>OX104114.1:12417584-12845236 GCA_944474755.1 Limnoperna fortunei | reverse complement strand
CCAAGCAGACCAGATCCCTCTATAATGTCACATTGTTAGCATGACTCCAAGCAGGACCAGACACATTGGACTACGTTATGTTGTCAGCATGACTACAAGCAGACCAGACACATTGACTACGTTTAGTTGTCAGCATGACTACAAGCAGACCAGACACCATTGACTATGTTATGTTGTCAGCATGATTACAAGCAGACCAGGGACACATTGACTACGTTATGTTGTTAGCATGACTACAAGCAGACCAGACACATTGACTACGTTATGTTGTTAGCATGACTACAAGCAGACCCAGATCCCTCTACCATGTCACATTGTTAGCATGACTCCAAGCAGACCAGACAAATTGACTACGTTATGTTGTTAGCATGACTACAAGCAGACCAGATCCCTCTACCATGTCAACATTGTTAGCATGACTACAAGCAGACCCAGGACACATTGACTACGTTATGTTGTTAGCATGGACTACAAGCAGACCAGATCCCTCTACCATGTCACATTGTTAGCATGACTCCACACAGACCAGATCCCTCTACCATGTCACATTGTTAGCATGACTCCAAGCAGACCAAATCCCTCTACCATGGTCACAACTTTTAGCATGACTTCCAAGCAGACCAGATCCCTCTACCATGTCACATTGTTAGCATGACTACAAGCAGACCAGACACATTGATACATTATGTTGTTAGCATGACTACAAGCAGACCAGACACATTGACTACGTTATGTTGTTAGCATGACTACAAGCAGACCAGATCCCTCTACCATGTCACATTGTTAGCATGACTCCACACAGACCAGATCCCTCTACCATGTTCACATTGTTAGCATGACTCCAAGCAGACCAAATCCCTCTACCATGTCACACTTTTAGCATGACTCCAAGCAGACCAGATCCTCTACATGTCACATTGTTTGCATGACTCCAAGCAGACCCAGACACATTGACTACATTATGTTGTTAGCATGACTTCAAGCAGACCAGACACATTGACTACGTTATGTTGTTAGCATGACTCAAAGCAGACCAGACACATTGACTACGTTATGTTGTTAGAATGACTACAAGCAGGCCAGATCCCTCTTCCATGTCACATTGTTAGTATGACTCCAAGCAGACCAGGACACATTGACTACGTTATGTTGTTAGCATGACTACAAGCAGACAGATCCCTCTACCATGTCACATTGTTAGCATGACTCCAAGCCAGACCAGATCCCTCTATAATGTCACATTGTTAGCATGGACTCCAAGCAGACCAGATCCCTCTATAATGTCACATTGTTAGCATGACTCCAAGCAGCCCAGACACATTGACTACGTTATGTTGTCAGCATGACTACAAGCAGACCAGACACATTGACTATGTTATGTTGGTCAGCATGATTACAAGCAGACCAGACACATTGACTACGTTTTGTTGTTAGCATGACTACAAGCAGACCAGATCCCTCTACCATGTCACATTGTTAGCATGACTCCAAGCAGACCAGAAAAATTGACTACGTTATGTTGTTAGCATGACTACAAGCAGACCAGATCCCTCTACCAATGTCACATTGTTAGCATGACTACAAGCAGACCAGACACATTGACTACGTTATGTTGTTAGCATGACTACAAGCAGACCAGATCCCTCTACCATTGTCACATTGTTAGCATGACTCCACACAGACCAGATCCCTCTACCATGTCACATTGTTAGCATGACTCCAAGCAGACCAAATCCCTCTACCATGTCACATTTTTAGCATGACTCCAAGCAGACCAGATCCCTCTACCATGTCACATTGTTAGCATGACTCCAAGCAGACCAGACACATTTGACTACATTATGTTGTTAGCATGACTCCAAGCAGACCAGACACATTGACTACGTTATGTTGTTAGCATGACTACAAGCAGACCAGATCCCTCTACCATGTCATGTTGTTAGCATTACTCCAAGCAGACCAGATCCCTCTACCATGTCACATTGTTAGCATGACTCCAAGCAGACCAGACCACATTGACCTACGTTATGTTTGTTAGCATGACTACAAGCAGACCAGATCCCTCTACCATGTCACATTGTTAGCATGACTCCAAGCAGATCAGACACATTGACTACGTTATGTTTTTAGCATGACTACAAGCAGACCAGATCCCTCTACCATGTCAAATTGTTAGCATGACTACAAGCAGACCAGACTTATTGACTACGTTATGTGTTAGCATGACTCAAAGCCAGACCAGACACATTGACTACGTTATGTTGTTAGCATGACTCCAAGCAGACCAAATCCCTCTACCATGTCACATTTTTAGCATGACTCCATGCAGACCCGACACATTGACTTTGTTATGTTGTTAGCATGACTCCAAGCAGACCAGATCCCTCTACCATGTCACATTGTAGCATGACTCCCAAGCAGACCAGGACCCATTGACTACGTTATGTTGTTAGCATGACTCCAAGCAGGACCAGACACATTGACTACGTTATGTTGTTAGCATGACTCCAAGCAGACCAAATCCCTCTACCATGTCACAATTTTTAGCATGACTCCATGCAGACCCGAAACATTGACTTTGTTATGTTGTTAGCATGACTCCAAGCAGACCAGATCCCTCTACCATGTCACATTGTTAGCATGACTCCATGCAGACCCGAAACATTGACTTCGTTATGTTGTTAGCATGACTCCAAGCAGACCAGACACATTGACTATGTTATGTTGTTAGCATGACTCCAAGCAGACCAGATCCCTCTACCATGTCACATTGTTAGCATGACTCCAAGCAGACCAGATCCCTCTACCATGTCACATTGTTAGCATGACTCCAAGCAGACCAGATCCCTCTTACCATGTCACATTGTAAGCATGACTCCAAGCAGACCAGACACATTGACTACGTTATGTTGTTAGCATGACTACAAGCAGACCAGATCCCTCTACCATGTCACATTGTTAGCATGACTCCATGCAGACCCGACACATTGACTTCGTTATGTTGTTAGCATGGACTCCAAGCAGACCAGGACACATTGACTATGTTATGTTGTTAGCATGACTCCAAGCAGACCAGATCCCTCTACCATGTCACATTGTTAGCATGACTCCAAGCAGACCAGATCCCTCTACCATGTCACATTGTTAGCATGACTCCAAGCAGACCAGACACATTGACCTACGTTATGTTGTCAGCATGACTACAAACAGACCAGACACATTGGACTACGTTATGTTGTCAGCATGACTACAAGCAGACCAGACACATTGACTATGTTATGTTGTCAGCATGATTACAAGCAGACCAGATCCCTCTACCATGTCACATTGTTAGCATGACTACAAGCAGATCAGACACATTGACTACGTTATGTTGTTAGCATGACTACAAGCAGACCAGATCCCTCTAACCATGTCACATTGTTAGCATGGACTCCAAGCAGACCAGATCCCTCTATAATGTCACATTGTTAGCATGACTCCAAGCAGACCAGACACATTGACTACGTTATGTTGTGAGCATGACTACAAGCAGACCAGACACATTGACTACGTTATGTTGTCAGCATGACTACAAGCAGACCAGACACATTGACTATGTTATGTTGTCAGCATGATTACAAGCAGACCAGACACATTGACTACGTTATGTTGTTAGCATGACTACAAGCAGACCAGACACATTGACTACGTTATGTTGTTAGCATGACTACAAGCAGACCAGATCCCTCTACCATGTCACATTGTTAGCATGACTCCAAGCAGACCAGACAAATTGGACTATGTTATGTTGTTAGCATGACTACAAGCAGACCAGATCCCTCTACCAGGTCACATTGTTAGCATGACTACAAGCAGACCAGACACATTGACTACGTTATGTTGTTAGCATGACTACAAGCAGACCAGATCCCTCTACCATGTCACATTGTTAGCATGACTCGACACAGACCAGATCCCTCTACCATGTCACATTGTTAGCATGACTCCAAGCAGACCAGACACATTGACTACGTTATGTTGTCAGCATGACTACAAGCAGACCAGACACATTGACTACGTTATGTTGTCAGCATGACTACAAGCAGACCAGACACATTGACTATGTTATGTTGTCAGCATGATTACAAGCAGACCAGATCCCTCTTCCATGTCACATTGTTAGCATGACTCCAAGCAGACCAGATCCCTCTACCATGTCACATTGTTAGCATGACTACAAGCAGACCAGACACATTGACTACATTATGTTGTTAGCATGACTACAAGCAGACCAGACACATTGACTACGTTATGTTGTTAGCATGACTACAAGCAGACCAGATCCCTCTACCATGTCACATTGTTAGCATGACTCCACACAGACCAGATCCCTCTACCATGTCACATTGTTAGCATGACTCCAAGCAGACCAAATCCCTCTACCATGTCACACTTTTAGCATGACTCCAAGCAGACCAGATCCCTCTACCATGTCACATTGTTAGCATGACTCCAAGCAGACCAGACACATTGACTACATTATGTTGTTAGCATGACTTCAAGCAGACCAGACACATTGACTACGTTATGTTGTTAGCATGACTCAAAGCAGACCAGACACATTGACTACGTTATGTTGTTAGCATGACTACAAGCAGGCCAGATCCCTCTTCCATGTCACATTGTTAGTATGACTCCAAGCAGACCAGACACATTGACTACGTTATGTTGTTAGCATGACTACAAGCAGACCAGATCCCTCTACCATGTCACATTGTTAGCATGACTCCAAGCAGACCAGATCCCTCTATAATGTCACATTGTTAGCATGACTCCAAGCAGACCAGATCCCTCTATAATGTCACATTGTTAGCATGACTCCAAGCAGCCCAGACACATTGACTACGTTATGTTGTCAGCATGACTACAAGCAGACCAGACACATTGACTATGTTATGTTGTCAGCATGATTACAAGCAGACCAGACACATTGACTACGTTATGTTGTTAGCATGACTACAAGCAGACCAGATCCCTCTACCATGTCACATTGTTAGCATGACTCCAAGCAGACCAGAAAAATTGACTACGTTATGTTGTTAGCATGACTACAAGCAGACCAGATCCCTCTACCATGTCACATTGTTAGCATGACTACAAGCAGACCAGACACATTGACTACGTTATGTTGTTAGCATGACTACAAGCAGACCAGATCCCTCTACCATGTCACATTGTTAGCATGACTCCACACAGACCAGATCCCTCTACCATGTCACATTGTTAGCATGACTCCAAGCAGACCAAATCCCTCTACCATGTCACATTTTTAGCATGACTCCAAGCAGACCAGATCCCTCTACCATGTCACATTGTTAGCATGACTCCAAGCAGACCAGACACATTGACTACATTATGTTGTTAGCATGACTCCAAGCAGACCAGACACATTGACTACGTTATGTTGTTAGCATGACTACAAGCAGACCAGATCCCTCTACCATGTCATGTTGTTAGCATTACTCCAAGCAGACCAGATCCCTCTACCATGTCACATTGTTAGCATGACTCCAAGCAGACCAGACACATTGACTACGTTATGTTGTTAGCATGACTACAAGCAGACCAGATCCCTCTACCATGTCACATTGTTAGCATGACTCCAAGCAGATCAGACACATTGACTACGTTATGTTTTTAGCATGACTACAAGCAGACCAGATCCCTCTACCATGTCAAATTGTTAGCATGACTACAAGCAGACCAGACTTATTGACTACGTTATGTTGTTAGCATGACTCAAAGCAGACCAGACACATTGACTACGTTATGTTGTTAGCATGACTCCAAGCAGACCAAATCCCTCTACCATGTCACATTTTTAGCATGACTCCATGCAGACCCGACACATTGACTTTGTTATGTTGTTAGCATGACTCCAAGCAGACCAGATCCCTCTACCATGTCACATTGTTAGCATGACTCCAAGCAGACCAGACCCATTGACTACGTTATGTTGTTAGCATGACTCCAAGCAGACCAGACACATTGACTACGTTATGTTGTTAGCATGACTCCAAGCAGACCAAATCCCTCTACCATGTCACATTTTTAGCATGACTCCATGCAGACCCGAAACATTGACTTTGTTATGTTGTTAGCATGACTCCAAGCAGACCAGATCCCTCTACCATGTCACATTGTTAGCATGACTCCATGCAGACCCGAAACATTGACTTCGTTATGTTGTTAGCATGACTCCAAGCAGACCAGACACATTGACTATGTTATGTTGTTAGCATGACTCCAAGCAGACCAGATCCCTCTACCATGTCACATTGTTAGCATGACTCCAAGCAGACCAGATACCTCTACCATGTCACATTGTTAGCATGACTCCAAGCAGACCAGATCCCTCTACCATGTCACATTGTAAGCATGACTCCAAGCAGACCAGACACATTGACTACGTTATGTTGTTAGCATGACTACAAGCAGACCAGATCCCTCTACCATGTCACATTGTTAGCATGACTCCATGCAGACCCGACACATTGACTTCGTTATGTTGTTAGCATGACTCCAAGCAGACCAGACACATTGACTATGTTATGTTGTTAGCATGACTCCAAGCAGACCAGATCCCTCTACCATGTCACATTGTTAGCATGACTCCAAGCAGACCAGATCCCTCTACCATGTCACATTGTTAGCATGACTCCAAGCAGACCAGACACATTGACTACGTTATGTTGTCAGCATGACTACAAACAGACCAGACACATTGACTACGTTATGTTGTCAGCATGACTACAAGCAGACCAGACACATTGACTATGTTATGTTGTCAGCATGATTACAAGCAGACCAGATCCCTCTACCATGTCACATTGTTAGCATGACTACAAGCAGATCAGACACATTGACTACGTTATGTTGTTAGCATGACTACAAGCAGACCAGATCCCTCTACCATGTCACATTGTTAGCATGACTCCAAGCAGACCAGATCCCTCTATAATGTCACATTGTTAGCATGACTCCAAGCAGACCAGACACATTGACTACGTTATGTTGTGAGCATGACTACAAGCAGACCAGACACATTGACTACGTTATGTTGTCAGCATGACTACAAGCAGACCAGACACATTGACTATGTTATGTTGTCAGCATGATTACAAGCAGACCAGACACATTGACTACGTTATGTTGTTAGCATGACTACAAGCAGACCAGACACATTGACTACGTTATGTTGTTAGCATGACTACAAGCAGACCAGATCCCTCTACCATGTCACATTGTTAGCATGACTCCAAGCAGACCAGACAAATTGACTATGTTATGTTGTTAGCATGACTACAAGCAGACCAGATCCCTCTACCATGTCACATTGTTAGCATGACTACAAGCAGACCAGACACATTGACTACGTTATGTTGTTAGCATGACTACAAGCAGACCAGATCCCTCTACCATGTCACATTGTTAGCATGACTCGACACAGACCAGATCCCTCTACCATGTCACATTGTTAGCATGACTCCAAGCAGACCAGACACATTGACTACGTTATGTTGTCAGCATGACTACAAGCAGACCAGACACATTGACTACGTTATGTTGTCAGCATGACTACAAGCAGACCAGACACATTGACTATGTTATGTTGTCAGCATGATTACAAGCAGACCAGATCCCTCTTCCATGTCACATTGTTAGCATGACTACAAGCAGACCAGACACATTGACTACGTTATGTTGTTAGCATGACTACAAGCAGACCAGATCCCTCTACCATGTCACATTGTTAGCATGACTCCAAGCAGACCAGATCCCTCTATAATGTCACATTGTTAGCATGACTCCAAGCAGACCAGACACATTGACTACGTTATGTTGTCAGCATGACTACAAGCAGACCAGACACATTGACTACGTTATGTTGTCAGCATGACTACAAGCAGACCAGACACATTGACTATGTTATGTTGTCAGCATGATTACAAGCAGACCAGACACATTGACTACGTTATGTTGTTAGCATGACTACAAGCAGACCAGACACATTGACTACGTTATGTTGTTAGCATGACTACAAGCAGACCAGATCCCTCTACCATGTCACATTGTTAGCATGACTCCAAGCAGACCAGACAAATTGACTACGTTATGTTGTTAGCATGACTACAAGCAGACCAGATCCCTCTACCATGTCACATTGTTAGCATGACTACAAGCAGACCAGACACATTGACTACGTTATGTTGTTAGCATGACTACAAGCAGACCAGATCCCTCTACCATGTCACATTGTTAGCATGACTCCACACAGACCAGATCCCTCTACCATGTCACATTGTTAGCATGACTCCAAGCAGACCAAATCCCTCTACCATGTCACACTTTTAGCATGACTCCAAGCAGACCAGATCCCTCTACCATGTCACATTGTTAGCATGACTACAAGCAGACCAGACACATTGACTACATTATGTTGTTAGCATGACTTCAAGCAGACCAGACACATTGACTACGTTATGTTGTTAGAATGACTACAAGCAGACCAGATCCCTCTACCATGTCACATTGTTAGCATGACTCCACACAGACCAGATCCCTCTACCATGTCACATTGTTAGCATGACTCCAAGCAGACCAAATCCCTCTACCATGTCACACTTTTAGCATGACTCCAAGCAGACCAGATCCCTCTACCATGTCACATTGTTAGCATGACTCCAAGCAGACCAGACACATTGACTACATTATGTTGTTAGCATGACTTCAAGCAGACCAGACACATTGACTACGTTATGTTGTTAGCATGACTCAAAGCAGACCAGACACATTGACTACGTTATGTTGTTAGCATGACTACAAGCAGACCAGATCCCTCTTCCATGTCACATTGTTAGTATGACTCCAAGCAGACCAGACACATTGACTACGTTATGTTGTTAGCATGACTACAAGCAGACCAGATCCCTCTACCATGTCACATTGTTAGCATGACTCCAAGCAGACCAGATCCCTCTATAATGTCACATTGTTAGCATGACTCCAAGCAGACCAGATCCCTCTATAATGTCACATTGTTAGCATGACTCCAAGCAGCCCAGACACATTGACTACGTTATGTTGTCAGCATGACTACAAGCAGACCAGACACATTGACTATGTTATGTTGTCAGCATGATTACAAGCAGACCAGACACATTGACTACGTTATGTTGTTAGCATGACTACAAGCAGACCAGATCCCTCTACCATGTCACATTGTTAGCATGACTCCAAGCAGACCAGAAAAATTGACTACGTTATGTTGTTAGCATGACTACAAGCAGACCAGATCCCTCTACCATGTCACATTGTTAGCATGACTACAAGCAGACCAGACACATTGACTACGTTATGTTGTTAGCATGACTACAAGCAGACCAGATCCCTCTACCATGTCACATTGTTAGCATGACTCCACACAGACCAGATCCCTCTACCATGTCACATTGTTAGCATGACTCCAAGCAGACCAAATCCCTCTACCATGTCACATTTTTAGCATGACTCCAAGCAGACCAGATCCCTCTACCATGTCACATTGTTAGCATGACTCCAAGCAGACCAGACACATTGACTACATTATGTTGTTAGCATGACTCCAAGCAGACCAGACACATTGACTACGTTATGTTGTTAGCATGACTACAAGCAGACCAGATCCCTCTACCATGTCATGTTGTTAGCATTACTCCAAGCAGACCAGATCCCTCTACCATGTCACATTGTTAGCATGACTCCAAGCAGACCAGACACATTGACTACGTTATGTTGTTAGCATGACTACAAGCAGACCAGATCCCTCTACCATGTCACATTGTTAGCATGACTCCAAGCAGACCAGACACATTGACTACGTTATGTTTTTAGCATGACTACAAGCAGTCCAGATCCCTCTACCATGTCAAATTGTTAGCATGACTACAAGCAGACCAGACTTATTGACTACGTTATGTTGTTAGCATGACTCAAAGCAGACCAGACACATTGACTACGTTATGTTGTTAGCATGACTACAAGCAGACCAGATCCCTCTTCCATGTCACATTGTTAGCATGACTCCAAGCAGACCAGACACATTGACTACGTTATGTTGTTAGCATGACTACAAGCAGACCAGATCCCTCTTCCATGTCACATTGTTAGCACGACTCCAAGCAGACCAGACACATTGACTGCGTTATGTTGTTAGCATGACTCCAAGCAGACCAGACACATTGACTACGTTATGTTGTTAGCATGACTACAAGCAGACCAGACACATTGACTACGTTATGTTGTTAGCATGACTCCAAGCAGACCAGACACATTGACTACGTTATGTTGTTAGCATGACTACAAGCAGACCAGACACATAGACTACGTTATGTTGTTAGCATGACTACAAGCAGACCAGACACATTGACTACGTTATGTTGTTAGCATGACTACAAGCAGGCCAGACACATTGACTACATTATGTTGTTAGCATGACTACAAGCAGACCAGACACATTGACTACGTTATGTTGTTAGCATGACCACAAGCAGACCAGATCCCTCTACCATGTCACATTGTTAGCATGACTCCAAGCAGACCAGACACATTGACTACATTATGTTGTTGGCATGACTACAAGCAGACCAGATCCCTCTACCATGTCAAATTGTTAGCATGACTACAAGCAGACCAGACACATTGACTACGTTATGTTGTTAGCATGACTACAAGCAGACCAGATCCCTCTTCCATGTCACATTGTTAGCATGACTCCAAGCAGACCAGTCACATTGACTACGTTATGTTGTTAGCATGACTACAAGCAGACCAGACACATTGACTATGTTATGTTGTTAGCATAACTCCAAGCAGACCAGACACATTGACTACGTTATGTTGTTAGCATGACTACAAGCAGACCAGACACATTGACTACGTTATGTTGTTAGCATGACTACAAGCAGGCCAGACACATTGACTACATTATGTTGTTAGCATGACTACAAGCAGACCAGACACATTGACTACGTTATGTTGTTAGCATGACTACAAGCAGACCAGACACATTGACTACGTTATGTTGTTAGCATGACCACAAGCAGACCAGATCCCTCTACCATGTCACATTGTTAGCATGACTCCAAGCAGACCAGACACATTGACTTCGTTATGTTGTTAGCATGACTACAAGCAGACCAGACACATTGACTACGTTATGTTGTTAGCATGACTACAAGCAGACCAGATCCCTCTTCCATGTCACATTGTTAGCATGACTACAAGCAGACCAGACACATTGACTACGTTATGTTGTTAGCATGACTACAAGCAGACCAGACACATTGACTACGTTATGTTGTTAGCATGACCACAAGCAGACCAGATCCCTCTACAGCGTCATGTTGTTGTAGTGAAGTATGTGAACAGTTATTATGCACTTAATATTAGGAATCAAACCAATAATCTTCAACAGTCCTTGTTATTTAGAAATATGCCAAAATTAAATCATACACTGAGAGTATTTAACTGTTAAAACTTTATTGCAAAACTACAGAAATAATAACACGAATCACAAACAACTTTTACATTATGTAGAGGATAAAACAATGCTAAAAGTAAATACCGGTACAACAATAATTTACATTACAATCAACAACATTGTCACAAGTAAATAGGATGACGTAATTATAAAAATTGTAATACGTTTTAAATACAAAATGAAAAGCACAAATGCATGTCGTCATTAATTTTGATATCTCTAGACAACATTGACCTCTCAGTATTGCATCAAGTTATGGGATAATGGAATAATACATCATTATACACATACATGTCGTCATTTCATCAATATTTAAAATATTTAAGTCATTGGCACGAAGCCAGTGTAAGAATTACTGTAAAAAACCAGACTAGACCTAGGTGGTCAAATAACAGTTCATTACAAGAACAGCCCCCTCCCTAATTTACATTACACTTCTATGACTACCTCCGTCTTAGTTTGTGTTGGTTTGAATGCCACTTTCAGACATTTTTAGGCTATACTATGGCATCCAGTTTTATTGGGGAGGAAGGAGCAAGCTGCTGTGCCCAGTCAACCCCCTGACCTTCAGCATGGTTGGATTCAAGCACATCTGACCTGCAGTAAGGCTCGAGTCTACAACCTAAGTGATGACAGGCACAACATTAATAGTAGACGACTAACTATTTAACCACTCTGCCACTAAGGCTCTGTATACATAAGTATGGTACTGTCCATTCCAAAAATATGTATCGGGTGCACATGTACTTATTAATAAGCTCAGTTTATATACAAATTTGGATCTAGATTAATAAAAGCAATATAAATGCTTTAAATCAAGAAATGAAAAATAAAATTACAAAACATGTAGCTCTAGATCTAATATTATTTAAAAAAAAAACAAGCTAGATATTGATAAAATGAACAAAAGATAATAGCTACAGTAAAGAAAGTTACGATTGTCTCTACTGGTCTCTTAAACAAAGTGACTCAATACCAAAGATGGTCAAACTTCATCTTTTTAAATAGCATTTACTGCCACTGGGTTTGGAGTCTGTAACTGTGTACGTCGTGACTGTGCACCACATGGTAAAGAAGGATCAGGTCCACAAGCCCCTTGAGAACCACGCACACGACTACTATCTGGTCCCTGATGATATTCTAAATTTGGTCCACATGCAACTGCATAGTCTGTCCTGAAATTTCAAACAAAACTAAACAATTAACATTATACTCAGGCCTCCCCCAAAAGTGTTACAACTTCTGACCTGGTTGTAATCTTTTACAGACCATACAACTTATGACCAGAATTCCTTCGAACTTTTGTGACATGGGGGTGAAGATTTTCTCATCAATTTTATTGTCGCAGATGAAAACAACATGACAATTAAGGTTGCAGTAATGGTCAACATGAATACATTATAAAACAACCAAGAAGCATGAACACGCACAGGAGTAAGAAGAAATAACTTATTGGTGCCATAGCAGGCCCCGGACCTTCAGCATTCACATCTGGCCTGCATATTATAAACTAACCATTCACAATCTTTACCAGACAAGATAAACACAGGTTTTAATATACACTGAAATATACATGATTTCATGTTGGCCTACTAGGCAACAACTAAAGCAAATGGAAAATAAGGTTTAAATGTCAAAATATTTACCTCAACATTTTTGTTCTTTGGATAGAACAAAATACATCCTTTATTGGATAAAACTATTTTGAGTTCAAAATGTCTAAAATTAGTAAGTCTTGCATTTTTGTAATGAACTGTAAAATTTTTCTGTGTAACATACCCAAAAGTTAAACTTCTGACAAATTATCAAAACTACATGTAGTTTAGCATTGAAAGAGCTTTGCACTAAAATATTCCCGCCATTCTTGGTTATCTTCCTTAGTGGTTCTCAACAGTGGAAGGCGAGGATTCTGTTAAAGTTTTGGAGAATACTGATGCACCAAATACATAAGAAAACTGTAATGGCAGTAAAACCTTTTAGAAGATACTTTATATCCAAAATGTAATCTGCTGACTTTGAAAATAAGGAATTGACAATTTGAAAATTGGAAACGTAATGAAGCAATTACAACATGGTGATTCAGTAGATCGTTTTATCCCACCGAACAAGGATAATATTGACCTCCGACTTTGTTGTTGGTCAATATTCTTATTTTTGGTTGGTGCAATAAAATCATATATATATATATAAATTTTATATATTTTGCATGTTTACACATCCTACAACACCTGACAGGACGTTTGACACTCATAGATGCACTATGATGCACACATTTAACTCAGCTCAAGGCTAGGTGGAACGGAACAGCATAAACAAAAAATAATAAACAAGCCTAGAAGATTATGCAACAGTGTTTTTGTTAAAATTATAGACACAGACTGACCAATGAATGGCCTTAGTCATTGAGTGTCAATATAAATAAATAATGTCAACACGTCATAAAATATTTATCTTGAATTTTCTCACTGTAACTAAACTTGAAACTTCAATATATTGCCTCTACCATATATAGATTGATATTGACACTGAAGAAGGCCATCAGTTGGTCGAAAATTTTGTCATATTTATTAATATAATTATTTTATAGTAGAAACATCTTTATATTTGTATTGTTGCATAATTCTCTAGACTTATATATTATTTTTTTGTTTATGCTGTATCGTCCTGTTGGCGATCCGATACTTAGTAAGTGTATTGGTTGGTAGCTTCCTTTAGACTTTATATATATATAAACAATTCTAATATGACGTCTTGCTTTAGCTATGTAAACAAAGCCATGTCAAAATTCTAATAAGTTTAGTTCGCACATGCTTTGTTTTGTGTAAATGTAAAAACTGACTTACAACAAATGCCGTTTGTTATATGTTATCCATAATTATCGGTATTGTTAATAATTTAGTTATTTTTTAGTCTGAATTCTAAGATTTATATGATTTAAACTACTCTTGATACATTATTTTTTTAACAATTCTATATTCGAATTAATATGACGTCACAATTAGAATTCCGACGTCACATTACGCTGAACTGAAAATTTCAAACTGGAACGACGCAATTTCGTTAAGATTTCTCAATATTTTTGTTTAAAAGGTACGTACATTTAATAAAATGACGAGAACATATGTTGATGTCAATTTTATTTGCTTTAACATACTGTTTTGCGATATATCGTATTAGTTTAAAAAAAACAATATTACCACTGAAAGCGTCCTCTTATAGAACTGCTTCGAAATTTAAAAACATTTTTAGACATATTAGAATCGAAATAGATTATTGCGAGCGGGCTTTATGGGAATAAGAACATGATCAGACCTTATATTTGTCTTCATTTTATACCTCGCTATCGCTCGGTATAAAATATTGACAAATATAAGGTCTGACCATGTTCTAATTCCCATAAAGCCCGCTCGCAATAATCTATTTCTTAATTAATCTGTGTCTTATATTTAATTAAGAACCATGACTCAGTTTATGTCAAAAAAGAAATCAGTCTTCCATTTTTGAACTGTCAAAAAGTATAAAATTATACATGCATTGTGATTTGGAGGTATTAAATCTACAACAACTGTTCCTTATCTTGACCTTTTGTCATTGTTGGATCTGGACCTCTGGATGGAGGAAGGTAATATACTTACAACAGTAGGTCCTTATAAGGTCCTTTTCCATTGGGGGCCTCGGTGGCCATGATATAGCTGAAAAATTGCTGAAAGTTGCAGTAAACACCAAACAACCAACCTTTACTCATTGTTGGGTCTGGACCTTTAGATCGAGGAAGGTAATACTTATAACAGTTGGTCCTCATCTAGTCCTTCAGATTTTTTGGTCCAGACCTTAGATTAAGGAAAGTAATATACTTGCAACAGTAGTTCTTTATCTGGTCCTTATCTCATTGTTGGGTCTGGATCTTTATTTGGAGAAAGGTTATACTTACAACAGTAGGTCCTTATCTGGTCCTTTTCTCATTGTTGGGTCTGGACCTTTAGCCAAAAGAGACTTGGGCTGAGTATGTACTACATGTGTTGACTTAGTACTGGAATAAAAAATAAAGTTCTGTTAGCAATATCATTAAATACTTTCCTAAATACATGAATTAATATTTTCATTTGGTTTTAAAGTAGTTTTTTTTTAAAGAAATTGTTTATTGTTTATTTAGGCTAACATATATGTTCATCTCACAAAACCAACACAGTCACTGTTTATTTTTCTTAGATTATTTATTAATTAATTATCAGCTATCATGCTATTAATATTCTCTTACAACATATAAAGCATTCAAGGCATTCACTGCTGTGGGTGGCCAGATTTTTTATCCATATACATGTACTGAACATCTACACTGGTGTACTATCAAATGTTTTGGTGACAAAAAAAGGGGACACATGCAGGCAACATTACATTCCTGATACAAGTAGTAATTATAAAATTAAGCAGAAACATGTAATAAAAGCTCTAATATCAAAATATGGGAGACAACACTCATCACATGAAACAATTATGAAATTCTAAAGTGCTTTATATGGTGTGGCATTAAATCAAAAACACTTTTCTGTATAATGAGACTGAAAATTTATTTAAATACAGTCGTGTGTTCCTGTTAATGCAGACATAGTTCATTATGTCCGAGACAGTGAAGTTGTTATTAGAACAAAGTAAATAAACATTTTATTGTGGCATCTATCAGATTTAAGCTTCATCAAAATGTTTTTTAAGTTGAATTAAATCACAGTTAGGTATTCTTCAGATCCTCATTACATGTATTCTGCATGCCACATATGTGACATTAAAACAGATCATATGCTATAGTATCCCTTAGTCAGTTCATCCTTGAAAGGTTCTACATTGTGGAGATATCTACATTTAAACAAATTTCAAAAAGGGGGAGGGAAGGTCAAATTTTACATGAAGACAGATTCGAAAAAGGGGAGGGAAAGGCAAATTTGACCAAACTACAGGTTCTGGGATATTTTTACCAGAGATTGATTAACAGATCTAAAGAGAGAAATTTTTTAAGACAGACATGGAATATTGTCAACTCCTCAAGAGCCAAGCCCAAGAGAGTTCTGGTATATAAATGAAAGAAAACTCATTAATAAAAACAACACATAGTAAATTACTGAATGTATTGCAAGTTAGACAATATCTAAAGCTGTCATGAAATCATATGCCAACTCAAAACTATTACAAAATAAGCAATACAAGTGATACATCAAGAAAAAATGTGTAAACCTAGTATCCCACTGTTTGTCATTTGGTGTTTTTAAGCAACATTTTGTTGCTAGGTGACCAAGTACTGTAATGGTTCCTGCAAGTCTGTAATCATTAAAAAATTCTTGAAAAGTACATGATGAGAAAGGCAGCATATATATATATGATCAACTAAGAAAACCCGTGTATATTTTATCTACCGAGTCAAGTGACAAATAAAGTGGTGCCACCGGCTTTACATGGCTTTTTGGGCAAGGTTGAAAATGCCAAAAATAACAAAGCACTCCAAGCAAAACAACAATGAACAGACTGAAACACCTAATAGCAGTTACTGCTGTTTGAACAGACTGTAACACCTAATAGCAGTTACTGCTGTTTGAACAGACTGTAACACCTAATAGCAGTTACTGCTGTTTGAACAGACTGTAACACCTAATGGCAGTTACTGCTGTTTGAACAGACTATAACACCTAATGGCAGTTACTGCTGTTTGAACAGACTGTAACACCTAATGGCAGTTACTGCTGTTTGAACAGACTGTAACACCTAATGGCAGTTACTGCTGTTTGAACAGACTGTAACACCCAATGGCAGTAACTGAAGTTTGAACAGACTGTAACACCTAATGGCAGTTACTGCTGTTTGAACAGACTGTAACACCTTATGGCAGGTACTGATAACAGACTGTAACACCTAATAGCAGTTACTGCTGTTTGAATAGACTGTAACACCTAATGGCAGTTACTGCTGTTTGAACAGACTGTAACACCAAATGGCAGTTACTGATAACAGACTGTAACACCTAATAGCAGTTACTGCTGTTTGAACAGACTGTAACACCTAATGGCAGTTACTGAAGTTTGAACAGACTGTAACACCTAATGGCAGTTACTGATAACAGACTGTAACACCTAATAGCAGTTACTGCTGTTTGAACAGACTGTAACACCTAATGGCAGTTACTGAAGTTTGAACAGACTGTAACACCTAATGGCAGTTACTGCTGTTGATTTAACTTTTTGGAAGATTATGTACAGGATTATTATTAGTCAGTCGCTTGATTGGAGAATTAGTCAATCACTTAACTGCAAAATTATAAACAGTCAATCTTGCAAGATTATAAACAGTCAATCTTGCAAGATTATAAACAGTCAATCTTGCAAGATTATAAACAGTCAATCTCTTGATTGCAAGATAATTTACTCTCAGTCTTTTATTAGAGTCAATCGCTTTAATTATGAGATCATCATTTCAGTCACTGACTTGATTGGAAGATTGTGTAAGGTCAATTACTTAATTGGGAGGTAATGCACATTTAATAACTTGACTGTCAATCATTGAATTGAAAGATTGTAAATTTTCAAACACTATGTTAATTATGTGTACTCACTGAGCAACTTGTTTAGTTCTAGCTTGCTGTGATTTCTGAGCTCTCAGTCGTGCAGCATGTTGTTCTATGGTTTCCTTTGAAGTTTTCTGTTTACTGTGGGGTGTCAATGCTGTGGAGGTAGTTGTTTTAGTTTCTTTGTTGGTTTCCTTTTGTTTCTTGGTTACTGTTTTTGTTGTCTTTTTGGGAGAGTCGGTCTTTTGAACAAACGGAACTGGTGTTGATGAACTATAAAACAATTTGAAGTATTGGCACAGAACTATGCAAAACAAATAAACAATTTTACAATTACACAAGGACTATTCCATTAAAAAGTCATGGCGTGGCAGCAAAGAACTTTATAGTTTAAGAATTGAATGCATTTTTTTAAGTTTCATTGAAGAATGAAAGCACTAACTGAATCACATCTTTAAAAAGTGCTGTAGTGCTTTATGATGAGAAATTGCTCCAGTCAACGCTTTTATAAGTCAAAGAAATTTTTAAAAAATGCATAAAGTTCTTTTATTTTTTTTTAATTTAATTTTTTGATTCAGGGGTCCTGATTTAAATCATGCTCAATGTATTTTTCTTGATTTGAATTAATAAGCGTTGATTATTTAATGTGGATGTTGTCAAGGAAGTGCATGCTCTTCAAGGCTACTGGTTTCATTGAGAAATACAAAGATTTATTCTGCATCATCTTTAAAGGTGTGTACCAATAGATATCTAGGATTTTGATGAAAGAGATATGTAATGCAAATATTATTGAATGAGTTCTGGGTCATCTGATTAGTGAATGAGTTGTGGGTAATCATATTAGTGAATGAGTTCTGGGTCATTCGATTAGTGAATGAGTTGTGGGTAATCATATTAGTGAATGTGTTGTGGGTAAACATATTAGTGAATGAGTTGTGGGTCAACATATTAGTGAATGAGTTGTGGGTCATCAGATTAGTGAATGAGTTCTGGGTCATCATATTAGTGAATGTGTTGTGGGTCAACATATTAGTGAATGAGTTGTGGGTAATCATATTAGTGAAAGAGTTCTGGGTCATCATATTAGTGAATGAGTTCTGGGTCATCCGATAAGTGAATGAGTTGCGGTAATCATATATGTAAATGAGTTGTGGGTAATCATATTAGCGAATGAGTTCTGGGTCATCATATAAGTGAATTAGTTGTGGGTTATCATATTAGTGAATGAGTTGAGGGTAATCATATTAGTGAATTAGTTCTGGGTCATCCAATTAGTGAATGAGTTGTGGGTGATCATATTAGTGAATGAGTTCTGGGTCATCAGATTATTGAATGAGTTGTGTGAATGAGTTCTGGGTCATCATATTAGTGAATGAGTTGTGGGTAATCATATTAGTGAATGAGTTCTGGGTCATCCGATAAGTGAATGAGTTGTGGATAATCAAATTAGTGAATGAGTTGTGGGTAATCATATATGTAAATGAGTTGTGGGTAATCATATTAGCGAATGAGTTCTGGGTCATCATATTAGTGAATGAGTTCTGGGTCATCCGCTTAGTGAATGTGTTGTGGGTAATCATATTAGTGAATGAGTTCTGGGTCATCCAATTAGTGAATGAGTTGTGGGTGATCATATTAGTGAATGAGTTCTGGGTCATCCGATCAAAGTTACAAGTCAGTTGGATTTGTAGTTTTCAAGCAGAAGATTTGAAAAATTGAAGTTATTAAAAACAAGGATTCCTCATGGAGGTCAAGCTTAAAGTCTAGTAAGCATAACACAATGATCTTTGTTACACATATTTCATTCCTTGATAATTTTTCCTACATTGTACCTCTTTATAAATGTACCATGACATTTATCTTTCTATTTATATCCACAAATAAATCAATTTCAACAAATCTATCCCATCATTGTTTTTTAAAACTAGTTCAAGTTGAACGAGATGTAATATCAGCATCGATATTGGTGAACATACAAATTCAGCCCGGGTAAATTTTTTGTTTGCATCAAATTTTTTCAGAATCAGTTATTTGGATTTTTTCTAAGAAATGTATAGTATACATTTTAAATTTAATGTTTTTTGTAATTAATTGAAGGAAGTTTATTCATCATTTTATCAATTTTTCAACAAAGCCGTCATAATAACATGACATTTACCAGAATAGGTCTTGAAGTTATAAGCACATGATCACGATAACAAAGATGGAAGTCATTTGTGAGGGATTTGTTGAAAATGATTTATTACTGGACATAAATAGAAGCATAAAGATCACCGTGCATTATCCTCAAGTGTTACGGATGGACCGACACCCCCATCACTATATACCCCTTAGCGGGTAAAATAAGACTTTATATTCAGTCAATCAGAATAAAAACTATTTCCTGCCACCAAAGACAAAAGGAGAAGTTTACAAACCATTTTGTCTTGTTCTTTCAAAACATATTTTTTTTCAATTTCAACCTATACGAGGCAAAATTGTTAATAAGGGCCATGTTTATTACCTAAGATGAAATAAGGAAACTTAAGACCAATCTAGATGCTGGAAAATTTATTTTTAATTGGCCCAATTAAAGATTTAAATATAAAATACATTAGGGGCAATAAAGAAAGGGATATGTATGTGAATAGCTTATCCAGACATTTAGTCAGATGAAACAAGTGTGGACTGTGAGCATGCTCACAAAGTGATACCACCCCCCCTGCTTTGCTTTCAAGTCCAATTATCTCCCCTTAATGATAATCGACGTCAATAAAAATCCTTCATGCACATCTACATATAATGTACTTTCTTTATGCGGAGTTTCATTAAATTTCATCAAACGGTTTGGGAGTTGTGCTTACAAGGGATGTGGACAGATGGACAGACAAATGGACAGACAGACAGGGTGACTCCTATATACCCCCCAAACAAGTTTGCTGGGGGTATAATAAAACATGAAAAAGGCCTTGGTTGTTGGTCTTAGTTTGAACTTGTCAATCAACAGCAATACATGAACTTTGTGATGGAATAGATCTAAACATTTAAAGTTGGAAAACATTTTTTAAACATCCCAGCTCTGTATAAATACAACATTATATATGCCCTTTATAACTTCCACCTGATCTTTAGACTAGCTATCTGTCCAAGCTCCCACAAGTAATATAGTTTTCCTTTTCAAGGTGATTGCAGAGATGCCAACCTCACACAATGGAAAATTTGAGTGAAGAAAAATTGCAATGATGAGGGCCGCGAAGCAGCATAATACGCCGCACAGTGGCGTTTTTATGGCCAGGGGTCTGGGGTAAATGAAGCAAAATCCTGCATTCTGGGACTCTCCTGGCAGTAAATAAGGGCTTTCAGAAAAACATTTTTAACTTTGGGGCAACAAATACGGGACCGGCACCGAAAAAAATGCGGATTTTTCTAAATCGAAACCAATGACGGGAAAAAATGTGGATTTTTTTTTTTAAATCGGAGTAACAAGATAACAAAATCGGAGCACGGATTTTAGGTCGAAAAATCAGGGTAACTCCGACTAAATCAGAGGGGTTGGCATCTCTGTGATTGGTAAGCTTTTGATCAGAGCACATAACAGGACCAATTTAAGTGGATACAGGGCATCTAGCAATTGAGTCTGACACAACTTTAGCACATCTGCTACACATAACCATGCCTAAAAGATGATCATTATCTTTGATTTAATTCCAATTCTATTTTATTAAGGGTTTGTTTTCGACAGGGTCAACTCTACGAAGTTTGAGCTATGTACCCTGGTATATGCATTCAGGTAGTTTTTCAAAATATAGCTAGCACACTACAATGAAATGACCATCTGAAATAGACATTCCTCATCGATTAAACAAATGATTCTGAATCTAATAATATTAGATATTTATCTATTTAACAGAGCATGTTTACTCATGGGCTAAAGCTTGTAGATGATCAATGCATTAACAAATACCCTGATGGATCCTCATCTATGCTATGCTCAAATACAACTGCTTCACTACCACCGACAAATGCCTCAGGTACAAGGGAACCAGATGGTTTGAAGGAAATATCATCTTCAGCTTTTTTATTTGCTACAAAAAGAAAAAAATACCAGCAACCATTAGATATGTTAGTTTGCAGAGATACATGTATGTTTATACATGTATAATGTTTTATATTTGTAACTTTAGCTTGGAGCCAACTGGAAAGAAACTTACAGTTAACAGTCAATGTATTAACAAATCAAGGCATAGTAGTTGTGGCGTATTAAGAATGTATTGCAAATATAAACAGGGATATACCAATACACAAGAAAAACCTTAATTATATTATAATAATGCATGCTTTATGTTTACCTATTGATCATGATGACATGGGATGCAGAGAAAAATCATACACAGATATAACTTTGTGATGTGGCCAATCCCAGATATAACTTTCCTATGAGGCCCCTGTGACACCAGAGACCAACCCCAGATATAACAATATGATGTGGCCCCTGTGATACCAGAGAATCCAATCCCAGATATAACTTTCCTATGAGGCCCCTGTGACACCACAGACCAACCCCAGATATAACTCTCTGATGTGGCCCCTGTGACACCAGAGACCAACCCCAGATATAACTCTGAGGTGGCCCCTGTGAAACCAGAGACCAACCCCAGATATAACTCTGAGGTGGCCCCTGTGACACCAGAGACCAACCCCAGATATAACTATCTGATGTGGCCCTTGTGATACCAGAGAAACCAATCCCAGATATAACTCTCTGATGTGGCCCCTGTGACACCAGAGACCAACCCCAGATATAACTCTGAGGTGGCCCCTGTGAAACCAGAGACCAACCCCAGATATAACTCTGAGGTGGCCCCTGTGACACCAGAGACCAACCCCAGATATAACAATCTGATGTGGCCCCTGTGATACCAGAGAAACGAATCCCAGATATACCTCTCTGATGTGGCCCCTGTGACACCAGAGACCAACCCCAGATATAACGCCGAGGTGACCCCTGTGAAACCAGAGACCAACCCCAGATATAACTCTGAGGTGGCCCCTGTGACACCAGAGACCAACCCCAGATATAACAATCTGATGTGGCCCCTGTGATACCAGAGAATCCAATCCCAGATATAACTTTCCTATGAGGCCACTGTGACACCAGAGACCAAGCCCAGATATAACTCTCTGATGAAGCCCCTGTGACATTAGAAACCAACAAGTAATATAACTCTCTGATGTGGCCCCTGTGACACCAGAGAGACCAACCACAGATATAACTCTTTGATGTGGCCCATGTGAAACAAGATACCAACCCAATATAACTCTCTTATGAGGCCACTGTGACACCAGAGACCAAGCCCAGATATAACTCTCTGACAAAGCCCCTGTGACACCAAAAACCAACAAGTAATATAACTCTACGATGTGGCCCCTATAAAACCAGAGAGACCAACCCCAGATATAACTCTTTGATGTGGCCCCTGTGACACCAGAGATACCAACCCCAGATATAACTCTCTGATGTGGCCCCTGTGACACCAGCGACAACCCCAGATATAACTCTTTGATGTGACCCCTGTGACACCAGAGACCAACACCAAATACAACTCTCTGATGTGGCCCCTGTGACACCAGAGACCAACCCCAGCTAAAACTCTCTGATGTGGCCCCTGTGAAACCAGAGACCAACCCCAGCTATAACTCTCTGATGTGGCCCTGGTAAACCAGCGAAAACCCCAGATATAACTCTTTCATGTGGCTCCTGTGACACCATAAGCCAACTCCAGATATAACTCTCTAATGAAGCCACGTGTGACACCAGAGCTTAACTTCAGATATAACTTTGGGATGTGGCCCCTGTGGCACCCCTTCACCAAAAGTCACATCACATAAAATATTGTTTACAACTATTACCAAACCATTTCCTCAGTGCAAAATGGGTTGTTCTTAACAGATGGACTAGTGTACAAATACAGAGAACAGGTAGTATAATTGGATATGTAAATTACTTGGAACAGGATATAGCTGTAAAGCTTAGTATGTGTGGATAAGATGGGAGAAAGCATTTTATTTTAAATTGCATGTAAAAAATTGATGTGCATGCAAAAAATCCTGTCTGACCAAACTACTGAATTGATCATTGTACAACATATGGATGCTTACATGTTAATCATTGTTTAGTTTTTAATTTCTTAGGCAGAAACTGGTAATTTTCTCTAATATCATCATTAAAAGGCAATAACACCTAAAGGGTGATTTTTACAATTTCAGATCTATGAAGTTAATTGTAAGATGCTGATCATTTTTGCTATTGACAGTTTCACAACAGGACATTAACTCATATAAAAAATGGTCAAACAATTTAGACCAAGTGATTTCTAGGCGATGTAATGCTGATAATTTTTAGCAATTTACATCTTATCTTCTTTCAAGTTATACTGTCATATCTGAAATTCTTTCAAAAAATAGTAATTTTACAGCAGTAACTTCAACAAGAAGGCATTACCCAACTCTGGAATAATTGGGAAATTCGTAAAGCATATTTGTTGATTAATTTGAATAATTTGAAATTTTAGCAATTATAACTTTTGTGATATTGACCAAAAAGTTGTGCTGACCCCCATGTTCTATATTTTGTAACGGCATCGATCAACTCCCCAGATAAAAATTTGAAACAAAGAATTATGCTTTAATTTAACAGTGAAGTTGTGATCAAAGCTCAAAAGGGGCATGTGCTTCTTATAAGACTTGACACTACCTGTCTTAGCTGCTGTAAAATAAATACATGTCAGTGGGAACACAGTCTTCAAATTATTCTACTGCAGACTAAATATGACATAATGAAGTCTGATACAGTTGAACCTTGTTGTCTTAAACTTGGCTGACTCCATATACCTCAGTATCTTGATACAATTTTAAGGTCCCTGCACTGCCCACATATTCATCCAATGTATCACTTTTGTTTGTCTTAACATTTTGCTTATCTTGATGCATTTTTTTTGTCAATACAATATTAATCAATTAAATTTTAACTGCATTGTTTCAAAGTTAATTTTGTATAGTTGTTATTTAATTCATAATAAGCAATGTGTTTTAAGTAAAAACTGTTAATTGACTAGACTTCACAATGATAGTTATAAGTGACTAGTTTGTGTACACTGGAGACTTCGAATAAGGTCCAGTTTTGATCATTTATGTTTTAAACTAATTGTATACTTGTGTAAATGAAAAAATCTCTATATTAAGTACACTACATGAAAACAATTAGTAAAGAAAAATTTAAAAGATTGTACCTAGATTTAGCTAAACATTATTTTTTGCTGGAAAACTGGTCACAACTTAACAACATTAGCATTTGAGATTCTACTTACCATCTGCTTTGTCCTTACTGAAAAAAAACAGAACATATATAAAGATATGTCAAGCTATGCTCCATGATGGTGGCCATCTTGGATTTAGGATATTCACTAAAAAGTAAAATTTGTAGAGGATCATTATCTGAAGTATATTTGTACATATCACAGTCCAATCATCCATATCCACTTATAACTTAAAAGAGCCACTTAGCACAAAGAAATTTTTAAAAACAGACACTAAAACATTTAAAAATGACAATGATGGAAATGTGAAACGAAATTGAGGCAGGAATGATAATTACATGTCATTAACAAACAATCTAAGAAAAATTTACTACATACAAAATCTGTTCAACATGAAGGAATAAATACATCAACACAAAATGATCTTCAATGTTGTTTAACGCCACTTTTCGAAATTTTCAGCTAAATCATGGTGTCTAGTTTTTATTGGGGGAGGAAGATGGAGTACTAGAACAAACCCTCAACCTTTCATAGGAAAACTGGCAATCATTGTCAATTAAGATTGGGGTCGAGCGCACCAGTGTTGATGCACCAGGTGATTAATAGTAGACAAACTACCTTTAACACTCTGCCACTGACGCCCCTCAACACCAATTGAAAATGTGAACATGAGGCTCTGCTTAACAAGCACTTGCCAGCTGACAATGGGAAAGAAAGCACTGCAGTCAAAACTAGATATCAGTGAGATGGTACCCATCTCTGTGGGCCCTGCGGACCTTAAGGTCAAGGTCAAAGGTCATCAACCATGGCATGCGACACATCGCTCTGATATTATCTACCCACATTCCAAATATCAAAAGCCTACCTCGAAAGATAAAAAAGTTACAGCCTGGACATGAATTTGTCATTCAGAAAGCAATAATGTGACCTGAGGTCAAAGTTCAAGATCAAAGGTCAGCACCATGGTATGCGACACATCGCCTTGATATTATCTACCCACATTCCAAATATCAAAAGCCTACCTCAAAAGATAAAAAAGTTACAGCCCGGACACGATTAGTTTCAGATGGACTGATCACTATAGGGCATCCGCCACAAAGTGGCAGGGCCCTAATAAGTGTATGTTAATAGTCAAAAAACTGCAGAAAATTTGTAGGCATTTTACTAAAACCTCCTGCACTAAAAAAATCAAAAGAGAGTTAAAAATAAATACTCTAAATTAGTCTTGCCATCAGCAAAATTCATAGCTGGGGAAAAAATTTGTTTTAAGTACCGTAAAAAGCTGCGTATAGTCCGCATTTACGTATTGTCCGCACACCTTTCTTGGACCAGAAAATTGGGGAAAAATTCGTATATGCATGTACAGACGGCACGTAAACAATTTCAAAAAACGTCTCAAGATGAAGACTTGGTCACGCTTTTTAACATTTTTACTGTTATATGTAATTTATTCTCTCTTAAAATATCATTTATGTTTATAGTTTTATTCATTTCTAGTGATTGTAAAAATTAAATAAAAAATAGTGCATTCTCATAGCGTATGTTTTGATCGTTGTTAAAACGGATACTCACACATTTCGAAACCAAAACAATTTGTCAACTTTCATTTATCAATGAAAACAAAGAAAACAAAAATCTTACACGTTTTATTTTAATTTCCCTTAATGATTGCAATCAAAACATCGATCTTCAAACATTTGAGGTTACATAACGACGCCATTTGCATTGTATACAATACAGGTTACACATCCGCTATTTTCCTATCCATTTTAATTTTTATTTGTCCTATATAATTATTATAACATTACTAAAAATAATATTAGTAAAAATTAATATCATTACAACGTATTTATATGGAAGTTTGTAAAAGAATCATGTTAGAATAGTACGAAAATACCACATATAACAAAACAACAAAATGGTGACCGCCATTGACAACATTCAACGGGACGAAACACACTCTATCGAGTCTGTATTTATGTATAATCCGCACCATTCCTTTCCAACTTAGATTAAAAGAAAAAGACCGCGGACAATACGACCCTAAATACGGTAGGCTATTGAAAGCTAATTTAACCATTTAATTAAACCCATCAAAAGGGACAAACACAATAAAGAATATCCACCAATTAATAAACCTTTTTTCTATAGACCATAAGAGTATAAACAAATGTTTCTGTATTTTAAGCCTACGTCTGTTTCTGTGTTTCTCTGTAATGTTCCACCATTCTTCTAAACTTATCTTCCTCATAGTTTACAGACTCAAGCGCCATCTTGATAAAATCTTCGCCCAAATCATGGAACTCTCCCTTCATTCTGGTAGTGACTGCAAATAAAAGATTTTAATGTGTCAAATTTGAAAACATCATAAGTATAACATAGAGTCAGTCAAAAGATGATGATGCCTTATTTCAGTGTTGAAAACATCATCAGTATAACATAGAGTCCAACAGTTGGAAGCCAAAGACGCTTATGTCAATGTACAAGACATGGTTAGTAACAAGTTTAGGCAGAAGCCTAAGACGAGGTACGTCAAGGTTTAAGAAATCGTCAAGTATCCAAAAGCCAAAGATGTCTTGTGTTAGTGTAAAAGACATCATCAGTATCACATATTATCAAGAGCCAAAGATCCAAAGAGCCAAAAATGTAAACGACATCGGAAGTCACACATGTAGGCAGAAGCCAAAGACACCTTGCCTCAATGTCAAAGACATCCTCAGTATCATATGTAGTCAGATATTATAAAGTGCTTACTCATTGCATGCCAGGCTAATAGCATGTAAAGTAACCTTGTTTTAACAAGGGATGTTGTTGTAGTTTATCCTAAATCATTTACAGGTACGAAATTTATTATTTGTTAATACAGGTTTTTACAGCAATGGTTTTGATTACCTGCTTCATAGGATAGCAGTTCAAGGAAAAGATGTGTTACATACTAATCAGCTGTCAGTACAAAGTACTGTACTGTGTAACATACTAATCAGCTGTCAGTACAAAGTACTGTACTGTGTAACATACTAATCAGCTGTCAGTACAAAGTACTGTACTGTGTAACATACTAATCAGCTGTCAGTACAAAGTACTGTACTGTGTAACATACTAATCAGCTGTCAGTACAAAGTACTGTACTGTGTTACATACTAATCAGCTGTCAGTACAAAGAACTGTACTGAACTGAGTGAAAAATGTGTATATAACAATCAGATTATTGTCCTTGATAAACTACAAACAAATTTGTTTAAATATCCAAACAATCCTTTATCTTAATTTTCTGTAATAAAAAATTATTACAAGGTTTAATATAAAGCCCAAATTTTGTCTAGCAAATCACTTCAGCTCTTAGTGAAATGTGTTCCGATAGTTGTGGTTTCCTTCAATGTCTACAAAAGAAAATAAATCAAAATTCTGGGGATTTATTAATGTTATAATAAAATAGTTAATCTTTTGTCCCTGAAATGCTAAATAATGGCATTATGGAACACAATTAATAAAGCTCAATTTTTGCACAACAATTGATAATCATATAATTTGTATAATCCATTTGGGTCTTGTTACTGCCCTTTTTCTAAGCACATGAAGACTTGAGTGAGTAAAACAACAATCAAAGAATATAAACATACTTCTAGTTATTTCTGCATCAGATATTTTCTGTGGTTTTGGTGAAGGTGACGGTGACCTTGACCTTGTTGATGATGATTTAGGTCTAGTTGTTGTGGTAGTGAGAGAGGTGGTAGCATCGGCCACTGGTTTATATCCCATGCTCTCTAGCTGCGTCCTGGCAGCAGACTCATTATTACCGCATCTATACAAAACAAACAGTACAAGTACAGAATTTGACTGGCAGTGTGCTCCTTGCTGTCTCTTTCTGGTATTTTGATTTTAACAATACTATGCCCATAGTGGCATGTCCAGTGGCCATTACTTACTCAAAAATCATCAGACAGGGAGCAAACTGAAACTTGATCAGTAACTCTTGATGGTTGACAAGACAAGAGAATTTTATTAATTTTCATGTTCATGGTTTGACTGTGATCGATGACTTTGAATGAAAACCCCAACTCCTTTGAAATAACCCCCCCCCCCCCCCAACTTCTAAACTTGCACAAATTTTACCTTAAATAAAACCCCTCACTCTTAAACTTTTACATCACAGTATCTACATAATTACCCTGCTACAATATCTCTTATAATGTCATATCGAGCTAATGGGTAAATTTTCTGTAGTTTCTTTACTATGGTGTCTATCTGTAGTTGTCCAGCAGACGAATGGTCCACATCTATTTTACACTTGTGTCCAGATTTGATCAACTGATTCCAAGCTTCTGCCACATTGTTTTTCTTCCTATATCAGAAAATAAAGTTGTCAATAAATCAATACGGCATTTACAGAAGAAATAAAAACCCTGTCCATAATAAACTAGACAAAGTTTACTAGCGATCGCTTTTGTAAAATTTTCTAACGTTTTTCGTGGACTGTGACCTTGAAATCTGACAGATTTCCCCCAAAATGGATAGGCTTCTTACCAACATAACATATAACAATATCCCACAGTTTCATTCAAATCGGATGCAAACAATTTGAGTTATTGTCCGGAAACGTTTTTCTAAAAATTTATAGTCTTTCATGGACTGCGACCTAGAAATATGACAGATTTCACCCAAAACCGATAGGCTTCTTTTTAACCTGATATATAATAATATCTCAAAATTCCATTCAAATCAGATGCAAACTTTTTGAGTTATTGTCGGGAAACAACTTTTTTGTAAAAATCTCTAACGTTTTTTGTATACTGCGACCTTGAAATTTTACAGATTTCCCCCAAAATCAATAAGCTTCCTACCAACCTGATATATAACAATATCCCAAAGTTTCATTCAAATGGGATGTAAACTTTTTGAATTATCATCAGGAAACCATATTTGAATGGACGGACGGAAAGACGGACGGAAGGACAGACATGAGGACCACTATATACCCGCAACTCTGTCGAGCGAGGATATAATTACTGGTACTGCTAAACCAATAAGTTAACAGAATGCAGAAAGACTTAACATACAAGTACAAGTATATTTTGTTTTTTTTGGTTTAAATATTGTTTAATGCCACTTTCACAAAATTTTCTGGTATATCATAGCTGCAGTTTTTATTGGGGAGGAAGCCAGAGAAATCCCTCAAACTGCCATAGGAAAACATGCAACTACCTTAACCACTCGTCACAAAGGCCCATCAATGTATATTTGATTAATATACTAATACATAAGTCTATGTTCTACTAATATTTCTTATTCAATTCTACATTTACTTACGTTTTAAGTACAATTCGCAGAACTTCTTCAGACACATCTGGGAAGTTGTCCTTTAGCACAGATAATTTGACCAAGTCTGGAGTAATTCCATCATCCTAGGAATGACATTTATTATTTACATGTATTGTGAAATATTTTATACAAAAAAGTGCATAAACATATAGGTCTAGGGGAAAATTTACCTCAAACTTAAATTATTTACTGCATCTGAAAATTAAAAATAAAAAGTTGGAAAACTGTCAAAAATTAACTGTTTGCTCTGAATTAATACATTGTCAACAGATTACAGATATGGTGTAAATATGAACCTTAGTTGAGTTGTATAATGTAAAATAAACAACACAAAGTATGTTTGAAAACAAGTTCTTGGGGTTGAGATCATGATATGAAATATCAAAACAATAATTACCTTTTTCATAATTTTTTTTTATTTGATTCCCAATCCCCAGCTGACTGTGGTACAATTGCCATTTGTTGTAACTAAACAGAACATGTAGCTACATGAATACATGTATTACAAATTAACAGTTTGTAATAGGAAAAGAAATTAAGTTAGCATTCTTTACCTTGTTTGGAACATTGCCAGAATTTCTGAACCCAAAAACTGGATCTTTATTTTGCCCAAGTTTAGGATTTGGTGGAGGGTGGTCTTTAGGTTGCTTGGCATAATAATCTGGTCGAGGATCCTGCCAAGAGGTCAGCTTTGTATTATGATCAATGTAGAAACTGAAAAAAATATCCAACTGGTAGTTACATTAAGTACATGGCTTGATAACAAATCCACAGATACAGAAAACTTGCAAGAATTGAAAACTGTTAAAAATAACACACATGTAGCATACTTGGCAATCAGCAATTTAATCTGCTATGTTTAAATTGATCTAACATCAGACTATTGGTACATGTAGATACATGTACATGTAATATATCACTACAGATAGGAGAGATTTAGCATTTCCTGTCACAGTGTTAGTACATGTAGGCACAGGATGGGCAAAAGTGGTTTACCCTGTCTAGCAAATTCTATAATTACCCTAGCCTCTTAGTACTGGACTCTCTTGCGAAATGCTAGTCGGCATAAATTTGATACTGTGAAAGATTTTGATAGCCTCTTGCGAGAAATTCGTGCTATTGAGCTTGACCTGAACAATTCTTCGCGTCCAGTTCAAGGCAGGTCCTCTCGTGTTCAGCACGATTCCATATCTGTTGAGGTTCAAAAGCTTACGGAAGTTCTAAAAAAATTAGATGCTTTTGGTAAGCGATTGGATTCAATGGATACGGAGATTAGGAAATTACAGGACCACAACAGTGGTACTCGAAATGATGACGGGCAGCGTTGGCGAGGGTATCAAGGACGCCAAGGTCGATTTCAGAGAGGTAGAGGTAGAGGTAAATACACGCCTAGTGGTTCTAATGATCACCAGAGTGGAGATCAGTCAGTCCAAAGTGATCGACCTTTAAACTAAATCGGGTCTCTAATGCAGGGCATATTGGGGACTCAAATAAAAGTACAGCTAGCCCCATTAAATGTAGTAATCTGTACAATAGGCTTATAGGTAGTGCAAATGAAGCAGATGTTTCGGTTAGCTATAGACGCATTCTTTGGAACGCAAACGGATGATTTGTCCGAACGGTCCCGCGATAAATATGTGGAAAAACTTGCAAATCGTCTCGGATTCGCTTATAAAACGGCTGCACGGGCATCAGAGAGAGCGAGTAGACGCCATAAAGTAAGGTATGATTTGAAAGTGCGGAGTTCGGTTTTATGTCCAGGCGACCGCGTGTTAATGAAAAATGTCGGAATACGTGGCAAACATAAACTTGCGAATAAATGGAATCGGTGTCCGTTTATTATTCAGTCTCAGCCTGATTCAGGTATACCCGTTTATGTGATCAAACGCGAGCACGGTTCTAGACAAACTAAGACAGTACATAGAAACTTACTTCTACCTATTGGTTCACTCCCATTACACGACGTCGATTTATCGAGATCACGTCTTCGGAGGTCGTCGACGGTCAGAAAACAGGAGGTCGAATCCGTAACTAATCAATTTCCGGAAGAATTCAGCGACTCCGAAGAGGATGATCTGTATTTGGTACCGTCAAAACGCGTTTCAGATATTGTACTAAACCCTTTAGCTCCTTCGTTTGATCCCGCGTATATTCAAGCACCAGCAGAAAATATTCCACAAGCCGAATCGGACAATAATCAATCGTCGGCTGACGAATCAAATTTATCTGATCATACTCCAGTGGTACCCGTTTCCGGACGTCGGTTGAATGCTGATGATAGTTTTAGGGTTGTGGATGTTACAGATTTAAATTCAGTGGACTCAAGTGTTCATTATGATAGGAATAGTATTTTACCAGATGATCGGGTCGATTTACATCAAAGCCCTGTAGTTCGTAGAAGTAATAGAGCTTCAAAACCTCCCGATCGCTTTGGTGATTTTGTTTATTATTAGTTATTTTTATTCTATGACTGTGATTCAATTGAGTAGCGCGGCATTGCCACCTATCTCAATTGTCTACTGTAATTGGATAGGAGATTTTATTTTTGCTGTTTTATTATTTTGGTAGATGATGAATTCTCTCGTGTATTGCACTAGTAGAGGAAGATGTCTTTTGGGTTTGGAATGTGCTGATGTAAAAGTATTTCCGGGTGGTAAAGTTTTAAATCTGTTTGAGGCAGTGAAACATCGACTGTTGTCGGTTGAGGGAACAAAAATAGTGTATTTTGTTTGTGGCATCCCTGATATATGTAAACGTTCTAAAAATAGGCGTCCACTATATGAAGAGTCTTTTCTTGATATGGAGTGTACGGAGGAGTCGATTGTTGACAGTTACATTCAGAAATTATATCAGGTAGCTAATGAGTTGAAACTCATTGGTAGTCACTCTGTATTTGCCACAATTTGTACTTATAATTTTGAAATGTGGAATAATCATAGGTTAACTGCGGGAAAAACTACCTATCTCCAATACAGTTCCCAATATGCTGCCATGCAAGACAGACTGAACTCCATTCTGGTGGTTGTTAACCAAAGAATAACCGCATTAAATAGTGAAAATGGGTTTTCAACACCATTTTTCCATAGCTTCATAAATCAACGATGTGCTAATGGCAAAATACGTTATAAATATGGAAAATTGGTGGATGGTGTGCACCCGTCAGACGACATCGGATTAAAATGGCATGACCATTTACAGAAAGTTATCAGAAAGAATGAGTTAAAAATCATGGCTTGACTTGACATGTATTGTTAGTTGTCTATATATTTATGCATCACTTTAGTTTTACTTATATTTGTTTTCTTTTACCGTCTGTTGTCGTGTATAGTGCGGCATTGCCACATGTACTACGACGAAGATTTAAATTTTGATTCGGGGACGAATTTTGTCCAGTGGGGGGACTGTGTCACGGGGAATAATGTGTTTATTTTATGTGTTTGTTTAAAATGTTTTCCATCTTATCAAAACCATATTCATTTCATATTCATTATCATAATCATGTTCTTGTTCTTGACGCTTGACTGACGACAACGTATGCCAGCATGATTTTCTACTAATTAACCTACCTGTATTTTTACCTGAGATTCACTTTGCACTTAAGACGTAACACTGAAGGTTGCTTTATAGCACCTCCATATATATTTGCAGGTTTGATTTATTCTTAAATATTAAATCTTGCATATTTATTACGTGGTTTATTGTAAAATTGAATAATGTATCATTTATCATCGTGATATTTAATTGGTTCAATACATATATATTTGCAGTTAAAAACTGGTTCATTGTTTATTTGCCCTGTGGTCTAAAATACCCGGCGACAGAGAGATTTAGCATTTCCTGTCACAGTGTTAGTACATGTAGGCACAGGATGGGCAAAAGTGGTTTACCCTGTCTAGCAAATTCTATAATTACCCTAGCCTCTTAGTACTGGACTGTTGAAAATTCTAAAATTCTAATTGAAATTATGAGAAACATAGCACATAGGGTAACATGATTTACAGACAACTAACTGTTTACTAACTTTAAATACTAGTCTATTGGACATTACTAGTAACAGAGTGGCTATTTGTCTGGCTAGTAGGAAAAATAGCCACTGTTTAAAGTTGCTACATGTATTTGTCCAGTTAGCCAGAAAAATGGCTATGAGACTATTTGTATGGCTAGCTGGAAAAATAGCCATGATATTATATACAATGTAGCTATTTGTCCGGCTAGCTAGAAGATAGTCCCTAGGGTATTTGTCCAGCTAGCTAGAAGATAGTCCCTAGGGTATTTGTCCAGCTATAGTATTGATTAACCTGCATCAAAGTTACTCATTCTTTGTGGTTAAAGATAAATATATGGGTATTTTTGTACAATGTAGATCATGGTTTATAGCGATGCTATTCAGCTGGGAATTTTTATTGGGCCTGATAGTTAAAATTTGCTATAGCACTTGACATCCTCACAATTCAGGGTTTCTGTTTCCACATGTGTCCACGAAACCCTGACAAACTTAGGTAGGGAATTCCCAGACTAGAAGTCTCTATTTTGATTGGCTACATCATACCTTAATGTAGCCAATCAAAAGCTCGCTTTCATTCATGACTTGGTTAGGGGAAATCCCAATGTCGCTTGTAAATAAACCAAACGGATGTGTTGCGTAGACCAAGTGAAAATCAGTGTATTTTGTACAGTAGTGTTAATAGTTTGTTATTACTGCGTTATTATTTAGTTGCGATACGTTTTCTTCACACTCAAGAATGAGTAAGAATGACTATTGCCAAACACTTGCTTCTTTCAAGCAATTTCATTAGTTGATATTTTGAAGGATTGACGTCTTACGAAAATCTTCTAGCCAGGGAATTTCCTAGCTAAGTTTGTCAGGGTTTCGTGGACACATGTGGACACAGAAACCTTGACTTGTGAGGATGAGCACTTGATGGATATCAAATTTTCATTATTAATGTTGTATTTCTAATTATTTCCTTAATAAGGAGGTTTCAAATGTAATTTGTAGTAAAATTGACAATAAAATTACCTAATGGGGATGATCAATCACAAAAAGTTAAAGAACAGACAAAAGACAGCTGTTTCCAAAGAAATGTTGAATTGTACAAGATTTTATCAGACTAAACCTACCTCTTCTAGAGCCATCATCAGGTCGATAATGATGTGACTGATATGTGTCTCCTGTGGTAGAAGCTGACCCAAGAAGTCAAATTTTTTAAAAATAAATTTAAACCTTTAAGATCCTAACTAATAAAGCACGAGTCTTGAATTCATCGACACTTGGCCATGGGTAGAGCATAATAAAATAATCTCAAAGGACAAATAAACCAGAAGTTATTTTTTTTAGCTCATATATCCAGAGAAATTGCCTAGGGACTATTCTTTCAGCTAGCTGGACAAATAGTCTCATGGATATTTTCCTGGCTTGCTAGAGGAATAGTGTCATAGCTCTTTTTCCAGCTAGCCGCAAGAACAGTCTCAAGCTATATTTCCGGCTAGTCAGACAAATAACAACTGCCTACTAGTAATTATTTTAAAATATTGTAATATTCTCATTTTCCACTTATTTCATTATTATAATGATTATTGATCTATGCTATTTTTTTTGGTCAAGAATATTTAATTGTACTTACTTCTGATGAATCTACAGTGTAAAACACTACAGATTATCACATTTTATAAAAAGTTTAATAAAAAATAACGTACAATGGACAAGAAGTGTAATGTTGTAGTCCTGCTAAGATTGGACCATATTGATAGGTATTTCTTAAATTTTCAGAACATGATCGATAAGGACTAGACTTGACAGATCTATATTACCATTAAAATATTTAACCCTTAACCCTGTAGCTGACCCCCTTTATCATGTTTATGTGTCATCAGTAGTTTTAGTCCAATTTTTCAGTGCCAATCTGTTTGATTAATTAAAAGTAGTATTTTCAATGAACAACCCATAGACTGTATTTTTATGCTGAATAAAAACGCCACTGCTATGATTTATTATGGCCAATGTACTCAGTGATATATACTTCAAAAGTGACGAGCACCATAAAAAGATTTTTTTATGGTGCTCGTCACTTTTGAAAATAGTGAGTACCAAAAAATTGTCATAAGTCCCACATAATGCAGACTAGTCCAGCTGAGTGCTTGCATACACTTATTTTCTTTAATGGCCGATCAATTCAATGTCTTTTTATAAAAATACACAATATGGCAAACTAGTATGTTTTATACCATGCTATTCTATATTAGTAGTGGTTAAGTTTTTCAGTCTTCTTCTTCTGATTGAACTGCAATTACTACTTGAAACATGCTGATGTATTCCCATTAAAGAGAGACTTGTGTCTTGACTTAGTGTTTTTATTAAAGTTATTATATAGATAGAGATGAAATATGGAATTTTCCGAGTAACAAAAATCACGGTAAATCACATGTGAAAATTATCGTTTATTTTCACTCTCTGGTTTTTTCCCGCCAAAATGTCAATATTTTCAAAAGCTAAAATAATTGTTCACTAATAGACCGGAACCTGCTAGAACAATATCCTATTATATCCTATAACATGTCATTTAGCGTGACAATATCCTTATTTGTTATTTCAGAACGAAATATTAGTTAGCTGGCATCCTGATCCAGATAAGGGCGGCCATGTTGCAGTTAGTTTTGTTCTATACAGATATTCATCCGCCGTTCATAAAATTTAGGATTAAGCATTAAAATTTTACGAACACAATTTTGATCTATATAATAAATAGGATAATCAATTGGGCATCGTGAATATCCAAAATATGATCACTCGTGCCGCATAAAGCATCAGATTAAACTCGTGCACGGAACAAGTTCCGCGCACTCGTTTAATCAGATGAGTTATGCGGCACTCGTGATCATATTTAGGATATTCACTCCGCCCAATTAATTATCCTATAATTATTATTTGTAATAAACATTTAGAAAAGTATCTCAGGTGCATTTGTAAATTTGTTTATTTCACTAAAAAACAAGGGGGAAAATGCATTGTTTAATTTAGTTTATTTTTGGAATTTAAAAAAATATATATTTGTCTTAGAAATATTTCCAACCTAAAGTTTGAAAAAATAAAAGAAAAACAAGAAAACTGTGTGGGTGATCAAGAATAACCTCAGTCCTCTTTGACTGATTTATGGCCACCTTTTGTCCCCTTCGGGTACTCAAAACTGTGACTGTAGCCACAGTTTGCCTGTGACTGTAGCCACAGTTTGCCATGTTGAAAACTTTTAAAAGGGACATTTGTCGTCAATATCTGAGTGAACATGGTGAAGATGTTATTTAAACCCCCTACTGTGTAAATGTGAATGCTGATTAATTAACCAATGTTGATTCCCCCATTTACCTGATGTTAATCTCAGGTAGAAAACCAGCTGTTTTATAGCTTGATTAAAGAAGCTTACCAGTGACATCCATGTTGTAATAAAATATTCAAACTCACCTGTTCTGTTGCCTATGGCTATCGTAACATTTACTTATTAGGTTAATTGGATGAAAATTTAATTGGCATAGAAAAACAATACAAAAACAATGCAAAATCTTATGTCAGTATCATACATGTAGTCAGTTAGTGATGATAGCCAAATTTTTTTTAACTGGAAGAAAAAGGGGAGATAAATTATGTGAAATTGGAAATTTGAAATTGAAAATTCAGCCGCATTTGACATTTAACTGTGGATAATAATTGTTGATTAAAAAAAAATATATGAGATCTACAAAAGTACCATAAACTGGACTAAACGCAATAAGCAGTTTATCATTTTGTCAGGCAAAAACCCATCAGACAGACATAACGTTTACTACAGATGGGTTGCAAGGATTACTGGTACTTCTACTTCTACACTGCCCAGAGCTTATGCATCACGGGCAAGTGACGTCAGCAAAAAGGCTAAAAACACTACTGCAGTAGTGTGTATATACAAATAAAAAAGAGGGACTGTGTGATCTTCAGTAGACAAACACTTAAGTATGTGCATGTAAAATTCTGGTCACGGGTGTTTTGGGGAAACTTATATAATAATGTCTTGATGACTGGCACTGTTTTTGTATAACACTTAATTCAATAATTATGTGGGTTTACGGTTATTGTGCCTTCATGACGTTTCGAAGAAGTATACTGCTGGCGGAAAATAAGTGCGCTGCCGCTTTGCTGTATTTAAACCATACTATGCTCTCTGATTTGGATCCCAGCGAGCCTCGACACCAGGGGGTAATGGTGGTATCCACTTTACTGTGGCCATGTCCTTCCTATGCCGTGAAACTTCCTAGGTGCATTAATAAAACTGCGAGATGTTTATTTGGAAATAACCGGAAGTTGACACAAGTCTATCGGGACATCTCAGACGTTTCCGGTGATCGACCGAAGTTAAAAAGTTAGCAACGAAAATAGCCGAGAATAATCCGATTAAATTAAGTTTTTCCTAAAACCTAAAAATGTTCAGTTTAACTTAACATATTTAATAGTTCATGCACCCCGAGTTTCGCAGAAATCCAGCTTAAGGCAAACGCCACTTAAAATAAAATGAAATGAAAATAACAACAAAATACCGAACACTTGGGAAACTGTCAAAAAGACAACCAACAAGTCAAAAGTCCAAGAAACTGGCAAACTTAAGATTCAACAACCAAAAATATAGCAACTAAAGAAATGGTCCTTTCTTGGTACAGGTATTTCGAAGGAAATTCACAAGAATTTCACGTTTTTTGGCATGCCAAATCTCCCGCTTAAATGAGGGGTGGGGAGGTTAGAGGGGAGGGGCATTAACAGATAACAGCAAGTTACATGAGAAAACAGAAAACTGAGCTAGTTCAAAAATCGAGAAAACAGATAACAGCAGAATCTCATCGAAAGGCAATACTATTAACAGCAAACAGGGTTTTTATTTTCATTATAACATTTAACAACAGTGTCAATATTTAAGAAATAGATCAGCTAATGGTTGAAAAACAGTTAACAGTTGCTTTATTAAAAAAAAAACAATTAACACATAAAAAAATGCCCGAAAAGATCTTGCCCCACTCTTAAACGACCCTTAAATGGACGGGTATCCTCTATAAACATTCGATGGGGTATCCAACAATCATCGCACCACAATCACTGTGCACTGAATTCAAAATTTGGGAAAACCATGAGCAATTATTATATTTCAAACGAGATTGAATATTTTTCAACAAGGACTTGTAATATCTATATCTGACCAGTGTAATATGAAATTAAGACGTGCTTGGTTCTATTGCATTTAATCTAACTATACTGGTACATTAATTGATACATACAACATGCTATCAAGTGCTATCGCTCCGCCCACTCACTCTGATTGATATACATTACAGAAATAGTATCTGTAAAATCTATTTAAAGGCGCGAAGGAGTGGTTTTTTTCTTTGAAACCTTGGTTTCTATGTTTATCCCGAAGAAAATACTATAAACTTATTCTTCGCTGTAGCATAATTCTGTAATAATTCCAGAAACTCTTGAAGAAAGGGAATTGTAATACAATATGCATTAAATTTTCAGGAAAACATTAAATTTAATTTATTAAAAATATAAAAGTAACCCCCTCCCCCTCCAAAAAAAAAAAGAAAAGGAAACAAACAAAACAAAACAAAACTGAAAGGACAGCAAGTTTTATTCCATAACAATATCATCAACGAAAAAAAAATCTGACGTTTTAATTCAAAACCAATATACTGTAATCGCACAATTTGTTGAACAAACGTATAAAATATAGGCCGAATTTTACTGCCGTTATAATCTGAAGTTAGTTTTGTGATTTGTCGGATTAGAAAGCGAGGATACGATTATTCGTTCTAACATAAATACTGAATTGTAACCATAAAATTACTTTTTAAAATAACAAATCTGTTGTAGGACAGCAACTTTTTTTTGTACTAGGAGATAGGACATAGCCTATTTAAAACCTGATAATTTGCAATGCACCGGTCCCACCCACCACCCATACTAATATTGACCCGTCCCTTACGTAGATAAAATTCACAGTTTCGCACCAACTGTTATCGCTCTTTTGCTTCCCGTTGTCGACGAACTACAAACCAGTGGAGGATGCAAGAATTATCATGACGTAATAAGGGGGGTGAGGGAGACTTTAAGCACATTTTTTAATATCACATGGCCTAATTTAATAGATGTTCTATCAAAACGGGGAGGGAGGGCGCTGCCCCTCATGGATCCGCCCCTGCAAACAATGTATTCAAGAATTTCTTGTTAAAGTAGTTATGAATCATCGGCTATTTGAGATTTGGATGTACTATGGGATACTAATTCAATGAGGGATCTTCACCGGATCAGAATTGTAGATTTTTATTGAAGAAATATACTCGTCTTTTGCGACAAACTGTCAGTTGCGCTTTAAACAATACCCGTCCGTCGTCGTAATCTGTAAACGTTTATATTTTAATATTCTTCTTTGAAACAACTATAGGCCAATGGAAAAAAAAGACAAAAAACAAACAAACCTGATCGTGGCATTGGAAAGACTTTACGCTTAACCTATGGGACTTTTTAACGTCCAACGCCAACAAATTAATGGCTTTGGTCGCAGATATATATAGCTATTGATTTGTTTTGTTTGTAATATATATATATTTGAGCCATGCCCTAATATAGGCGTATTCCTCAGTAAGCTCTTGGTTTACCTTACTGATGAGTAATTAGCTAATGTGGTTCAACTATAGTATAGATAAAATATAAATTGCTTAACAACCAACATGCAATAATTTAGCTATATTCAGGGCGAGAACATGATTACAAACAATAACTCACTGCTGTAAAGAGATGAATCCAAGAAAACAGCATTGATGAAATAAAAATGAATTATAATTTTTGTTTTTTTTAAATGCCAATTAAATTCAATGTTTTTAATATAATTTTTCAAGATAAATTTGTTTAAATTGACTGATTATGTCAGTTTTTTTAATGTCCAGTGTGCTGTATAATTCGGGCTGAGAAGTTATTTTATTGAATACCCATTCAAAATGTTAAATTTTTTAAATTGGTTTTGTGGAAGCAAACTGCACTACCTCCTACTGCACATCTACTACAGCAATATCAATACTAACAGCAGTAGCACAATAACATTCTGTAATAATGAGTTGTTTCTCTTCCGTCCCTTTCTGCGGATTAACACAGCAAGAACACTACTAACAATAACGATACACTAACAATCTGTAGTAATGAGTTGTTTCTCTTCCGTCCCTTTCTGCGGATTAACACAGCAAGAACACTACTAACAATAACGATACACTAACAATCTGTAGTAATGAGTTGTTTCTCTTCCGTCCCTTTCTGCGGATTAACACAGCAAGAACACTACTAACAATAACGGTACAATAACATTCTGTAGTAATGAGTTGTTTCTCTTCCGTCCCTTTCTGCAGATTAACACAGCAAGAACACTACTAACAATAACGGCACAATAACATTCTGTAGTAATGAGTTGTTTCTCTTCCGTCCCTTTCTGCAAATTAACACAGCAAGAACACTACTAACAATAACGGTACACTAACATTTTTCTAGTCCAAAATCGGTTGATTCCAGTTAATATATAGATTTTTTTCTTTTTCGTTACATTGTTTGTTTGTATCTTTATATTTAAGAGTTCTCTCCGCTTTTTAAAATTTTATTCGCCCTCAGTCACATTTTTCTAAAATGATTTAAAACAACTATATAGATGTTATAATTATTTGGCATTTTTCATTTGACAAAATATTTTTTCTATATGTCTTTAAAAGGTTCCCGCTAATCAGTGGTTTTTGGGACTGTACTGCACATCATCAGGTGCCAGACTGAGGTGGATGACCACTTAATAGGGGTCAGATTGTCAGATGAAGATTAACAAAACCTGGCTGCAAACCATACATCTTGTTTGTTTGAGTTTGTATGTGATACCTTTCGTTTGAATATGAATGTCCGTCCGTCTGACCGTGCCCGTAGTGGTTTCCAAATGATAACTTCAAAACGCGTCAACGGGTATTGTTTAAACTTTATTGCATTTTGTAGTTTTTTGAGTAAGGTGCACAAACGAAATGTCAAAATTGGCAGTTTTCAAGTTTTCAAAAGATTACTTGAAAAACGGATTTTGTTAAAATTTAAACAACTGTTAAACACTTTAAAATTAAGATCGAGTTGAATATTCATTACAGCCCCATTTTTATTGTTTGAGTTAGTCCAATTACATTATTTTAGGTCCAAGATCAAGGAAAAAAGTCTTCTGAGAAGGACTGTTATCATGCTCAGCTTTTTTTTAACATCAATGATCTACCTTTTTCTCTGGAATATTCTGAATCAGACTTGTATGCTGATGACACAACTTTACATCTCTCATCTAAGACCATGTATCATTAGATAATGTGGACGTAGAAACGCTACTTGGATTATATATAGATAAAAATTTGTCCTGGTCAAATCAAATTGATAAAATATGTGAAATAGTGTCAAGCAGATTATATTTTATGAATAGATTAAGACAGTACCTGCCACTAAAGGGTCTTATTTTGTATTATAGTTACATATTGCCAGTATTTGATTATTGTAGCACAGTGTGGGGCCTAACTACAAAATATCATCTTGAGCGTATTTATAAGTTACAAAAACGTGCACCTAGACTAATCTTAAACAAATCTTTTGATTATCCATCAATGAAGATGTTTAAAGAACTTAAATGGATGACTATATTTACTAGAATTGAATATTTCCAGTCCCTTCTGATGTTTAAATGTATGAATGGATTATCTCCAAATTATCTTGCTGATAAATTTACTACATGTAGTGGTCTATATAAATATTCTCTCAGATCTGCAACAGCTGGACTACTACATATTCCACAACCTAATTCTGAATATTTCAAAAGAACGTTTGAATACTCTGGTATTATTGTTTGGAATAAATTACCAATTGAAATAAGGGGAGCTGAAAACTTTGAAACTTTTAAAGTAAAAGTATCAGAATACTTTATTAAGCTTCAAAATGAAGGTACACAAACTGTCTTGTAAACAGTCTTGCCATTACCAAACATATTTATATACATGTAATTTCTTTTATTATTGTTATTGTACTGATTATTGTATATGCAATCAGTCTGTAACATCATATACTTTTTTTTTTGTTTTGTGTGTGTGTGTGTGTGGTTTTTTTTCTATGTGAAGGCCTCTAGTGAGATTAACATTGTATTGTTAAATGAGTTACCTTCGTTAAATAAAGAATTTATTATTATTATTATTATTGTAGCAAATATTTTTTCTGCAATTGAGACCAAAAAAAGTGACGTATGTGTAGAGGTAGTCCGAGAATCCTCTGCCGTCCAACGCTTTTTTTCCAACGCTTTTTTTTCCCCACGCAAAAAAAAAGCGTTGGACGGCAGAGGATTCTCGGACTAGTGTAGAGGACATCAAGAACGTAAATCGTGCATAGTTTGGCTTCAATTAAACATGTGGTTTTATAGAAAAAAAAAGAAAATTTTAAAATATACCCACTGCGACGGTAAATACAAGCAAAAACAAACACAACTTGAAAAAGGAAAAAGACAGCAAAAAAAATGAATCAGAAAACACCTTTAAACGCAATAAAACATTCAATTTATAGCGAATCAATTTCTGTTAAAAATAACACGATGTACTAGTTGACATGTGATGTTTACCTATATTTAAATCACTTAAAACGTTTTTTTGACTTAAATAGAAGTGTGTATAGAGATGTGTATTTTAAATGTGATTTAAATGTGACAATACATAGCTTAAACAGGAAGTACAATTTACTCAATGTTAAAATGTAGGCTACGAAATTAATTTCAACATCCAAGGTAAGATTTAAAAAACATGTTATTTATGAATGAATGGCTGCAGAAATGGTATTTAATAATGTCGAAGTCGTTGATAATGTTATACTTATCGGCGCCAATTAAGCTGTAGAGTATCTCTGCATCATGTTTGCTATTAAAAACAGTACTCATATAAAATCATTAAGAATCTTTTCATTCATAAGCCTGTCTGAAACAATTGTGTTTCCTGTACTTAGCAATTGTACAGCCAGGATTTCTCATAATGATGATCCGCCCCCTTCTTTATCCAACACTGATATCGGGGTCTCTTCAGGACCAACACACTCGATTATTCTTCAATAAAAAGATTCTTGTGTAAACATATTAAACAAAGAAAATAAAAAATTCATTAGGATAGATGAGAATTTAGCTACAATAATGTAGCTCTTTTTTTATTGACGGAGCTACAAAGAGCTAGGTCCCATTACTCGTAATGGAGCAAAAACTCTCTTAGGATTCATACATATTTCCGCTATTAAAAGCTGTTTTTGTTTAATAAATACTTTTTCCTTTCTCCGCCGTTCAGCTGACATTTCTACAATGTTTAATTAAATCATTTTAACACTTTTTCTTATTCTTGGCATTGTTGACAAAATTGAACTTGCGGCGCATAGAATTGTAGAATCGTATCGGTAAAAATTTGATCCCAGCTAATGCAATGAATCCGGAAAAATTGATCCTGAATGAACATTTTTACCAAATCGAACCAGAAATTATGCACTCCCGGAATTCAAATTTTGTCAACAATGCCATGCGATAACGAATAAAGTGTAAAACTAACGAATAAGGTAGAAATATAAGTTAAACTTCAAAGACATTAAAAAGTATGTAGCAATTCAGGAAACAGTTTAATATAATTAATTATATGCATAAAACACATGGTGTGAGTCACATCCGGCTGCTACATTACGAGTAATGGAACCTCTTTTGTAGCTCCGTCCATAAAAAGGAGCTATATTATTGTAGCTAACTGCGAAGTATCTCACTGCAGGTCGGTGCTTTTCATCAGGTGCCCATTCTTCATCTCCTATGAGATATATGATATAGTTGAAATACATGATATAGTTGAAATATATGATATAGTTGAAATAATTCTGAAAGTGGTCACTCGTACCATAAACGATTAGTTGAAGAATAAAAAGGAATTTAAGTACGACCCGAGCTTTGCAAGTGTAATAGCTGACTTTTATTTCTTCACTGGTAATTATTTGTTATAGTCAAGTTTGAAGACAATCAGTTATGTAAGAATTGTGTATTTAGTAAAATATATGTAGCTTTCTTCGTTTACGTGTCGTAATATAGGGACTATAGGGACTCAATACTACAATATTTTGGAGGTACAGTTTACTGTAACTATTCTGACTTTTCTGTACCTTATTTCTTCCCAAAAAGGAAAAATGTAAAATATTAGGGGCACAATGGCACTACCGGAAAGGCTCTGTGAAGAGTTTATTTAAATTCCATGCAGTGGCATTCAGTAGCTTACCGTTATAAAATGTGCAAAACGAACATTTTGTCACCCCTAGATATAGAAAATTTGTTTGTAGTTAATCCTTAAATAAACTATAGCAGGAGTTGAATTATATATATTTTCACTGAACAAAAACAGAGGAATTCTCATAATTGTACATCAAACCAACTGAAGACCATATGCGGACGGATCAAAATTACTTGTCGGATTATTACTTTGCGGGAATTTGATATCGTGTGTGACCCCCGCTTGCAGCTATACAACAGCTTCTAGAAATCATAGATTCGATAAATGTCTTAATTCGGTCTAGGGGAATATCATTCCATTCATCAACAAGAGTCACGCACATATCTTAGAGTGGATTCTGCGCAATTTGGTTCTATAATTGTTCACTGGGAAAGAGATCAGTCGGAAATGCTGGCCAAGGCAGTACTCGATTATGATTTTGTTGTAGAAAGTCCATGCAAACTCTTGCCATGTGACTCCTAATATTGTCTTGCTGGAAGGTATAAATTAATATGCTGGAAGGTATGATTTAATACGCGTTGTCGAAGAAAATCAGAACGACAGCTGAAAGAATAGCATCTTTATATTTCCACGCATTTATTGTGCCTTCAATAACTTTCAAGTCTACCATCAAGGCATACTCCTCCCCGAACCATAACACGTCCACCTACAAAACAATCTTTGTCCATTACGGTAACGTCCGGAAAACGTTTTCCCCCTTCTGCGGTAGACTCTCATTTGGCCATTCGTTGTAGTGAAAAAGGGGAGAAAAAAACCGTAATTCGTCAGAAAAAAGATGTGTAGCCATGAGTGCAATCTCCAATGACGCCTTGCTAATCTTACTGTTTGAATAGGGTCCTAAATAGGTCCTTGTAATACTCATCTTGCGCGCAGTTCTGAATCTCCCATTATATATGGCGAGAGAGAACTAGAACCCATAGCTGTGTCAAAGCCATGAGTACATTTGTATTTTGTATTATGACAATCAAGGAAAATAGGAAATCATTAGCATAACCTGGTATGAGGTTCCAGAAAAATGGATGGATAGACACAATTCTGCCAACTCAATTGTGCATGATGTTAAACACACAGACAACAACTTTATGTATGACATCACTTTTCACCATTCGCGCACAAGGGAATCCTTTTAGACTCTTCAATGACAGACACTTTCCAATGCTCCTAAAATATTCCACCAAGTTCTTAACAACAATGACTTAATGGATTCCTGCGCAGATAGAATAATGTCATTTGAAGAAATTATAGTAGCTTTGACTCGGGAAAATTTCCAGACCTTTTCCGAAATAGACTGGGATGATGGTAATAGTGAAACAATACTTTAAGCTCCAATGGAAAATGTTTCAGTTTACATGACAAAAAGACATGTTCAAACGAATACTTGTGCAACCAATAATGACAAGAACAACAATTTGATCAGTTGATGATCAGTTATCAAGAGTAGAGAACACATCTCTTTAAGCAGTTGAAAAGTTGGAAGCAGTTGTTCTTAAAACTACAAAAAACAATCTTAAACATATTGGAAATGTTGGAACTGCGATATCATAAAAAAAAATCAGAACCGGACAAATCATACAATAAAACAGCACAATGAAAACACAAATTGACTTGTTACAACAAGAAAGTAAATCTATCTAATCATAATTACAATTAGAAAAAACATTTTCTACTTCTCAAACAACAGTATGACGAAAAACTTAAACATGAAACGCTGAAGGAAACAAGGAATCAAGAATCTAATACAATCTACTAATCAGACTTAAAAATAAAGATAAAAAGTAAAGAAATTAAAACATTGCGTAATTTAGAAAAAATGCTGAAAATTGATCTGGACCAAGCTCAAGATGAAATACTAATGAAGAGCCAACTGTCCATCGATTTTGATAAAGTCACCGAGAACAATGCACTAGATAGAATATCAATAAAACCCAGGAATGAGGTACACGATGTACATGTACTACACAGAAGACAAGAGGATGACATTGTACAAGTATCATGGAAGCCGACAGCTTTGTTAGTAGGAACGTATAACATGAGTGCAATTAAAGCAGACAAGCTTACACAGGATGTGGAAATAACAAAAACATATCTGTTACATACTAGAAAGTGAAATGATATTATTTCTGTTATCCAGAAAAAGGGCAAAATTACCTGCATTGTACCGATTACAACACCAAGAACTGATCAGTTGGAATACAAAACTGATGACCAGATAATATCTAATACAACATTTGAACAGACATTTATTTAGAAACACAGTCATATTAGTAGACAATTACAACTTATATCAGGATGGTCAATAAGACCATGATCCTCTGAAACCAGACGGATATAATCTTAATGATAATGGTGTCTTGCGATGAATATAAAGAAGTCAATTCGCTCCACAGTGAATATACCATTGCCAAAACGAAGGCAAAGAAGTCGACCAAGATCCTATTGTAGAAGACGTGGTATACCCTCAAGACATTAACTACTGCGTCGCACCAAATCTTCATTATTCACGTTGAATTACAAAATTGTATCTAACATTTATCTTTCTGTTGTTTTTTCAATTAATGCTATTTTGGAGGGTTATCAAGGAACATATTGAGCTAAACCAGGATTCCAATTATAAAATTATATTATATTACATAACCTATTAAAACACCAAGCCTAGAATCTAAGGGACTTCGAATTTCTAATTTATATTTAAATTTTATAATTGGACAGTCTTAGATATTGCTCAAACTTAAGAAATTGTAATCATAATAATATTATTTTCCTTATGATATTTCATCAGGGAAAAAACTTGTACCATTAAAGTTGAAAAAAATTGATTTTGCTTACTATATAAAGCTAAAATCATAATAAAGTTATGATTGATAATATCAATGGTACAACTTATCCTTTTAGAGGTTCTTTCTCTTTTAAAATTATTGTTACTATTAGATTATCCGTATATTATAACTTTTTCTTGGAAAGAATATTATCATCTGACTCGCAATGGCTACAACTCATTCTAGTCTAATATCTAAATAATGGTCGAGCCACAGTAAATTTACCTGCTTTACACCACATGGTCCGAGCATTGTTGATTATTCCATTTCCATGGTGTTGGAGAGTATTCTAGACCAAGTACTTTTTGAACTTTGTACAAAGTATTTCGGATTGTCATTGTATTATTAAATGGGCGTTAGCATCTAATTATGTAACTGGGCGTTAGAATCTAATAATGTAACTGATAATACTTGCAATTATGTAAACTTTTATGATAAAAGCACAACTTTTTATGGTTAGGTGAATCTGCAGTGAAATTTCTGTCAGCCTTATGTTCAAAAGAAATGTAGACTAAAACTAAAAATTTGAGAACCAAAATCTATCCTAAATTGTTAAAATTCTATTCTGCCGAAGTAGTGAACGTATTTTTATTTCAATGCTTCACAGTCTTTAAAATTACAAAGAAAATCCAAATACAGAAAAAGTCCAACTCGTTTGATACTGATCTGAGGGAATTTAAAAGGAAAGTTATGAACTATAGATTTTCCCCCAAGGTCATAGAATAAGGGGCATTTCTATAAGCTGAAAAAACGATATAAACTCAGTAAGCTATAATACAAGGATTATAAAAAAATGCCTAATGGAACAACTCAAAAATCTTCATGACAATAATCCGAAAGATTATTGGCAAATTATAAATGGTCTTATTTTCAAAGTTTAAATGATATAAAGGTTTCACACAAAATAAGACATGCAGTATTAGAAAATTAACTTAATGCCTCGAGAAAGCCCCTTGCTTAAAAAAATTAGATAACACTATTTCTGAAAAATTGATCTCTACTGCAATTTCTAAACTTAGCAATTACACAGCTCCAGGTCTGGATATATTGTCTAATAAAATGATTAAATGCAGTCAAAACATTTTATAATTTGAGTCTCTCAAAACTGTTTAAGGCATGTCTCTAGTATGGAAGTGTCTCCGTCCTTTTTGGCTTGAAAATTTACTAAATTGTTTGCCAGTCCTTTCAACATGTAAATAGTGTTCATCCTTCACTTGCGCGTCTTTTTAGCTTTAAGTGCCTAACCGTTCATTTTGCTTGGAGTATCCGTGTTTTGTTTTGATAGTTTTTTTTAATACTTTTAAATTTTTTTATATTACTGATATAAACTGTTTAAACATTGCACAGATGTTAAGTGCTACCAAATAAAGACCCAGTTGAATTTTAGGCACAATCAAATTTGTAGTTTTTGACGTATTCCAATTAATTTTTGGGGTTGTACATAGTATCCACCCTTCACTGGTGCTTGAATTATCTGTCGTCCATTTTTGTCTTAAGATTTGACCGCACGTCTTTTTACCTTGAAGTCAGGGGCGAATACAGGATTTTCGAAAGGAGGGGCGTAAAAAAGGGATATCGGAAAAGGAAGGTCGCGAACAAGGTTTTTATAGTGTTCAGTAACCTTTATTTGGCACAGTATATACAATAAAGATATCATAATAAACGAATTAGTACCGCCAATGCATTAATTTATGGCGAGGACGAGCGGGGATTACATTTTTGCCTTTGGCGCTGGTTGTTACCCTCCCTGTTTTTTTTCCTTTCCTTTTTTTAAAGGGGGGGGGGGGCGTTACAGTTTTGCTTTGTTTCCACTTTGTTGTTATTGATGCGACTTAATTATAACTATCAGATTTTTTTTTTTTTCATAATTCGAAACTAGCATAATAACTTTGTTAAACAATAACTTGAACAACAATAACCGTGACCTTTAATATCAATAATAGTTTCTTCGTTACCCGCTTATTGTTTTCGTTTTATTAGTTTTATAAATTATTCGTTACAGGTTATTATAATTTCAAACATACTTATATAGTTTACCAGTTTTCCATTATTTTAAGTATCATTTTCAGATAGAGTAGCATTACTTTTGATGTCAAGATTTAATGTAAGCCATGATACTTGAAATGACACCTTATATCACATCCCATACGAATTTAATCAGATCTTGGTATCTGTCCAGTTATTTTTTTCACTCCTATATCTGATGCACCCAAAGTTAAGGTCATATCATGCTTATTTAGAAAATAAAACAGTTACTGGCACATAACACATAAATGTGAGTATATAAGAAATTAAGATCCGAGGATACGAGAAGATTAGGTTATGCTGTAGATATATCCCTTTTTATTGTAAACTTTTTCGATCAAATAATTCTCAATAAAACGTTTACCTGTATAACAGATACTTGTCTCAGAAAACATTAACAACATAAGTGTATTGGTAAATTTATTTGTGCGACAAGTGCATATGGCCTGTTTGGCTAGTAATATTTAGTATTATTTTCTACCAAAATTGAAATAAATATACGGGTATTCAGAAGTTTATAAGTAGAGATCGATGTTGATTTTGCATTTCAATGAAAAAAAAATGCAATCGGAGTATGTGCATTCTCTACATGAACACGTCTTTCACGTGGTACATTTACACTATTTTGGGGATTTTCAATCAAAACACCTCCTTATGTACGAACTATATATAATCATACAAAGAACAATGCTAGAACTGTATTGTGTTATTATTTTTCGGTTATTTATTAACTTTTTTATTTTTTAAACCTGCATTCAAATGGGTAAGTCAAAGAAATAAACATTTACAAACATAATAGAAACAAGCTGATGCTAATTGTAAATTTGCATAAACATGTTTGTCCCTGTCGCAGTATAAAAATGCTCTGTACTGGCAGAGTAGCTGTACTGCCAGGATATGCTATTTTGCATTGCTCATACGATTTCTGCAGAAAAGGTCTCAGAGAGGGACAACGGCATTATAACTGGTACTTCAACCTTCATCAAACAAATCATGCAATAATGATATAATTTTGAAGCTTAAGACAGAAATACTTTTTTATTCAGTCTTATGATATATAATATAAGTAATGATATCCATCCATACCATGAATAGGGCAACACAATACAATGTTCCCATAATCATTTCATATCAAGATTATTCATTACTAAATTCGACATTCAAACTCGAAAATAGTTCTTCCTTTATTTCAGAAGACAGCAATTGTTTAAAAGAAAGATGGATAGTACAGAGTTTTTGAAAGTATCTTTAGCTACAAGAAATCTGTCTTAGCCCGTCATGCACTAAAACATTAACTTTGTATATTTTGATCAGTCCAAGACATACTTTTGAAAAACGTAAGTCATCTCATTTATTAAGTCTGATATTTATTTAGACTCCACCACTGTAGCATACAATTTTGCAAATACGTAGTAGACCATATCACTATATCCATAAACCATTGCATTCAGACAGATCAATGAATAATCTGAGACGTAGACAGTGATTAAACGGGTTATATTTTCTATACATGGATTTGACATTTCACATACATATGGCAATAAGTAACTCGAGAGTGTTAACTAGAGGCAGGCTCTTACTCGACTGTAGCAACTGAGTGCACCAATGTTTTTTTTGTTTAAGTGGGGGGGGGATTACTCTTTTGTTTATGATTGTGTTGTTTTTGCTGCGCATTGTGCATGGTTTATGAATCCGGATTTGTAATCATCTTTTGACTTTCACCTCTTGTTATTTGGTGTGTGCAACTATTTTTCTTTGTATATTCTCTAAACTATATACCTAAATATTTATACGAATTATCATAGTTTATGTTATTACGTTATCACGTTTATCAAGCAAAGTCTAAAATGATTTTAAGGAATTACTATTAGCAATAACTGCCGTTAATGTTTAGAGTGCGCTTCCTTTTTATGTACCTTTAAGAAATACTGGTTGTTATAGAAGTTTCTTTATTTTTGTTTTGTTTTATTTTAATTTTGTTGTAAATAAAATATGAATAAGTTTAAAACATTTCCCTAACCTTCGTCCCCTTTCAAGGGTTTCTTAGTCTTAGTTCATCGTGATTATGTATCGAACGTGAACTCAGAACCCCTAACTGTGGGAGATTTTCCCACACAATGTATATATTTACGAATCCCTTTATACTCATATGCATAGTATAAAATCATCTCATGGCAAAACAGAAATTGTTTTTTAATTCAAAGGGACTAGTCTACGTTACGGTATTCGAGCACTTTCTATTTTTTTACATTTTTTTATAAAGCCTGACCTTATTTTGATCGTGGTGTTATAAACACAAAAATATACACAGATAACGATTGTAATAAATAATTTAGTAAAATTTTATTATTGCAATTTTAACGTTATAATAAAAGGTTTTCATGTTTCTAGAAGAGAATGCATCATATATCACAGTATTATATAAACTGGATATAGATTTACATAAGACTACAAATTATGTAAACCATTATCAAATCACGATATGTGTGGGAATATGTCTAAAAGAAGTAATAAAAATAAAATAGTGCTTTGTTTTGTTTCCCACAATATGTTTTACAAGGTACTTGAGACGAAATGCGAGTCTGGCAAAGCAAGTTCGATAACTTGGCTATTTTATTTGCAACCATTGTGTCGATGCCTCTTCAGGTGGACTGTTAGTCCCCGAGATTAACCAGCCCAGTAGGTGGTCACACTTGTTGACACAATATCATTGATTCGTTCTGTGGTTTAGAAATTGTCTAAATTTACAGCCCTAAAATGTCTAAAGGGATTTAAAATTCACAGGTTTTTCTATTAGCAAGGTGTACATTTTTCTTACCTAGATTTGGTATAACGTTTTGTAGTTTTGATGATAAAAGCTCTACAGCATCTTAATAAGACTTAGTACGTTTCATAACTTTGGTACCTTTTATGACATTTTATGTATTATTGATGACGTGCATGTCAACACTAAATAGAGTCAAAACCAATAATTGTAGATTCACTTAACCATATTTTAAATGTAATTTTATGTACAGGAATATTTCTTAATAGTTTTTTTAAAAGCTAAGGTTTGCCCTATATTTAAAGATGGTGACAAAACCTATCCTAATAACTACCGCCCTATATAAATATTTGAAAAAAGCAGTTTTTAAACAACGGTTTCCTTTTTGACCAAGCACGATTTATTGGTACACCAGCAGTCTGGCTTTAGACAAAAACATTCGTCTCATACACAACAAATAAAAATAGTTGATAAATGGCTACAGGAATTGGATAAGAGAAATTTTACTGCTATCCTATTTTAAGATTTCAAAAAACCTTTTGTTACTGTTAATTATAATATTCTATTGTCAAAACTAACATTTTTATAAGTGTGATGCTCACTCAATAACATGGTTTTCATCTTATTTGACAGAGCAAATGCAAAAAGTTGGTCTTGGCACAGTAACAGCAGAGTAAAACATATAAACTTAGGGGTTACACAAGGATCAATACTTGGTCCTTTACTATTTTTCATCTACATCAATGATTTACCCTTCTCTAGAATATTCTGAATCAGACTTATATGCTGATGACACAACTTTACATCTTTCATCTAAACATATTCCTAATTTGAGCCTGTGTGTTAACAAAAACTAACAATGTTATTGAATGAAGTAAAAAAATGATATGGTTATAAATAGCGAGAAGTGGGATCTGAGAGAAAACTTGAAATTACTAATGAAGTTTTAAAAATAATTACTCAAGGCCGTGTATCATTAGATAATGTGAAAGTAAATATGCTACTTGGAGTATATATAGAAAACAAGTTTTCCTGGTCAAATCAAATTGATAAAATATGTGAAATAGTGTCAAGCAGATTAAATCTTATGAATAGATTAAGACAGTACCTGCCACTAAAGGTCTTATTTTATAATATACATATCACCAGTATTTGAGTATTGTAGCACAGTGTGCTAACTTACTTAAAAAATATCATCTTGACGTATATATAAGTGGCAAAAACGTGCAGCTAGACTAATCTTAAATAAATCGTTTGATTATCCATCAATCATGACGTCTAAAGAACTTAAATGGATGACTATATTTACTAGAATTGAATATTTCCTATCTCTTCTAGTGCTTAAATGTATGAATGAATTATCTCCAATTATCTTGCCGATAAAATTACTTCATGTAGTTGTCTATAAAAATATTCTTTCAGATCAGCAACATCTGGACTACTGCATATTCCACAACCTAATTCTGAATATTTAAAAAAGGATTGACAACTCTCTTTATTAGGCTTCAAAATGAAGGTACACAAACTTTCTTGTAAACATTCTTGCCATTACAAAGCATGTTTATATACATGTAGTTTCTTATATCATTGTTATTGTACTGTTTATTGTAAATGTAATTTGCCCGAAACATCATATACAGTTTTTATGTGAAGGCCTCTAGTGAGATTAACATTGCATTGTTATATGAGATAACTTCGTTATATAAAGAATTTAGTTAGTTTAGTTAGTATGACGTCCAGTTATTATCAATAGTAAGTTTTTTGAGTATTTGGTAAACTCCGCCGATCACTCGCAAACTTGTCAGTAAATATGATTGAGCACATCCTGCGTGCGTCGAAATAATTACTGTATATCAGTTCTAAATTGCATTCTCTGGCATACAAATCATTTTCGATAGGGTATTTTACGACCACCAATTTTTAAATACACCAATCTGGTGGAATAATAATTGAGAAATGCAAATATGGATGTTTTTCAGATTATAACATAGTTAATTGTTCGAACGCAGAAATATTTACTATTTTTGTCTAATCATGATGCAAGGTTGTCCTGTCTTCAATAATCATTTGTTACCATGGGTCACAATTCGGAAATGTACCGAGGTCAGTCGTTATTAATGCAATTGTTATAGCGGTACGCGTGTACCTGTTTGGTACAACACAACAGTTTGATTAAAATAAGATGTTACTTTACATCTCTTACATCACAAGGTTTGCTTTTTTAAATCAGGTTTGATATGGCTAAAGAGAAAGAAAAAATTTGGATGAAAAAAATGAAACTTTAAATGAACAAGGATAAAACTGTTATAATTAATACTACATTATATGTAAAACTATATTGACATTTTATTACCCCTTAAGATGGCATTGTATTGTAACGTTCGTTTTAACCCCCTCCCCACTACCCTCATATCTACTGTTTATATTACTGTCAAATCTCACCTTTTACTTTACTTTCCCCTTTTATGACGTCATTGTATTGTAACGTCGTTGTTGTTGTTGACGTTCACATATGCATCTTTTTGTCATTTGTATATGCCTTGAACACACACGGCAAGTGGTTGTCGAAACGTCGGCAAAATATGGAGGTTTTATTTATCATTTGCATAGTTTTAAAAAATATCTATATTAAAACCCAAATTATCACCTCCAAATTAAATTGCTATTTTTATGTAATTTGAACCGAGTAAATCATTTTAAATACTTAAATACAACGCAAATACGCCTAAACACATTGATATATTTGTAATATTGACGAAGGATTTTCCTGTGCATAAGATTAATCTGATAATATAAACGACGTTTAGTTTTTATTACTTATATTTCAAAACAACTTCATATCACATGTTCCTCTTTACTTTATTTTTTAAGATTGCGGTCAATGTAAACTAGATTTACTAAAATAGTACGTATGCATTTATATTGTTTCCGTCCTGTTTTAATTGATGCGCCGCATAATCAATTCATTTGCTCTTTAGGCAAATGATTACGTTTCTGACTTCCTTTATATTTCTGAACACTAATATGTTGCTATACGTACAAAACCTTTATATCTTTTGATGCAATTTAATTTCTTTTCGTTTTTGTTTAAGTGAAACAATTAGCATTAACCATCATGTTTATAGACGAGGAAAACGGGGAGCCGTATATCGAACAAGATGGCCGCCTTCCATTTATAGGAAGACTTCGAGAACGAGAGGAAATAAAAACTATTCTAAAAAAGAGAAGAAATCGACTGGTGCAGATATCGGGTGCGCCATTTATTGGAAAGCAAAGACTAGTCAATCAGGTATCTTTGTCTTTCTTATTGTTTTGCTTTTGTTTCTTTTTAACCTATATATTTAGACACCAATGCACAATATTTTACAAGTTGTTGAACAATATTTATTTTTTTAGACTTAAGATCTGACGGATTGGCTACTATTCATTATGCATTCAGTTTTAGAATGATTGGCTGAGAGTGGAATTTTGATTTAATATACACCTTACTCTCTTGACTGCGTTTTAGACACATAAGTATATAATGAAATTCGTACCCAATGTTCGTGTTGGACATTATGAAGATTTTTTAATTTTCTCTTGGAATATTTTACCATCTAGCAGATTCTATGGATAGCTTCAGAGACATGACCCTTTTTTCTCCTCTTCAGCTGCATGAACAGAATCGACACGCTTTTGAAAATTAAATGACCTTTAAAGTGATTACGATGTTTACATTGGTCCAGATAACTACAACGTTTAAATGAACAGTAATCTAACAAAAGGTCGGTTTATTAAAGGAAGGTGTTGTCGGCCTCATACTGATTCTAGGTGTTAAATCCAAATTTTCACCTTCATCTTTGATGCATCGTCGATGTATTGTCCTGCCAAAAAGGGAGCATATTGTCGCCGCTTTGCAGTACAAAGAACCATTACTCTACATACGCAAAATTGGTAGTTATCTCTCTTAGTTCATTTTTCTAGTGAAAACGTACATGGATACTCTAAAAGCAGAGTATATAGACACCTGGTGAAAATGTTAATTCTTTTTGTTTCGGTGTATAAATTGACCAAGAATTATATATCTAGCTCGAAACACAATAATATCGCGATTTTTTTAATATATTTTCCACCCTTATAGAATTAATGTAGGCACCGTACTGCTCTTGATTTGCAAGAGAGTACTTTGGGGAATATGCACAGACATCTCTTGTCTCCATATGTTCCTTAATATGTCAGATTAATGGTACTACATTTATACGAAGTCAAAATACTCTCATTAAACCTTATTGTAATATTAAACATATAAATCTGAAACAAACTAAACAATGTATGCAAAACAAATATGATAAGCAGCATTGTTTAAGCACAATTACATTACATTTCTATGTTACCTCTTGATTTAAGTTTTATTTGTTAGAGAGGCTTCTGTTAAGGTCATACCTACATAAGGTGCATCATGAATTTGTTGATCCTTATGGTAGTCACATAAATAGTACATATTTTTGTCAACTGTCTCTCCTGTTGAGTTGGACCTCGCACCAACGTTTGATATTAGTAACATAACGATTGTACTATTAAAGCAGGATATTAACACATTTTAGAACACCCATACGGGTAACTATGTGCTACTTTGTTGTTAAATGTTTGTTACTTATTTCTTTACAATAATTTTGTGCTTGGATATTGTAATTTTGTTCATATGTACTTTGTTGTAATATTTATTGTATACACTATTTATGCCAGTACGTGATTAGTATCAATTTCTTTGTTCAGTTGCCCAGTTGTATACACCAATAAGCTGTGTGTTTCATATAGTTGTTTGTTTTTTTATAGTGCATATAATTTTATACGTTTTATTATAGGATCAAATCAATAATGTTTTTCCTCACACAATAAAAACTGGACGCCATGATATAGCTGAAACATTGCTGAAGGTGGTATTAAACACCAATAAAACAAACAAACCAATTATTATATTAAAAAATTGTACCATTTTCCTAATCAAGCAGAAATCGTTTGGCAAAGTTTTAACGAAAGTTTTCATTTGTGACAAAGCCGATAATTAAACAAATGCCACCAATAAAAATGTTACATAATGTTCTAGTATTTGTATGTTTAAATTAACTCTATAATTTTTTCAGATATGTGAGGAACTGAAATTAGAAAGTGATAATTACCCTGAAAACTGTAAACTACATGTGATTAACATATCTTGTAAAAATATTAAATCACCCGAGGAACTGTTAATGAGAATGATAGAATCTTTGCATTCCATGGAATCAACAAATACTGTAACAGGAACAGTAAATAAACATGTATTGCAGAAATACATTTCAGCAACATTTCGAGAACATAATTTTTTACTGTCTGCTTTTACCAAACTTGACGATTTTCTTTTTAATATGGATAGTCATGGAGTATTTGAGAAGTTTTCAGAAATGTGTACTGATATTTTACGGAACTCCAGAAATACCTTTATAATTGTTAGCAGTCAAACGCGTTTAAATTTGAATGTTGGATATATATCTCGACATGTTCTTCTTTCAAAATTAACAGTCGCGGAGGCAACGTGTTTATTGTGTCAATGCTCACCTGATGTTGACTATGAAAATACTGAAAAGGACATTGTAAGTGGATGCCATTGTGTGCCAGGTCTTATCCTAAACGCAGCTGGTATAATGGTTTCTTCTGAAGGCATAGTAAAACCAAATGACTTAGTAGAGTTATTAAAGTCACCACATCTGGCATTAGATTTCTTTTCATCGCATTTAGGACCTAATGAAGACCATCTCAGAAACAAAATTGAGAAATTACTGAAAAGACTCCCAACCCATCTACATAATTCAATACAAGATATTATGCTTTTACAAGGATCGTTTTCATCCGACGCAATAGCTGCTGTTTTGGGTTCGCGGAGCGAAAGTGAAACTAATGTTCGGACAATTATACCATTAAGAGATTCATCCATTTTAGAATTCAACAAAGACACACAGACATTCTCAATTAACCCGTTACTTAGGGCGTACTTAGATGAAGTTCCGCTTCTTTGTAGTTCTGATCTTGCCAGGCTTCGATTTGTAAAATTTTTTGCAGACGTAATGTTAACAGTTGATCAGAAACTGTATCAGACCTCTCACAAAAGTGCTCAGCAGTATTTTCATTATGATTATGAGAATGTTTCACAATTGATGCAACAAGCCATGCATTGTAATGAGGACATCTTTGCTGCATTAATGAAAGTAAGAATTATTTATTACTTTTATCTGATATGTTTCGAAATCCAACAAGGCTATTAATTTGTTGAGTGAGGGTCCAGCGTTCCTGGATATTATCTTCTGTATCATGTACTCAATCGTCTTAAAACTGCGGTGTACGATTCGAATTTGGCTATGTAGGTGCTTCTGGATAATTGATCAACAGCTCAATATAGACTAACATTTAATATGAAGGTTTTATTTTTATATTTGAAGGTTGTGACGTAACTTCAATGAACAATAATGCTTAGGTTAGAGGTTATTACAAGATACATAGATTTCCATTTAAACAAATGTGAGCTTCGCAAGCTAGCTTAATTTCTGAGACCTAACGAGATGTGTGCCTCATATATTATCCGTTTAGTAAAACATACTTCAAAATTACTATACAGTCATTTAAAAAAAATTTCTTATTAGTGTAATAACTTTTAAATAATGCACGAACAACCAAGAAGTCAACCCAATAAAAAATAAAGCTTTCACTTACTGCCTCTTTTATCTGTTGTCGACAAATGGTTGATCTAACGTGCTTCCAGGTCATATTGTGATAACCTTATATAATGTAACTTTAATGTCGAACAAAATTATGAAAGTCTGAATTTTGAACGGTCGTTGACTAACTAGCTATTCAAAATTCGTACATGCACCTCAGTGTTTCGTTTGGGATTCTAAAGCAGAAAACAAACTATTATGCTATAAACTATTGGAAATATTGAAGTTCCCCCTAATGCAACGAAAAGAGCGTTACGGACCGGAAACTAATTTTGTTCTATTAATTTGGTTTTACCTTCGGGATGGTTACTGTGACACTGTGTACTCGATTTTTTTAATTGTGCATCTTAATTTAACAATTATATTGTGTGATGACACTTATTGGGTACGGGGTTTAGATTATAAATGAATCATTCCGGAATCGATATAAGTAAAGTACGTAATTTCTCATTGGGAAATATCACGACCACTTAAAAGTTCTTATAGTCTTAACAATCGCTGCAAGATTCCGTGTTAAAGTACAGGAACGCTCGATTGCACTAAGGCATAAGTTAAATCATATCTAACTTATATGTGTGTTAGATGTGAAACAGAAACAAAACTTTTCTACCATGTGTTACAAAACAAAGCCAATTATAGAGCTGCAATTTGATTGATTTGTTGGAATGTCTCAATTTATTGTATATAAAGAAAGATCACTTCCATTTCCACTCAGCTTCTCAAACTGAGATTTTCCTCAAATCATAGAGTTTGTCCTCAAATTTAAATTATCCAGCCACATGAATGTTTAGTAAAGGACTTGTGGATAAGTTGAGTACATACTCAATGTTGAGATGTTTCATAAAACCGGGTCCAGAACTGGTTACGGTAGATCTACCACGCGTCGACAATAAACTCAATTTCCGACCACCAATTGATGCCGGCAAATCTTCAAATACAATACAGTTATCTCCTAATTTTACCGTGTGTATTTCTAATAGGATGCAAAATGCTAAAACATAATTAAATATGCTTTCTTTATTTTAAGTCTAACACTTAAAAACACATGGACTGACTTTATGTTCAACTTCAAGTAAGAACGGCAAACACGACTTCTCGTATGTCGATTTGTTGCCACTTTAAACGATCGATGTTTACATCAGGTGGTAGTAGTCATAGAATGTATACGCTGTTGAGTTTTTGAACAATGAATTAGTTGTTAATATACAATTGACGAAAATGGATGTACCGCGAATATTACGTTTTTTGCATTTAGTTAAGGTCCCATCAGTGAATGTAGGAAATATTTTATGATTTGTATGCGTTGTCCTTCAGTTGAATTTAGTAATTTACAGTTTTACTCTAACTGTTTTAGACTTTCACTTAACACATAAACTTATTATTTAGTATGATTTCGTCATTAAAAAGGCAGTAACTACTATAAGGAGTCATCGGAGTGATTTAATTTAATAATAATTTGTATGCTTTGCAATTTACAGACTCACTATCGCTGTTATGGCATTTGAGTATCGGGGCACAAATACAAATTTCCCCAAAATGGTTATTATAAGACTTTAAGGAGTCATCAGACAATTTTAAGTCAAAGGCTTAAAAGGCAAAAACTGGTAATTTTGTCTTAAGTCGTCATTAAAGGCAATATCTCATAAGGAAGTCATCTGACAATTTCAGAAACAAATGTTGGATTTGTATTGCTGATAATTTTTTGCAATTTACAGTTTAAATCTAGTTATAGCTTTAGGTTACATGACGAAAACTGAAATTTCATGCAATATTTTCGGGCAATAACTTCTATAAGTAGTTGTCTGACAGTTTTGGAAGAAATATGTGGTTTGTAGGCATTGTTGATCATTATAAAAATTTAAATTGTCAAATTAGCTATTATAATTTTCAATTTAAATTGTAAAAACAGAAAATTTGTGAAAATCGTGATTAATTTAAGGCCAATTACTCATACAGGAAGTCTTTACACAACTTCGGACTAAAAGGGACTTGGAGAGCTAAATTTTTTACCTAAATCTATTGGTGTTAAAGGTTTTCTATTAGCTATAATAATTTAGAGATATTGAACAAAAACGTGTATTGACAGGTATGTTCTATTTCTAGTAACAGCTGCCATCTTTGTACATTGATCAATAACCTGGGTACAAATTTGCAATTAGGTACCCTAAGGATGATTATGGTCAGGTTTGAAAAAATTGGCCAAGTGGTTTCAGAAGAGAAGATGTTTGCAAAAAAGTTTCGAATGATGAAAGACGACTGACGCCAAATGATGTCATAAGCTCACATCGGCCTTTAGTTCAGCGGAACTAAAAATGACTGGAAACGAGGATTGTAAAAAATGTACACAATAACTTCTGACTAAAAATTACAAATTATAAGAAAGAATATATTAATAATGCAACACTAACCTCTCTGCGTTGTAATTGTTCTCAGGCAGTTAGTGGAGCAGAAGAATTGTTCATCAAATGCTTTCCCGTAGAAAAGGTCAAAGATTTTTACAACCATCTTCTGAAAGCAGCCGAAGTGTACGGCAAACCAAAGGAAATCGCTATCCTCAAAATGTTTCTCGCCCAGTCTATGACTCAGCTTAAAGGTTTGTGATTTCATTTATAACGTAAGAATAAAACATAAGCGCATTCAAAGCAGAAGGTCTAAATTCAAGTGTGTGTCTGTACTCATATAAGGTTATGGGTTTTAGTTGTTCTGTTGTTGTTCATTTTGTTTTTTATAGAAATTTTGTTTTGATAATACTTATTTTTTACCTTTTAAATTGTTGTCGCAAGGGTATGAAACTGCCACCGTATCTAGTCCTGGCCAAGTCGTTCGGTTTCCTGCATGGTGTAATGTATTTCTGTTAAAGGAAAGATTTTAGTTATCTTTCAGTTATTTAATAATAAAACAAACGACGAGCTTAAATTGTTATGTTCTAATGAACCGAAATGGTCAACACGCAGTGTAAGTATTACTAAATACTGAACATATTTTACTTCTACCCAGCTAGATAATTTTAGTGCTTACGTAAAAATAATTTTAAAAGTGCAGTTTTTGTTTTGCCTTATATGGTTCGTATTTGTAAATATTACAATATCACGTTTTAATTACTAGTTTTGTTTCTTCCGCCTTGGACGCCAATGACCTGGTATGAAGAAATTCGTCAATAACATCACGTGGCAGTTTTAATTTGTATTTTGTTTAACTCTTACAGTGGATACAAACAGAGAGGAAATTACTCGTTTATTTAGAGAGGCGTATGACATATACAAAACTCTGTCATCAAACAGTAACCCAGGTTACCATCATATGACGTTGCTTGGATTAATGGGAAGGTTTATAATACGGCAGGGAAAGTACCGGAAAGGTCTCGGGTATTTTTCCTTTTTTAATACCAATGTCATGATTTATTGGTAATGCAGGAAACGTTAGTTCATATATAAATACGATTATGACAGTATTACAATTTGTGTGATAATTATTACAAATGAAGGTTCGTTCTGTTAACCAGTTTTGATTGAAGTTTACATTGTGTAACACAGAACTAGAGAAAATGCTAGCATAAAATTGATTAATTATTAGTTAAGCAACAGTTAGAATTAGTTAATTTGTTAATAAGATTAATTACATTACATTTTCAACATAAATAATAGCTTGCAATAGTAAAAACAAAATTAACTATGTTTACGTAATTGTGGTGATGTCAATATTTTTATTGTAAGAATTGTTTACAGATATATTGAGAAAGCATTGAACATGAAAGTTAAAGACGATCATACACGTGTATTTAGAAGAAAAATAGAATTCCTTGTACAACAATCGTTAGGAGAGATGTTTACAGGTAAGAAAGATATTAGAAAAGACATTTAGAATTATATAGAAGCTTTCATTAAAAGCTGTTATAGTACGGATTTTCTTTACGTATTGTATTGGGCAATCTACGGCAATTGGGTTATGTGCTCTGTAGGAAAATACGGCCAAAATTAAAGTATTCTTATAAAGTAGACTGATAAAATACAGGACATACTGCTTGCCGTAAAAGTTATAAAGTTAGTGGAACTTTTAATTTTTAACAATACTGTTGCATTAAATTAGTTCAAGCAACTTTTGAAATAAACAGATGTTTATGTTATAGATAAAAATGTTATGATGGTGATCATTTTGTTTTTGCCTTGTTATAATGCCAATGATAGTAGATTAACACTGCTCATTATATATGCAATTATGTCTGTTATGGATCAAGCGTTCGCCTGGCATGTCAAACTAATAACGTTGCATCAAAGAGTTCTGTCAACAGTTTTCAAGGGCGTCTCGGCAATTACTGGTGGGATAATGACTTGCTTTTTTTATTTATCAGTGTTGTGTTCTCTGTTTTGACAGGCTTTTTTCTTTGCGTCGGGTCTTAATTTCGCTTTCTGTTGTTCTTCTTTCTCTGTGTGTTTTCTTCTTCATTTTTCCTTTATCTAAGGCGCCCCAACCTTCTTTACACTTTTTGTTTTACTAGAGTTATTATTTTGCATTGCCTGCTCCACCACATCATTGTGATGACTAGATTAATTGTGCAGGACACTAACATCGTCTCATTATCCACAATTTGTTTCCAAACGATAACCTATGTACCTTTAATTGATGATTCTACTTGAATCCAGTTGTTTCATTTTCTTACATAGGTGAAATTATGTTCAGTATTCGATTTAAGTTTTCTATGGACAGAATCAAAATCACAAACGCGATGTGATTTTCTTATGTAATAAGACAGTTTTATTTTATAGAAAACTATGAAAAGGCGGAAGAAGTACTGAACCAAGCCCATGATTTAGCGCAGAAAGAGGCACCATATCACGAAGCAGTAGCTGTTATATTGAATACGTTTGGTCTTATTTGTGGCAGGTGTAAGTAATTGAAGTTTTGTTTCGATTTAAAGCGTTCATATGTGTATATTGTTATTTATTGTGTGTATGAATACAATTGAACATTTTTTTTCAATTTTCAACTTTGACTTGAATTGTTATATAGTAAGGATACTTATGAATATGATGAAATAAAAATTTCCATCCTATAAAACTAAGAGTTTTACAGCTTAATGTAAATGATGGTTTTTAATTTGTCATTCATAGGTATCTTTGATTTTTGTTCTTTTTTAAATATCTATGACGTCAATTTTATGACGCCATTTGAAAACAATTTTACTATATTGGGATTTGAACCTAATCATGATTATGCTTTATAGAAAAATATTATTTATCCTAAGGCTTATCATATCTTAATCTGTGTATTTACAGCTGGTCGGGATGAAAATAAGGCTTTACAATGGTATAAGGCATCTTTAGCAGAGAGGCGGAAGTATGAGCAGATAGCTCCCGAAATGCTTGTGCCTACACTTAACAACATTGCTAACTACTCTATAAAACGAGGAAATTACGGTAAATATGGCTGTGTATAATACGCATCCATTTTAGTGTTTTTTTAACACGTGATTTAATCAATCAATTAAATTTTTTTGTTTAATGTTTACGCTGGAAAATCACTCATGATGTTGGATGAACTATTAAAATATTGACATTGTATTAAAACATTTCCTTGATATTTGTTTTCACTATTTTGTGCACTTGTATTTAAAATATTGTTGTTATTGCTTTTGGTGTGTAAATATTTAATATGCTCAAATTGTATCATATGCTGAATGCATCGCAATGATAATACATTGGGACCAAATTATAATATTTTACTTCCATTTCATTATTTATCTGATGATTTTATTACAATTGTGTCCTTTGGTTTCAGTCTGTTAAATTTGTTGATCACTTACAGAAATAATTGTTACAAATTCCTATTTATAATCACAAAATAAACTATTAAACATGTTCAAAGAAAAAAAAGGATTTATGCTTTCAACCCATAGATGTATAATTATGCATTATTGAAGATAAAGATAAATTTAAAAAGAAAAAGAAAAAAACAAGGTAAAAAAATGATAGGTCAAAAAGATACAGAAGAGTAGTGAAATAAGCACTTGTATGGAAAGTATAACAAAAATGCACTTTTTAAGTGTCCCGGACTACCTTAGTTATCATCAATATATCCAATACGATAAATACAATAAAACAAAACCTTCATGTCATGTAAACCTCTTTTATAAGGCTATGCAAAGAAACTTACGGAAGAAGCCTTAGTGATCCGTAGAAGATGTGGATGGACTGACTATTATACAGGTTTAACGTTACGCCAGAAAGCAGAAAACCATTTAGTCGAGTAAGTATGAACGAACGCGGTTATTTCAAATATGCTCCACATTATTCTCACATTGATAATTAAACGTGTATATCTTATGGTGTAAAGATTTCATTCTGAAAATATAATTCTTATTAGATGCTTTCAAATACGATCTGACATTTTCGCTGAGTCATAGGTAGTGTTTTCTATTCCTGGATTTGACTTTTCCCTAGACATGACAACGGTAAACTCGACGGGTGTCCAATTAGAAGCAGGTACTGCTTACTCCTCCGGAGCACCTGAGTGCACCCGTGGTTTTTATTGAGTTCGTGTTACTCTCTTTCTGTTGTTTTGTGTTTTATGTTTTTGTGTTGTGTTTGTATATCTGGATGTGTAACTGTCCCTTGACTTTTGACTCTTGTTGTTCGGTCGGTTTTCTTTGCTATTTTTCAAATACAGTGATAATGATTCACTGTTAAGACCTTTGAAAACATGATCACAGTACTTACAATTAAACATTACCAAAACATAACAACAGGATTGGCGATAAACAAAAATATACTGAAAATACTAGAACACATTTCAGAAGAACTCCTATTCTAGATATGACATGTCTGCAGAGTATAATAAAGTATTGTTTATAATAACATTTTATCAAAGACACTAAGGTTACAAAATTTACTATCACAGACGTGTATTTCGTCTAATCAGAACTCATCAGTGGCGATCAAGACACTTTGTTTTAGCATACTTATCAAATCCATTGTTGTGTCTTTACACGTTCCGAAATTTACTAACCCTATTATATCACTAAAAGAAAACAAAACGAGTGTTTTTAATGATGCAGTACAAGGTAACCCGATTGCACACCGAGTTGTGATTTGAGACAATGTTTTTTAACCGTTTGTCCTTGTCCTTGTTTAACTTGTTGTATATCTTTCTTTGGATTGTAAGTCCTTGTCTAATATCTGTTTTATTTATCTGTCTGTCTTTTTAAATCTAGGTCCTTGTCAGGTCGAATCTATGTGTCACAATGTTATTTGTCTTTAACGTAATAATAACATGTTTTTAAACATTTTAGCGGACAAGCACAGATAGCTATCAACGTCTGTGATGAGGCTTTGGCAATATGTAAAGAATGTACACCTTCCCATTTTTTTCTAAATGAAATCCGGTTACTCCGATTGCATTGTCATTTAAAACGCAATGATATAGCGTCAGCAAACGAAATATACAACATAATAATGGAGGATAGGGAGCGTTACAGGAAAGATACTGACCGAGGGGAGCAAACAATGAATACTATGTTACATTCTTTATTACTGTCAGAAGATGACGCATGGGACAATTCCTACAACGGACTGCAAGAGGAAATCAGGCGACTAAGAGACCGTTCTTTTGAGTGTTTCGACTTCGATAAATATCACCAGCTGCAGATTAAAATAAATACAGGATCGCGTCTATTTACTAGTAAACGTGAAGATTCGAAAGACATTCACAAGAAAAAATGCTGGAAGTTTGTAATAATGAACTGCAATCTATGTCAATTGACGACCTGTGATTGACAGTGTAACTTATTGGTATTCGTTTGGGTATTTAAAGTAATATTATTTAGTAATGGTGCAGAAGGGTATTCGTAGTCTCAAACAAACGTGTGTGTTTAAACATGGTTTTGTCGTTACAATGCTGGGTTACCATCATTCTTGTTTTAATGTTGATATTGGGAAACAACTTTAATTTAATTCCCCAAAACTGACAAACAGATATAATGTAAAAACACTTCTGCAGCATTAATTGCTTTTCTTATCGTACGGCAATTCTAAAACGGCATTCAGAGAAGTGTTAGTTTTACCATAAGTCACCATTATATTAAGCTTTGCTTGATATTTGGAATGTTTGATTGAATAGAAACATATATTTGATTTTGAAGTGTACAGTGCACATATTCATGATATTATTATAAAATCAATTGTTAACACATTACTAGTTTTTGAATTGAATTTTTAGGGCATTATATATTAATTGTGATGTGAGTTCTGATATAATATAGTAGAATAGAAAGAATTCATTTATCTTATAACAGTTATTAATTGTATATAATACAATACAATCTTTATTTTATTGAGTTAGAATATTATATACATTTCAACACTATGCATAATCATCGATAGTCCTTACATACGACCCAGTACTAGTATTTATTTTATTCCTTATATAATCATAATTGTTTTATAGCCAGTTAACCTAATAGCCTGTACTCATGTCTAAATCGTTATAATTCATTTTCATATTCCATACCAACATGTATATTAAATGCCAAAATGGCATAATAACAATTTATGATATTTAAAGGAATCTCTTCTTTTATTATTAGTTTGTAATACTATTGTTATTCGTGTATGTATCTTGTCAGTTTATTAACATGTAGCATTAACATGTCTTTTATTGTCATTAATGTTTGTTATTTTTATTTTGTATTATTAAAGTCTTTGCTTATGTGTGCAATTATTCTGAAATTACTCCTCCTAAGAGTCTTTTATTGCAACGATTTGTGTTTTTTTAGAATTATTTCAATCTTTGCGTATGTTATTCAAGGAAATATTCTAACATATCTTCAACTTAGGGTTTAGAATTAGACCTAGATCTTTTCTGTGGGTTACCTTCCCAATCCTACAGGGTGTCCTTAGTACTGCAGGCTTTGGCTGTAACGCTATAATTTTGGTGAAGAAGGGTACAATATAGCATCACGGTATTATTAATTTATAACTTTTCTGGCAAAATACGAGTAAAACATTCAGAAATTACAACACATACATCCATGTGAACTTTGAGTAAGGAAACAACAGTTACAACGGCATTTGTTGTATACCTTTATATGTCGACACAGCCCGTCTTAAAGTTGTGACATAGAAATGAATTTGATTTTCTTACAGTGATTTTTTTATTCGCAAGGTAGCAAATATGCCAACTTTCCCGAATAATATTGTGTCCCAGCTGAAACAATACTCTGGAACCTTTTCGCAACAGAGATTATCTAGACTGGTGATTTGTTGATAGAGAAGCTGTTGAAGCAAGTATATGACAAACAAAATTTGTATACTTTGTCAGAAAATGTCAGTCAACAAGACCTCGCCCGATTTACATTATTTCGCACGACTGGTGTTGCTACCATGAACGGGTGTAGGGATGTTTTCTTTTTCGCCTTCCGATTGTTGTTGATTTTTCTCTCTTAAACTTTATCTTGGTTAATCTTGCTGGTTTGTTGCCAATTTTTCTCAAACGCCACTCATATTATTTTCTTGTATTGTTTTATTTTATTTATTATTTGTTAAGATTTTACACTAAAAAATATTGTAACCGATTCATCATAGTTATATTTTACAAAGTGAAAGTACATAAATAAACGACATTCAACTCCCCTAAGAAAAACGACATATAATCAGACAAATACGGTAAAATAATACTTTATCATTAACTGGGAAACCTTAAAACGACTCATTGTTTCTCATTACAATCATATGCTGGACAAAATTAACATATTAATGAAAATAACAATAGATATAAGCTGTACACACACTTAATTCCGCAATTTTTTCATAAGGAAGCTGAAAAAAATGTTGCACCATAGCAAATGTTTTTTTTTCAAAACAAATGGACACAAAGTGTTTATGAATGACATTAAATATTTGTGTGAGCTAAACGAAATAAGTCAACTCCCTATGTACATTATAGTGTATTTAAGGCTCTGCATTTCATGATCTCTCTTCGTTCGGCAATAAATGTGTTTTGTGGTAACAAGTGAACTGAGATATATTGTATGTTTCAAGTTATATACTCCATGTAAAAACTATTTAAACCGTCTGGTGGTGTTTCAGTAAATTTGAAATTTATCTAGTTATGTTCACACTATTGAAGATAAAAAGCTCTAAGCAAAATTTCAACCATTAACACCGGATGTAAAAGTATTTACTATATTTATTTACATTGTCTTATAACGGTCCCGATTATTGTTATCGCCCAACCGCAAGGATTGTTTTTCCTTAACAGTAACACTATAAGAGCAACAGCTTCATTGATTACCGTGTATCAAACTCGGAAATACGGTGTGATGGCAATACAACTGATAGCATCCATATGTATCTATATAAGCTGAATGTTATGGCATATATTTTAAATATCACTGTGCACGACGCACAACTTTTAATCATATTTTAACACCAATGACATGCAAAGGAGTTTAGTAACATTCAGATTTTTAAATCATTATGAGCGCAAAAAACCATGGGTTAATATGATAGTTACGTTTACAAAGTCTCGGTTGACAATATTGATTACAACGACTTTAGATTTTTCTTTAGCTTTCTGTATATTTTGTTGTTAACGTCCAAAGCCAAAACGCGTATTTGCCGAATTACACACACCAGTTAGCATAAATTCCATCATACATTGCATGGCATTGATATCGTTTCTGCCAGTGGGTGCAGACATTTGTCGAAAAAGTAAGCCTGTCATGCCCATGTCACCAGCCAGGTCCATCATGTCGGACATCAGATCGGGATCCATTTGTCTTCCGGCAGGAACTCGATCTCGGAATGGTCTTTGAAATGAATTTCCTCGGTTTCCGCTGATCTCGTTTTTGGCTGTTAAAGGTAAGTCGTGTCTGGAAATAGCAGTGTCAGCTACGTCTTTGAATTGTGATCCCGTTGCAGACCTAATTATTTGTGAAAGTCTTATCCTGTTTCTCTCTTGATATTGTGATAAAACTGGTGGTGTTATGGTTGTTGCGTCAGGTGTGTTTTGCCTAAACACAAACGGTGAAGGCTTTGCTGTAGTTCCGGCAGTGTCGCGAGCTTTCAAATGTCCCAAGTATGAAGGTGTTACAGCTCTCGGATGTTCTGTGTTGGGGTTTGAGGACATCAATGAAGGGTTAGACCTCTGCATAAAGTTATTAACTCTTAATCTGTTGAAATCCGGATTTCCATTTGAGGTTGTTGCAGACAATCTGGATGGTACTTGTCTTAGGTTACCTTCCTGTGCACCTTGCGATGCTTCCGTTGAACCTTGCGGTGCTTCGGTTGAACCTTGCTGCCCTTCCATTGCCCCTTGTTGTGCCTCATTTCTACCTTGTTGTGCTTCAATTCTACCTTGTTGTGCCTCAATTCTACCTTGTTGAGCCTCGATTCTACCTTGCATTTCCTCCTGCCGGGCTGCTCTCTCGTCAGCCATCCCAGAAATACGATCCGCATGGTCAATATCCGCCATCATAAAGGGGAACATGTTCATAAACGAATTTCCATGTCCTCCAAAACTGTTGGAAAATGGGTCTGAAAATGGAGGTGCAGTTGGTCCTGACATGGACCGTACGAGGGAATCAAACATGTTACCTGCAAAATTGAAAGGAACAACATCATTATCTGAAATAAAACTGCCTTTACAAGTTAGGAACCCAAACCGTACCACGATATGCTTTCGAAGGCTAGTAGAAGATTGATTTGAAAGAAAACTCGATAGTTTTTGCCAGTTGTTAAAAGTTACAAAAAGTTACGATTTGCTCAAGATGTTGATAACAATTTTCCCATGTTTACAACACAGTGCGTTTCATTATTAATAGGTTGTTGTTCGAAATGGTACTTTAAAGTAATTAACAATGCAAAATTACGATAGTTAAGATTTTAGGCAAACATTAGCATTCAATGTTACTTTCAAACTTCTACATTTTACGCTTTCAGTGACACCAGTGCAATGACATGACAACCAAATAAATACTTACCACCTCTGTGCATGTTGAACAGTGCATTAGTAGTGTATGTGAAGTGGACCAATACAATGATCAGGATCGAAATCATGCTGAAAGTAATACACTCTTCAAGTAAATTAACACTCAAGACAGGATCACATAAAGTAAGTAAAAAATAAAATAACAGTTAGGAGCGAACAGAAATATATAAACTGTCATGGATTCTAATCTGATTTTTAGGTTTTTTCTAATATCGTATGGCTTAATACGGACGTGAAGCAAACACATAACTGTTTCATATAATTATCGGACAATACAGATCGAACAATAGTAGCGTAGTCCATGAAATCTTACTAAGGTTGCAGTACAAGATATAGTGACGTGAAACTTTTTTGATGAGAACTACATTTTATGAAGCCCTGAACTAAATCTGTCATACGGCTTTTTCTAATATTAATAAAATAGACCAATATAAGTGCATCACTAAAATGCCGTTTATTTGCGAAAGCTAACGTGAAACGCTTTTAATTAATAACCAGTAGTGGGTCTCACAAAGAGTCGTAAGTGTGAAATGCATCGGAAGTGCTGACGGCACAATGCATTTCCCTTTGATCTTTCAAAACTTGCGATGCATTTTTCACTGGTCTTGTCTACTTTGGATCGTTTGCGTAAAATCAATCGCAACAAAACTATATTACTATGTTGATTATTGATAAGCTTTACTTAAGCAAGCAATAAACACAAATGATATGCATATAAATATAGTGTAGATGTTGACCGCAAATTCTGGAGTATAGGAAAAGTCGAGGATTACAGCAGACACTTTCCCCTGTTTTCAAATACCATATTAAAACTGACAAAATGTTCTTTTTCAATCTAAACAAAACCTGGCGCAAAAACCAGTAGTCCTATAACTGTCTAGATATTTTTTTATATGAGATTTATTACAATAAACGCAGGTTATTGTTTTTCATTAAAAATATATTCATAGCAAAAATAATTACTGGTGAACATTAAAGCTGGAAATGTTGGATATAGATAAGAAGAAGGCGTTGTCTACTAGGTTATGCATGCAACAAAAGATCAAATTCAATATTTATTTTATAACTGTTTTCATTTCTTTTTTTATAAAATTATAATAATTCTTTTTTTTCAAGGCTGTAATAATAAATTATGCTGCTGGACGTTGCATTGTATTATTGTAACATTTGTTTGTGTTTTATGCCTTTCGTTTCGCTTGTTTGTCGTGACATTTATTATTGTTATTTTGGGGAATGTCAACTTCATTTTTACTTGAATAACAAACTATTTATCATGGTTGGAATATCACATCATCCACAACTATTTACATTTTGATAAATACATAATTAACACAGAAATACAGATTTGTAATTCGTACATATTTTCAGATCGTGAGTGGGAGCACGAAAAGATTGCATAAACCAATGGAAGAATTTTTGTTACAAAATTGATTTGCAAAAAACGATAGTACATATTTTTCATATATTTGAATCAAAAGCACGATCTACTTCTACTGGTTTTTTTTAAATACTAATAATATATTTTTTTGCTAGACAATATTTCTAATAGTATAAAAAGTTTGATATTTTTATTTTATTATTTAGTTAAACATTCAATTATATGTTGCCAACAGTCGGTATATTGTACAGCATAATAACATTTTCTCTTCTTGGACTTACAATGACTTAAATTTGTGTGTTTTAAGTTCTACTAATAGTTGAAATTTTCTTTTTCGAAAGTGATTAGATATATACGATTACCCTTTAAAATGAAGTAAAAAAATATTTAAACGGACAGAAAATGTGCCTTACCTGAAAAATTGTTCAGTTGACCTTAATCATGAGACAAAAAAAAATATGGTCCTGTTGTCAAGACGTTTAGACAGGTTAACACAAATGTATCAGTTGAAAAGGAATATGACATATTTAGTCTAACTATAAATAGCTCTGGGATAAATGTATGTATTCATTAAAACTACTCTTTGTACATACTTTGCAATAAACATTAATTGATTTACCCACACCGACATAGGTTTTATACGTAAACTTCACGCACCCCATGTACTGTTGCAAATCGTAAGTATATACATGCATGTACATTGTGTTGTACAACACGTGTTTCTTAAGGGATTTTTTTCAACTCATCATCGTCTGCATTCTAAACATGGGACACGACATCAAAATATTCGATTGTCCAACCGAATATAAAATACTGTATTAAAACCATTTTTGTCAGTCTTCGTGGTAACATAGTAGATGTTTGAAAAAAAACCCCTAAAAAATATCCTTATTATTATCAAATTACAACCATACGAATAACGTTCAAGCAACATTTTAATAGGACAAGAAATGCAACTTAAATTATCTTAAAAGGACAAACAACATAACTACAAATAACATTACATCCCTCTGTAGAGATTCGGTCTGTGCAATATTTTTTGGGCCAGTTAACATTTGGACGGAGCAATTATCATTTTCGTGCTAATAATTAATTTGAAGGGTGCAAACGTTTTTTGATACCTTGGAAAAGATAAACATATATATGTATTTGCTACTAATAAATTTTTAAGCTGTATTTATTAAAAACTACATCAAAAATAAAGGCATAAATAACATTTGAACATGTCTGGTTTTAATATTGCTAATATTTATATTTATATATTTTTTTTAAATCTTCTATCGTGAATTGAACAAATAATTTTCTGTAAGTTACTGAAGTTGATGTTCGTACATTGTTTACTTTTTGTTTGTTTGAAGGATGTTTAACGCCACTAAAGTTCAGCAATTTTTCAGCTATATCATGGCGTCCATTTAATTGGGAGGAAGCCGGAGTACCCGGAGAAAACCCCGAACTTCGGTATGAAAACAATCTTTGTCAGTTGAGATTGGAGTCGAGTATACCCTGCCTGCAGTAAGACTCGAACATCAGTTTTGACATACCACGTGATCAATAGTAGACGAACTACCTTAACGCACGGAAACTACATTGTATAGCAAGTTGTTTTGAAAAGAGTGTTACTAGGTTAGAAGGCTAAAGACTTATAACTGCAAATAGTAATCGCCCTACGTTTAAAATAGGAACAGTTTAACTATTGTCTTTGCAACAGCAATTTGTTAGCACCTCAAGTGCTGACCACAACACAACCGACGTTTTACGTATTTACTAAATAGCCGAAAACACAACGAAGGTCTAAATCAAGATTTTCAGTTAGTTTTGTAATTTTTCAGTTTTTTTATGTCACCTATCATCGTATTTCTGTCATGTCTATAGTCTGATAAAACAGGTTTTCTTATTTTTCACTTCCCTCATCGCATACCAAAAACGATTACAGAATTTTGACAACAAAATTACATGTTGACTTCGAGATAAACGCAATTGTTTGTCCGAAATAAATGTCCAAGCAAATCTCATTACTTATATACAAGAAAATTACGAGTCGAATATTTTACATCGTTGTGTTTAAAAGTCTATTTGATTATGCATTGCAATTTGATTTTTTAAACGTAGTTTAAAACAATGCTCAACAATTTTTCAATAATTTGCTGCAATAAAACTTACTTCATCGAAAATTGGACGAATGACGCAGCCCTAAATCCGTGACACGACTTTGAACTAAACTGTCCACATATAAACATTTTGTGTTTTTATTGCCTGTCGTCTTCTATCTGACAGTGATAGCGAGACCAAATGTGAACTCTGTATTTGTATATATTTTGATGTATGTGTCCGACACAGATGCAGTATGATTAATACAATGCACTGCATCTATTTATAACATAAAAATGTAGTAAAGCGACCTTCATATCACTTTGTGTAACCTCTGAACTAAGATACAAGTCTAACTCATGGTAACTCGACCACCTTAAGAGCGATCACAGGGTCCTCTAAAAATTGATTTGCGTGAGCTTTCGAATAATACTGGGTTGATCCCACACTATAACAAAATCGAGCCAGTATCATTTGAAAGCCCATGCAAATCAATTTGTACAGGTCCATGTGGAGCAACCAGTATAGTACTTATCCAATCGTATTTTCTTCAATTAATTGATATACACCCTCCTTAAATACATTATGGTATCTACTGCGTGGCTGATTGTCACCGTCATGTCAACACTGATGTGGCTAATTCAAGTCAGAGTTTAGCATGGTGTGGTTGACTCGAACCATAATTGACAAGGGCTACCATTTTTGTCCAATCATGTATTGATAGGGTACTAAGAAGTAATCTGATGTATCATTTTATTAGTGAAGGAAGCCAAGCATAGAGATAAATCTAGGGAAAACCCATTTGACAACATTACTGTTTCTTATGGAACGCCATAGCTGTCTTCTGTGGTGGAAAATGTAATATTTTCAGTAGTCTTAACTTTATATTCAGTACTTCTTTCTTCATATTGAGTGGATTTTACATTATGTGTAGTAGATATTTCATTATGTTCAGTAGTTTTTTCATTATGTTCAGTAGTTTTTTCATTAAGTTCAGTAGATAAACCATTATGTTCAGTAGATATTTCATTATGTTCAGTAGATATTTCATTATGTTCAGTAGACATTTCATTATGTTCAGTAGTATTTTCATTATGTTCAGTAGACATTTCATTATGTTCAGTAGTAGTTTCATTATGCTCAATAGAAATTTCATTATCTTCAGCAGATACAACATTATCTTCAGTAGAAATTTTATTATATTCAGTAGATGAACACCTTTATGTTCAGTAGAAATTTTATTATATTCAGTAGCAATTTTATTATATTCAGTAGATACACCATTCATTTTGTTCAGTAGATTTAACATTATTTGCAGTAGTTAAACCATTATGTGCGGTAGATTTTTCTTTATGTGCTTTTTCATTATATGATGGCGGTCGATCTTTCCGAATTGTGCCGAACATATACTCACTCAATGTTCATCGTAGCACAATGTCACGCCTTTGGAGACGCTACCGGCAGATTGGTACTACGACAGACGACTACGTTTATTGCGTCCGCGTGTTACAACTTCCATCTATGGAACATGACTATCGCTGCAACAGAAACAGCTGTAAACGTCCCTGGGTTGCGCCACAGACAGTACGCAATCGGTCATGGATTGCGGGCAAAAAGACCTTACGTCGGATCAACACTGAGACTCCAACACCGCCAAGCAAGGATTAGATGGTGTACTACCGTTCGTGTATGGAATTTACAGAACTGGAGAAGAGTGTGGTTCAGCGATGTGTCACGTTTTCAGCTAGATGGTCTCATACGAGTGTACAGGCGCCGAAATGAACGTTTTGCACAAAACTGTGTTGTAGAAAGAGACAATTTTGACGGATTTTGGCGTTTTGATTACAAATATTGGCAAACGTGCACAAACTTATTTCGAGACTGAATCTTGTCATGTCTTTACCTAAAGATTGCGACATATTTGTCGTTAACATGTCACATGTTAATCACGGATTATTAGAAATCGTTATAGATACAGTTTTTGTTTGTTTTTCTATTGTTTTACAAAAATCATGCAAAATTACCAAGTAAAACATCTGAACCTCCTGTTGAGAGACCTGCTGCAGGCCGATCAGTGTTACCGGGAGTGCCACTCCTCGTTGATGTTGATGTTGATTTTCTAATGGCTTCTCTCAGCCGCAATTGGTCACCTATTGTCCCAACGCCCAACCTTATTAAATCAGAAAAATTAAGATGGTGGAACATCTCATCTTCAATTTTTTCGTCCACGAACTTTTGAAAAATAGTTGTTCGAGAGCATGTTTGATACTACTAGCAGACAACATTTTTAATCGGTGAAAAGGGAAAAAATCCAATAAATATATCCGGATTCATTGTTGTTCGGCACAATTTGGAAAGATCGACTGCCATCATATAATGAAAAAGCACATAAAGAAAAATCTACTGCACATAATGGTTTAACTACTGCATATAATGTTAAATCTACTGAACAAAATGAATGGTGTACCTACTGAATATAATAAAATTTCTACTGAACATAAAGGTGTACATCTACTGAATATAATAAAATTTCTACTCAACATAATGTTGTATCTACTGAAGATAATGAAAATTCTACCGAACATAATGAAATATGTACTGAACAAAATGAATGGTGTATCTAATGAACACTATGAAATTTCTTCTGAAGATAATGAAATATCTACTGAACATAATGAAAATACTACTGAACTTAATGAAATGTCTACCAAACATAATGAAATATCTACTGAACATAATGAAATATCTACTGAACATAATGGTGTATCTACTGAACATAATGAAAAAACTACTGAACATAATGAAATATCTACTACACATAATGTAAAATCCACTCAATATGAAGAAAGAAGTACTGAATATAAAGTTAATACTACTGAAAATATCACATTTTCCACCACAGAAGACAGCTATGGCGTTCCATAGTTTCTGTTTGTGAGTTAAGTGAATCATTAAATACATTATTCCTTCTTGATTGGCATTATCTTGAATCTGAGCTTTAACCACATATTTTCAGATTTGTTTTCCAAAAAGTCCAATTTGAAAAAAAAATCAGAAAAAGTATACATAAGAATTATATGGCATTTTTTCTTGCATCTATGATTAAAATTTGGGCGAATTTTGCTTTAAAGGTTTCTTGTTTGTTAATATATATTCAACTGTGAAACCATTTTTTGTATGACCGTTTATTTTATCTCATGGCAACCAAAATTACCAATATGATTTATGCTTTTCGCCCATAAAGTTTCAGCCATTTTAAACATTTTACAAGAATAAATATATATGTAGGAATGTTGTTTTGTTTGTTTTAGCTATTTTTCAGCTATAGCATGGGGAAGGAACCCTAAAAGATAGGCATATACCCCTACCTTCAACAGGGTAACTGGTATATTTCTTCTGTACTTCAAAGAAGAAAATATAAAAGAAATAGATAGCTTGTTACATTTATTGCCTCTTTTCATCTTTCTCAATAAATAAATTATATAGTTCAAAACAAAATAATTTCAATAGCAACTAAAATGTAATGGACGGAATGCACTAAAATCACAGATATTTAAAATATAACAAAAAACTGAAGGAAATAAAAAGTGTGTACATAGAAATACATATTGTAAAGAATAGAGGAACAGCATACAAAAAGTAATTAGAAATACATTTAGAAAAATATCAAAGAATAATTATTACTTTAATATACTGAAAATTTGTTTCTTCAATAATCAGATAATCTACTAGAAGCTTAAATAACATATTGACATTCAAACACGCAAAGATTTTCAATATTCTCAATTAAAAACAAATGTTCAAATTCATACAATTAGGTATATTTAGTTTTGACACAATAATTATGCAGAACAAAGTCTCAGGCTGCACTATTTTTCATATCGCCAAAATAAATCATATCTAAAACATAACACAAAATGAACGTAATTGTGTTTATACAGAATTATTTACTTAAAACAAATTTTAACTAGACAAAGTCGATCTAGCGATCACTAATACCCCTGCATTTTGTAAAAATTTCTAACGTTTTTCGTGGACTGTGACCTTGAAATTTGATAGATTTCCACCAAAATCAATAGGCTTCTTACCAACAAAATATATAACAATATTTTACAGTTTCATTAAAATCGGATGCAAACTTTGTGAGTTATTGTCCGGAAATAACTTTTTTGTAAAAATTTCTAAAGTTTTTCGTGGACTGTGACCTTGAAATTTGACGGATTTCCCCCAAAATCAATAGGCTTCTTACCAACCTGATATATAACAATATCCCAAAGTTTCATTCAAATCAGATGTAAACTTTTTGAGTTATTGTCCGGAAACAACTTTTTTGTTAAAATTTCCAACGTTTTTCGTGGACTGTGACCTTGAAATTTGACGGATTTCCCTCAAAATCAATAGGCTTCTTACCAACCTGATATATAACAATATCCCAAAGTTTCATTCAAATCGGATGTAAACTTTTTGAATTATCATCCGGAAACCAAATGTGGACGGACGAACGGAAAGGACGGACAGACATGAGGACCACTATATACCCCCGACTCTGTCTTTTAAAATGTGCATCAAAATTAGATATTTTCAAGTACATGTATATACTGCACTCTGAAATCCAATGCATTTAAAAACAAGGAACCAGTAATATTCATTGGCTTTAAAATAGTTACCAGGACAACAAGGAACCAGTTAGCATTCCTTGGCTTTATAATAGTTACCAGCATAACAAGGAACCAGTAAGAATTCCTCAGCTCTATAGTAGTTTACCAGCATATCAAATAATGATAATTAGAGTAAAAATGTTGATATACAGTTCAACATGAATGATTATGTAATGACATCAGCAAAGCATTCATAACAAAGGTCATATATCCATTCCATCCAATATGTCACAACAATGGATGACCCCACCATTAGATGTAAAACAATATACAAACATGTCAGATAATGCACTATAACTTGAGAAAGTCATATAAATGTGTTGTTGTATCACAGAGAATTATTAGTTCTACATGATGTACTGAGATGATTTTTTTATGTTGTGGTATCACATTGAACTATCAATGCTACAAAATAAACCAAGATGGTTTACGCTGTTGGACTATTTTGTGTGTAAACATCAGACAATTTACTTCTCTGCAATAATCTTCTAACAAAACTTCAAATATTGTATGCCATATATAAATGTTAAGTACAACATATAAGACTGTTTCATTTAATGGGGATTTCTTGAATTGGAGACCAATAACTAGTACAACTCTAAATCATGTACATTACCAAAGTGTTACTGAGCATGGAAAATAACAGATATGAACTTGATGCTGGTTATTGGTATTGTCAAAAATGATTTAAATAATGACCACACATGAAACAACAAAAAGAATGATCGACGTGTTCAAAAGTGATAAAAATCAAAACATGTACATACAAAATAACGTCTGGACATTTTATGTAACTTTATTGTAGTTTCCACTTATATTTTAACAATTGCTAAGTTAATGTTCAATAAAAAACATAACATGTACTGCTGAGTTGACATAAATATGGTATCTTTAGCTTCAATATTGTCCTTCACTGTAAGGTCACCCCTTCTGCAAAATGTGACTTAATGAAACATGTCATTTGTATACAGTACAGAAACTCTATACACCTGTTATGAGGCCTTTAGTGGGGCAACTTAAAAATGGGATTATTGGCAGGAATATGTCTTGAATGGAGGTAGAAAATGGAAAATAATGTCCTCAAACTACATGGATTGATATGTGACATAAAATTATTGTAATAAATGATCTGTAACTTACATATAAATTAAATGTATACCCTCTAGATTAATTACATAAACCATTGGAAGATCTGTACTAGAAATGTGTACTCTTATATGACAAATGGTTTATGAAGCTGCGTGAAAACAACATTGCTAACTTAATATTATAATAAGTAAATAAAACATCATTGAATGTTTGACTGGAAACGTATTAAAAATCTGCAGATCTAAGTTTCTAAATGTTATAGATCATCTATATTGTACAAGGGGATAACATGTAAATTCAACTTTTAACTAACAGGAATTTAAAATAAATATTTGTAATATCCAGTTTCACCCTCCATTTATAAACTGTATCAAATATAACATGTGGACAGACATCACAACATTCTGTTGATTACAAAATTCATCGTGGATTGTAGCCATAGTCATATTCATCATCTTCATCCTGGTCACCATTTGCATAACCTCCATATTGTTGTTGCATCTGCATTGGTCTTCCATATGGGTCAACAGGTGCACCATATCTATCATCAATGAAACCCATGTTAGATTCAGGCCTGGCATAAGGTTCATATCCATCCTGAATATCAATTCCATCATATCTGTAATTGTAATTTAGTTTAGCACCTTTGTTTTCAAATAAATTACTCCATCAATAAATTAACCATTATTTTTCAACTTTGTCACAATATGCCTTATTGGCAAACTCAATCTGCAAAAGTATCCATTTTCAGAAAAAAATTAGAGGGAAATAACTCGTACAGGACATGATTTATGACTTATTTGCAGATCGTGTCCTAATGAACATTAGTAATAATTCCTGTTTTTATGTTTAAGTTTACAAAAAAATAGCCAGAAAGGCAAAAAACCAGAGGCTCTTAAGAGCCTGTATCGCTCACCTGATTTTATAGGCAATAAAGATGGCATTTCCCTGATGTTAAAGTAAGTCCTGTAATTTTCAATAAACTTTAAATAGGACCATCCAAACAATATTACTAGAAAGCTTTGTTTCATTGGTTAACCGGTTGTATAGAGAAGATTTTTTTTATTTGCCAATAGGGTCCTATGTTAAACTAAGTCCTGCGGTAGTGGCCATTTTGAACTTCCAATTGCCATAAAAAACACAAACTTTATAGAGGACCATCCAAACAATATTGCTAGTAAGTTTTTGTTTCCATTGATTAACCGGTTTCAGAGAAGAAGCCTTTAAAAACTTTTTCCCATAGGGTCCTATGTTAAACTAAGTCCTGCGGTAGCGGCCATTTTGAATTTCCAATTGCCATAAAAAACATAAACTTTATAGAGGACCATCCAAACAATATTGCTAGTAAGTTTTGTTTTGATTGGTTAAACAGTTTCAGAGAAGAAGCCCTTTTAAACTTTTTTCGACATAGGGTCCAATGTTAAACCAAGTCCTGCGGTGGTGGCCATTTTGAATTTCCGATTGGGATGAAAAACATCAACTTTATAGAGGACCATCCAAACAATATTGCTAGTAAGTTTTGTTTCCATTGGTTGACCGGTTTCAGAAAAGAAGCCTTTCAAACTTTTTCCCATAGGGTCCTATGTTAAATTAAGTCCTGCGGTGGCAGCCATTTTGAATTTCCAATTGCCATAAAAAACACAAACTTTATAGAGGACCATCCAAACAATGTTGCTAGTAAGTTTTTGTTTCCATTGGTTGACCGGTTTCAGAGAAGAAGCCTTTTAAAACTTTTTCCCATAGGGTTCTATGTTAAACTAAGTCCTGCGGTGGCAGCCATTTTGAATTTCCAATTCCCATCAAAAACACAAACTTTATAGAGGACCATCCAAACAATATTGCTAGTAAGTTTTGTTTTGATTGGTTAAACGGTTTCAGAGAAGAAGCCCTTTTTAACTTTTTTCCCATAGGGTCCTATGTTAAACTAAGTCTTGAGGTGGCGGCCATATTGGTTTACCAATCAAAATAAAAAACACAAACTTTGTAAAGGTCCATCCAATGAACATTATGGCCAAGTTTGGTTTCAATTGGCCAAGTGGTTTCAGAGATGAAGATTAAAATGTAAAAAGTTTACAGACGCCGACGCCGACGACGCCGACGCCGACGGACGCAAAGTGATAACAATAGCTCACATGACCCTTTGGGTCAGGTGAGCTAAAAAAGGTAGAAAAAATGTCATTTATGGGGGTAATTAGTAGAGTAATGACTTCTGTCATACTATTTGCAGATCTTGTCATTTTTAATTTTTTTTTACAGTTCTCTCTTAAACTTGGCATCATTTTTGTATAAAGGGAATTAACTCTTATTATTAGGAGACATTTTTGGTCATTTTGATTAAACTTGGCATCATTTTTGTATAAAGGGAATTAACTCCTATTATAAGGAGACATTTTTGGTCATTTTGATGTATTTGTAGATCTTGGTCTTGCTGATCGTGTTTGTAGCTTCTCTCTGTTACAGTTTCAAGACATCAAAAAAATGCAATAAAATCAGAACAAAGAGTTTTGACTAATAAGATAAACTGAAGATCATATCAAATCATTGTTTGGAGATGGTACTTTCTGTTAAAATTTGGAGATAAACCAAATCTCTAAATTTCATCAAAACAGTGACCCAATGATCTTTTTTCACTCCCTTATGGCAGTTGCGTCGAAGGAGTAGTCATAAATTATAATTTCTGATGCATACTCCCAATGGATGCTTCATACCTCTGTTGCTTTCAATTAACCAATGGTATTAGAAGATTTTTTATAGGGTTTATGAGGACATATGATGGACTGACAGTGGCCATCTGATAGTTTACCTAACTAAAACCCATCTACTGAAAATCTAAGGTTATCTAGACAAGCATTATTGTGTCCAGTTTAAATCATGAACATGTTTGTGAAAAACTACTCCATCCACAGTTTGTGACTGCATAGTATAAAAGCAGAAATACAAAATCATTTAAACAAGTAACAAATTAAACTGTCTTGTCACAATGATGTAGCTCAGAAATTAAAGTATGAATCTATGCTTAAAATTGTTTTTTTAAGAACAAGACATGTTTGTATTCATTCCATATGTATTTTTACCCAAAATGTGCCCATGTGTGAATGTATGTTGTTTTCCAAGTGAGCGATGTGCTTGATTCATCAATACATATGTTTAATACTGTCTGTGTATGAATAATTTAAAAATAAGTACGTACACCTGAAAACAGTAAAAATGTTTTAATTTTATACATTAAGGTTAACATTTGTCATGAAATGTTTAGAAAAACAACATACCCATATGGCATATAGGGTTGTCCATGGCCGTCATACGGCTGTCCATCATACATCCCGTTCTCGTCAATGTATTCTGGGGTCAGGTGACCATCCATTATATAACCATTCTCATACGCATCTGAAAACAGTAGCATTTGACACAGTTATAATTTAACAAAAACATTTTGCAACCTCACCTTAGATTATATGTAGTTTTTTGTGACCAAATATTTCAATTTAATAATTGTGCTAATTCATGTAATATAAAAAATTCTCTTATGATAGGGCCCTTTTATCATATTCAGGAACAATTATGTATGTTGTGATATCCCACACTGAACAATGCGATATGAAAAAGTTATATAAACAATCGCAAAAGTCTTAAATGGCATAGTTGCAAACCAAGTTGCCTTAATAAATATGTAAGGGAATGTAGGATTACACAAAATAGGTACAGTCTACTGCCAATGCTCTGAAAAATGACAAAGTTCCCAAAGGCAGGAAAATTAGGAAAACAATCATGGAACACTTCCATAATAGCAGGTGCACATCTTCAATACATGTGCAATCTTTCTGAAACCAGATGCTGATTTATGGCAAAAAAATATATAATGCTTTACATGTGAGCTTACAGCTAGTTTGCTCCTGTTCAGAAATCCTAAAACCTAACATATAAAATCTAAGCACATGATCAACCAATATGACAGTGCAATTGCAATATAAAACCTCAATATCTTTATATCATGTTTGTAGATGTTAAAAATGTCAAAAAGAAAGAAACCATCCATAATCAAAAGTGTTATAAATACTCTATGCTAGTTTAGTACCAGACTTGTCATCTAATGTGAAAATGAGATGTGTCAAAAAAGAATCTGCCAAAAAGACCAGAGTTTGGTTCATGTTCCTGGATCTGATAGGCATTTCTGCCCAAAAAGGCAGTTCAGGACATGCATACACCTAAAATAATTTGTAAATGAATTTTCTTCAAACTTGCCAAATAGTTTTTTTTATCATAATTCAAATATACTGGTTTCAGATCTTATTTCTGAGGTTTTGGCTCCAAATAAAATTTATCTAGTAGATTGTACAAAGAAAGTGGTTAAAAACACTGAAATAATTTACAAAATTCTGTTGAATGAAAATTTCTGAATTTTTGTTACCTGTCAAGCAATTGGTATACATTTTAATGTTGGAAAGAAAAAATATGGATATTTCAATGGGTTAATTTTTGGCTACTGGAAAATAACTGAAAAATACTAAAATTGGGATTTTTTGTAGTCAGAATTACTTCGATTGTTACAAATTTCATGTTTATTATTTTTGTCTGCACCTAGCTCATTTAAACTCAAACTTTGTATTTAAATTATTCATTAATTTATGGGATAGTATAGGCATAAGTCTTTCTTCAATATTTTTTAAATTATTGAAAGTAAGAGTTTATGAGAAAAGAATTCTAGATTAATTTTACCGATATCTATTGAGATTTTCAGACAAAATTGTGGATGGTGTACTGCATCCCCTCAAACAAAATAGATTTGATGAAAATATTAGGCAGCAATGTGCAGAAACATAATTATAACTTGAACATAATATCAAAAGCCAAATAAAATAAATAATCTAGGCACAATTTTTCACAAAACTACAGGCAAAACATATACAAGCTTAAGCTGAGAGGTCAGCCCAAATAACATTCAAATATTGGGTCAAGGTCACATCTGAACACTTTTCCAAAAAAAAAATATTGACTGTTATGCAACATGTATCAGAAACTATGTTAATACCAATTTATCACTGGTGTTTAGCAATATATTACACTAGTATGTCAACAGACAGTTAACCCTTAACCCTTGCAATGGATTGATTGTAATTGTTTCCAGGCTATATTTTCCTGTACGCTGTCATATCGTTGGAAGAAGAAGCCCAAGTAGCTAGAGTAATCAGTCGGTGCCAGTATCTTAAGAGGCAGGGAAATATATTATAATATTACATGATATTAATTATGATAACAAAGCATGTTTAAGTAGTTTACCTCTACCAGGTACAAATATGCCAAACCCCATATTTACTAAGACCTACCACTGTAGTCCTGATTATTGTCCATGGGGCTATTATAGTTTTACCATATGTACAATGTACTAAGACCTACCACTGTAGTCCTGATTATTGTCTGTGGGGCTATTATAGTTTTACCGTATGTACAATGTACTAAGACCTACAAACGTGATCCTGATTATTGGGGCTATTATAGTTTTACCGTATGTACAATGTACTAAGACCTACAAACGTGATCCTGATTATTGGGGCTATTATAGTTTTACCATATGTACAATGTACTAAGACCTACAAACGTGATCCTGATTATTGGGGCTATTATAGTTTTACCGTATGTACAATGTACTAAGACCTACAAACGTGATCCTGATTATTGGGGCTATTATAGTTTTACCGTATGTACAATGTACTAAGACCTACAAACGTGTGATCCTGATTATTGGGGCTATTATAGTTTTACCGTATGTACAATGTACTAAGACCTACAAACGTTATCCTGATTATTGGGGCTATTATAGTTTTACCGTATGTACAATGTACTAAGACCTACAAACGTGATCCTGATTATTGGGGCTATTATAGCTTTACCATATGTACAATGTACTAAGACCTACAAACGTGATCCTGATTATTGGGGCTATTATAGTTTTACCATATGTACAATGTACTAAGACCTACAAACGTGATCCTGATTATTGGGGCTATTATAGTTTTACCGTATGTACAATGTACTAAGACCTACCACTGTAGTCCTGATTATTGTCTGTGGGGCTATTATAGTTTTACCGTATGTACAATGTACTAAGACCTACAAACGTGATCCTGATTATTGGGGCTATTATAGTTTTACAATATGTACAATGTACTAAGACCTACAAACGTGATCCTGATTATTGGAGCTATTATAGTTTTACCGTATGTACAATGTCACAGTACATTGTACGTCTATTAGGAAACAAAACATTTTTAATTATCATGCTACAAGCTAGATACACCGAGTCCAATGAAAAATCATTCGAAACATACACAATGTATCATACCACAACATGCTAAAATGACATACATTCAGCTAAATTTCCTGACACTGACCATTACCCATACTCAATCCTGAAACTCCACTTTTTAAATTCATCACATGACTATCTAAAGAATTTTAAATTAATACTATTCAGAGATCATGTGACTTCATTTGGTGTACTAATTTTAACTTTTTAAAAATGTTTTAATTCATATTCCTGTTTTATGCTTAAAAACACTTTGGACCAGTTATTTGAATAACTTACCAAGTCCAGGAAAGAAGAGTAAGAAACTACTTATTTTTAGAATAAAGGAGACTGTATTTTGGTCATAATGAGCATATTTATTCATATATGTATGAACATTCTCAGGAATCCAAGGTTGATAATGTATCCATTACTCTATAGCCCTCTGGTACGTACTAATAAAATACCTTGTTTGGTTGCAGATACAACAAGCATTTTGATTGGTCCCATAACATTTTTTAATGAATTTATTTATACAAAAGAGCTGTTATATTCACCTAAAATATTGAATTATGGTATATTGATTTCATATTAACGAAGGATAGAAAATGCACTGTTTCACATAATGTTTCATCAAGCAGAATGATTTTCTCATTATGTTGTCATTAAAACTAGTAAGTAACAAATCAGTTACTGATCTTCCCTGAAACTAATGTGCCCAGGGGTGATGACGAAAAAGACACAATTAAAACAAACCTGCTTTTCTAAGAATGGTTCTTTTTTAAGAGTTGGTGCAATTTATATTTTACAACAAAATTCTAAAATCCTGCAAACAATGCCACATATAGGAAGGAAGCACTGTCTAAAGGGCCCCATATAGGGAAGAAGCACTGTCTTAAGGGCACCATATAGGAAGGAAGCACTGTCTTAAGGGCCCCATATAGGAAGGAAGCACTGTCTTAAGGGCCCCATATAGGGAAGAAGCACTGACTTAAGGGCCCCATATAGGGAAGAAGCACTGTCTTAAGGGCCCCATATAGGAAGGAAGCACTGTCTTAAGGGCCCCATATAGGAAGGAAGCACTGTCTTAATGGGCCCCATAAAGGGAGGAAGCACTGTCTTAAGGGCCCCATATAGGAAGGAAGCACTGTCTTAAGGGCCCCATATAGGGAGGAAGCACTGTCTTAATGGGCCCCATATAGGGAGGAAGCACTGTCTTAATGGGCTCCATATATAGGAAGGAAGCACTGTCTTAATGGGCCCCATAAAGGGAGGAAGCACTGTCTTATGGGCTCCATATAAGGAGGAAACACTGTCATAAAGGCCCCATATAAGGAGGTAAAACTGTCAAGAGCATATAAGAAGGTAGAACCATCATTAGAACCACACATAAGGAGGAAGAACAGTCAAATGGGCTGCATATTAGGTAGAACTTTCATAAGGGCCAAATATAAGGAGGCAGCACTGTACATAAGGGCCACATATAAGGAGGTAGAACTGTCATATGGGCCAGATATAAGGAGGCAGAAATGTCATATGGGCCAGATGTAAGTGGGAAGAACTGTCATAAGGGCCTGATATAGGAAGATAGAACTGTCATTAGGGCCACATAAAAGGAGGTAGAACTGTCATATGGGCCAGATATAAGGGGGTAGAACTGTCATAAGGGCCAGATATAAGGAGGCAGCACTGTACATAAGGGCCACATATAAGGAGGTAGAACTGTCATATGGGCCAGATATAAGGGGGTAGAACTGTAATAAGGGACTGATATAGGAAGATAGAACTGTCATAAGGTCCACATACAAGGAGGCAGCACTGTACATAAGGGCCACATATAAGGAGGTAAAACTGTCATATGGGCCAGATATAAGGGGGTAGAACTGTCATAAGGGCCACATATAAGGAGGCAGAACTGTCATAAGGGCCAGATATAAGGGGGTAGAACTGTCATAAGGGCCACATATAAGGAGGGAGAACTGTCATAAGGGCCACATATAAGGAGGCAGCACTGTACATAAGGGCCACATACAAGAGGCAGCACTGTACATAAGGGCCAGATATAAGGGGGTAGAACTGTCTTAGGGCCTGATATAGGAAGATAGAACTGTCATAAGGGCCACATACAAGGAGGCAGCACTGTACATAAGGGCCACATATAAGGAGGGAGAACTGTCATATGGGCCAGATATAAGGGGGTAGAACTGTCATAAGGGCCTGATATAGGAAGATAGAACTGTCATAAGGGCCACATATCAGGAGGCAGAACTGTCATAAGGGCCACATATAAGGAGGGAGAACTGTCATAAGGGTCAGATATAAGGGGGTAGAACTGTCATAAGGGCCACATATAAGGAGGGAGAACTGTCATAAGGGTCAGATATAAGGAGGGAGAACTGTCATAAGGGCCACATATAAGGAGGCAGAACTGTCATAAGGGCCACATATAAGGAGGCAGCACTGTACATAAGGGCCACATTAGGGAGGCAGAACTGTCATAAGGGCCAAATATAAGAAGGCAGAACTGTACATAAGGGCCACATATAAGGAGGCAGAACTGTACATACGGGCCACATATAAGGAGGCAGAACTGTACATAAGGGCCACATATAAGGAGGGAGAACTGTCATAAGGGCCAGATATAAGGAGGCAGAACTGTCATAAGGGCCACATATAAGGAGGCAGAACTGTACATAAGGGCCACATATAAGGGGGGAGAACTGTCATAAGGGCACATATAAGGAGGGAGAACTGTCATAAGGGCACATATAAGGAGGGAGAACTGTCATAAGGGCACATATAAGGAGGGAGAACTGTCATAAGGGCCACATATAAGGATGGAGAACTGTCATAAGGGCCAGATATAAGGAGGGAGAACTGTCATAAGGGCCCATATAAGGAGGGAGAACTGTCATAAGGGCCACATATAAGGAGGGAGAACTGTCATAAGGGCCACATATAAGGAGGGAGAACTGTCATAAGGGCCACATATAAGGAGGCAGAACTGTACATAAGGGCCACATATAAGGAGGGAGAACTGTCATAAGGGCCACATATAAGGAGGGAGCACTGTACATAAGGGCCACATATAAGGAGGCAGAACTGTACATAAGGACCACATAAAAGGAGGCAGAACTGTACATAAGGGCCACATATAAGGAGGGAGAACTGTCATAAGGGCCAAATATAAGGAGGCAGCACTGTACATAAGGGCCACATATAAGGAGGCAGAACTGTACATAAGGGCCACATATAAGGAGGGAGAACTGTCATAAGGGCCACATATAAGGAGGGAGCACTGTACATAAGGGCCACATATAAGGAGGCAGAACTGTACATAAGGGCCATATATAAGGAGGGAGAACTGTCATAAGGGCCACATATAAGGAGGGAGAACTGTCATAAGGGCCACATATAAGGAGGGAGAACTGTCATAAGGGCCACATATAAGGAGGGAGAACTGTCATAAGGGCCACATATAAGGTGGGAGAACTGTCATAAGGGCCACATATAAGGAGGGAGAACTGTCATAAGGGCCACATATAAGGAGGTGGAACTGTCATATGGGCCAGATATAAGGGGGTAGAACTGTCATAAGGGCCACATATAAGGAGGGAGAACTGTCATAAGGGCCACATATAAGGAGGGAGAACTGTCATAAGGGCCACATATAAGGAGGGAGAACTGTCATAAGGGCCACATAGATGGAAATAGAACAGTCAAAAGGGCCACATATATGGAGATAGAACTGTCATAAGGGCCACATAGATGGAAATAGAACTGTCAAAAGGGCCACATATATGGAGATAGAACTGTCAAAAGGGTCAATTATAGGAGGGAGCTCTGTCACATACAAATAGGTATCATTAATATTGTCATAAGGGCCACTTAAGGGAACAGTATTCATGTGAATCTGTTACCTGTAATATTAATACATATATATATTAAATCAAACCTTAAGATTTGTAATATGTTAATAGTATGACACATTACATGCAGGACTTTTTAATTTTGATTGAATAAAAACCTCTGTTTGGACAATATAAAATACAAGCAATGTCAAAATAGGATATATAAACTTCAAGTTCCTGACCTGCAACAAATTGTCTACCGTTGCAGTGACAAATATGCAGATGTATATTGTAAGAGTACATTTAAGGAAAAACTTCATGTAGATACAACTAAACTTATTTAATAACTTAAAGTTTTTAATACTATTTTCACTTAAAAGCAGGATGTTATATTGGTTCGAGAATTACTTGAAGAGAACAACATGTTATTTCAAGCTTGAAGTTTAACAGTTTATTTTGACAATGTGTATTTAAGCCCATTGATATTGAATTGTTCAGGATAAATAAATAATTTAAATTGTATTGCTTACCTTTGTTGCCTGAAAAAAGTTGATTAAATTAACTGAGATAATTAAGAATCATACAATATGTTCAGGTAGAAAACAGTCCTTTAAAAATATAATATTAACAAACAACCAAATACCTTTATGATAAGGTAAATGACATGGGAGGGTAGGAAAATGCTAAGATAGTTCACAAAACATCTTTGGACTTTTCACAGATTTTTTTCTACAGTTTCATTTTGCTTGTTTGAATGGTGTTTAATGCCAGTGATTTATCAGGAGTATCATGGCATCCAGTTTTTATGGAGGAGGAAGCCAGTGTAACTGGATAGAACCCTAACAAGTGTCTTTCGGTAGCCAAAAACTGGCAATCGTTTTCAATTAGGATTGGAGTCGAGTACACCCTGCTGCCCTGCTACCTGCAGTAAGACTCAAACTGGCAAACCTCAGTGTTATTGACACTGCCTGGCTTCAGACAATGTTTGTGGATGTAAATGTATTTACTTATTCTTTTATTATTTAAATGAAACAATTTTTAAGTCAACATTTTATTTCTAAAATCTTGAAAACCTGGGCAAATGTTTTATCCAAGAGCTTGTTTAAAATTATCATTTCTAAATATATGGTTGTTTGTCTCTGATAATTCTTGAAGATATTTTCAAAAACTCAGAGAAGTTATATATTGACAATATGTTTTAAGTCTTTCTAAAAATCATACTGTCACTTATTGTCATGGTGATTCATTGTAGAAAAACAAACATGAGTCTGAATACATATTTCGAATTACTCCTTGATATAAAAACACCATTGATCCTTGTAAAAAGTATGGGTCTTGTGTTAATTACATGTATGTTCTGGAATTAATTTTTGATTCTGTTGTTAAAATCTGAGTTATATACCATTTTTGACAGTGTGTGAATGATTTTTTAGAAAAACTAAGAAAAAATTAAAATCAACTGTATAAAAATAAAATGTCCACCATATCTCACCTCCATAAAACAGGTCTGGTCTGTCCAGAATGTCTGTATCCTGCAGATATGGATCATAACCTTCATCAGCGTAATATTGGTCAGCCATGTCCTCCATTTGTCGTGTCTCCACCATATCTAACCACTGTGAGTTGTGCCAACGGAACTTTTCCAGTTGGATACGTTTTGCCCATTCAGGGTCAAATTCCTGAAAATATATTGTAATGAATATCTGACCTTATTACCAGGCTGTACATCTGGTAATGATATGTGATGTGGCATGGGTTCAGGAGGTGGCCTCTGGTTTAGAAAGCTTTTAAGAGGGATACTATAGACTATCCAAAGGAAATCTGTTGATTCTATCAGTAGCTTGAGGCATAAGATACATAAAGAAGTAACTGGCAAACTTTATTTATGATAAAGACATACACCTAATTCTTAAGGTATCTGACCCATAATTGAAGTCACTGTTTAATTTATTTTTCGACCAAGAAATACAGCTTTTACATCAAGATATTGCTAATTAATGATACAAATTAAATCTATTGTTTTACTTTCAGTCAATGTTAACAGTTTTGGCCCCAAAAAAATTAGTTATTCAAATAGTATTTTCAATGTTTGCCGAACATTACCGAGGTCTGGTCCATTGAAAAACAATGGACATCTGGGACACCAAATATGATCATGTGGTCAATTGTGGTCCGGATACCTTAAATTCTTTAATTTGAATCAAAAGATCACACTTAAGAAGTTAAGCTTTACATTCAAATCAAAATAAAGCCAATTACATTTTGCATATTATTATACTCATTTACAAATCTATGTAGACAGGGCAGTTTTTTTATGTTATTTTGCCAAATTTGATTGATGCACTTTTCAATTATGAAAAGCTGTATAGCTGTTCAATTAAGAAATAATTCACGCAGGCTGTGGTTTACCATTGTTTTACAACGGGGTGACCATTTATGTCGTATTATTTTATAATGACATAAATGGTCATCCTGTTGTAAAACTATGATAAATCACAGCCTCCGTGAATTATTTCTATTCTAATAAGACAGTTGCGGTACATTTACAATATTTTCGTACCTATAGAACATCATTTCCGCCATAAACTGGCTTTTCCGTCAATGTAACATACAATATATTGCAACGAATAATTATAGCGCATGTCGCTATTTATAAGATTAATACTTCATACGCAATAGCTTTCCAGTGGGAGTTACAGTTTTGTAATTGGAACAGCCTTTTACAACACGCCCTCCTTAGTGCTTGTTGCTCATACATAAATCATTTTTTTACCACAGTTGTGGTCATATTAGAATCATTCTTTTATTACTGTAAAAAAGTTCTTAGTATTTACTGTTACCTATTACTGTAACATACAATTATTCAATGGATTACCTCTTGTATAGACATACACAATAACTGTAATAAACTTTTTGCCAGGACCTGTACCATAAATTATTATATCAATAATGTTTCAATGATATTATTTACAAGTATTCTTCAGGGGAGATAACTATATACTTACTGCAATTATGTCTAAAGTATTGTCACAAACTTTGCGTATTTCAGCATTTTTATCATGCATCAGGTCTATTAGGTAGGCTGGTGCCTCTGTTATAAGTTAAGGAATTCCAGTTAACAAAACTTGTACAAAATATGTAAAAAAAACCATGACAATTAATATGCTGTTGATGCTGATAATAGGAGCAGTATTATTCTTGTCTTGATCAAAACTCTTTTTTAAATTACATCCTTATGAAAATAGATAACTTTGAAAAAAGACAAACTACATGCAATTTCCAAGACTTCTCCTTATCCTAATACTACTAAAGGATACGAGTATCTTTGATGATAACTTCCCTTGTTGATTCATGAAAGATCATTTGATAGAATACATATACAATCTGACACACCATCTCATCGTCTTCTTGTTTAGCTAAAATATAAAGTATAAACTGATAGAACAAATATACTATAGATCTTTCAATTAATATCATTTAAATTAAGACATGCTCATAAATGATTTAATAGCTGGGTTGATGCCCAATACACATAGTTTTTTTTAAAATTATTTGTACACTTTAATTAAATTATTATTACACTTGTATTTATATTAAATATCAAAAATGAAAATATGTAGGTTATTAATATAATTGAACAATTATTGCATGGTTCTTAGACTGATTGGTAGCCTGGGACAGACACCTGCATTCAGTAACAGCAAGATTTTCATTTTGATTTTATTTCATTAACTGAAAATTATTTTCCACTTCATAGTTTTAAGGAAATTTTATAGAAGAATTTAGAATAGATTTCCACTTCTTAGTGCAGTTCTATTAATGAAAGCAAAACCAAACAGTTTCATTATACACGCAGGAACAAAACACTGACGATAAACAGTAAACCTACAGTGAACAATGACATACCATTCAGCAATTCTATAAGACAGTGAATTATATTAGACTCAGCTAACATCTTGGCACAGGCATCATCGTTACAAACTGTTCCTACCAGTATTATAACATCTAAAACAATGTCGTCTTCTGCACTTCCTGTACAAACATACATTTTAATTTTATAAATAAGTACATGAACAATTAATGATAGTGTAATACTCATGTGTTTGCTTAAAAATTGATCTGATCAGCCTGTGTGAGTATTAAACACCAGATATCAAATAGGTTAGATTTAAATTAATCGATTGTGGGTGTATAGTGCATCAGCCCATATTTAACACAGACAATAAGGGGCCTCCTTGGACTAGTTGTTAAGGTAGTTAGTCATCTACTACTGATAACATGCCTGTCAACACTGGGATAAGGAGTTCCAGGCCCACTGCAGACAGGGTGTACTCTTAATTACTGTCTATGTACAAGGCAAACAAATGTCACAATGGTATTATGAAGTGTTGCCAGTAATATACATACTCGATATAATGTGTAATGTCTACAGGCAGTAATGATAAATGAATAAAATTGCTTTTATAATGGGTTGCCAGTTATATAATAAAAAGAAAACATTTAATGACTTAATCAGACAATGAATCCTAAAATCTATCAACACAAGCATGGACACAGAAAAACGTCTCGCCTGCATTCCACATTAGTAACGAAAATAAATTTCGTCATAAGCCTTACGTAAATAGCATTAAATATCAGCAGCTTCCTGTATACCAAAATATTGTCACCATACCATACATAGTTACATAGGAACTGTCCTAATACAAAAACTTCTTTAACGTAGTCGCTGGACCCTGAAATTAAGGTCAAGGTCAGGTGACACCTACCAGACAGTAATGTACTGTTCATCAGCAACCTATATACCAAATATTGTCATCCTACCATGCATGATTAAAGGGGAACAGCCATAACCCAAAAACTTTTAAAGTAGTCGCTGGACAGTGAAATTGGGCTCAAGGTCAGGTGAAACCTACCAGACAGTCATGTACTATTCATCAGCAACCTATATACCAAATATTGTCATCCTTCCGTGCATAATTACATAGAAATTGCCGTAACCCAAAAACTTTAATGTAGTCGCTGGACCGTGAAATTGAGGTCAAGGTCAGGTGACACCTACCAGACAGTCATGAACTAGTCATCAGCAACCTATATACCAAATATTGTCATCCTACCATGCGTGGTTACAGAGGAACTGACGTTATCCAAAAACTTTAATGTAGTCACTGGACCGTGAAATTGAGGTCAAGGTCAGGTGACACTTACCGGACAGTCATGTACTAGTCATCAGCAACTTATATACCAAATATTGTCATCCTACCATGCGTGGTTACAGAGGAACTGTCGTAACCCAAAAACTTTAACGTAGTCGCTGGACTGTGAAATTGAGGTCAAGGTCAGGTGACAGGTGACTGACTGGCAAGTACTCATCATAAGCTACCTCTGGACCAAATATGATGGACCTAGTGCTTGGGCTTACAAATATATGAAGCAAGATGTCAAGTGTTTATGCCGCCGCTGCTGCCACCGCCTGATTCCCATACATATGTCTCGCCTCCAGCGACCTTCGTCGCAGGCAAGACAATAAAACTATAAAACTTTCTTTGTTCCTTATAAAAAAGTCTAATGGAATTGTCTCTTATTTTTTATTGTGTTTATTAATTCAAAGTTTGTACCCTTTCCCAAATACCTGTAAAGACTTTTCTAATAACAAAAATTAAGTTTCTAAAAAAATCATTAAAATTCTGGTAGAATTTCAGATATAATTTTCAGAAAAAGACCTTATTATTTGTTTCTTTTTCAAAATCACCTTATAATGTTGAGAAAAAGGAAATGTAACTATAATCAAATTAGACCTCACCTGGTTCAAGTCTCTTCTTTATCCAAGGAATCAGTTCATATTCTTTAATTATAAGTTCATAATCTAGGTCAGGTATTGTCAGATTACCCAGTATTCCAAGTGCTTCTACACCAAAGTCATCATTATCTGCTTGCAACATGGCCTCTGCTAGGTCACTTATATAATCCTAATGCCAGAAATTGCATCAATTAAACACATATTAAATAAAATCATAAAACAAATTAAATCTGTGAGCTAATGCTTACTAGTGATACCCTTGCTTTCACAAAAACTATTTGGTAAACAGGAACTAGATGACAAAGTAGCATAAAATCGCTATACACCATATGGTACTATAGGATAAAGCAATATACAAATATCAGGCTTCTGCATCCTATAGTTGCTTAGAAAACTGTGAATGAAATGTTTGTTACGGATGGACGAACGAACGGATGAATGAACCAATAGTATAGCCCTTCTTCTTTGAAGCACAGGTATAATTATTAGAACTGTTTTAATAAATTTTCTTTGATCAACTGCATGCTAAGAATACATAGATATTATTGACAAGTTGTCAATAATGTTAACAAAACAGCAATAATATCAATAAAGAGTTTATCATCGTGGTAAGATAAAAAAATTTCACAAATCAGCGATAAATAATGATAATACTTACAACAAACAGAGTTTTAGTGGGTCCATCATGCTGAGATATATTTCGAATCATTTTCATCAATAAAGGATCCCTGAATTTAAATGCCCTCTTCATTAACAACTTAAGTCCTTTACCCTCACATACAATTTGAGCATTTCTTTTGTTGGCTGCTAAGTTAATACACAATGATAAAAGTTCTATGTCTGCTTTCTCTGGGCTCTCTAACAACATTTTCATTGCCTGGAATATAAATTATAACAAAATTTGTTTGAATGATTAATGTGGGCTTACAGATAAATTATGGCATCCAGTTTTCATCAAGGGAGGGAACCAATACACTGTCGAGAACGTACAACTATTTATCGGGTAACTAACTAACCTTGTCAATTACGATTGGAGTTTAGCTGACTTTGTCATCAGTCTGGTATGACTAACTGCCCACACCACTTGGCCACTAAGACTTCTGATTTTTGAAATATTGTGTGCAGTACATCATAGGTGTAACATTTCGCCTCTCAGGTTATCACATGATAGGAAGAGATTCCTTGAACATGTCCTGAATGAAATTATTTTTATAATTCATATCTACATGTGTCAGTCAACAATTTACTTATCCTGACTGTCATCTTGGGATATTACATGTTTTCATAGATCTGATAGAATCAGTGCTTTATTGATTATGTAACTGTATCACTGGTTTCTACCTAAAACAATAATAGCAATGTTTGGCATCAACTTACAATAGGTATACAGTCTGTAAAGGTAAACATTGACTTACAATAGGTATACAGTCTGTAAAGGTAAACATCAACTTACAATAGGTATACAGTCTGTAAAGGTAAACATCAACTTACAATAGGTATACAGTCTGTAAAGGTAAACATTGACTTACAATAGGTATACAGTCTGTAAAGGTAAACATTGACTTACAATAGGTATACAGTCTGTAAAGGTAAACATTGACTTACAATAGGTATACAGTCTGTAAAGGTAAACATTGACTTGGCCTTGTCATCCATACTGACATGGTACAGTATACACAACACAATCATTTTATGGTTCTCATTATCTGTAAATAAAAACAAACTATAAATAGATTTGCATATTATTAAAAATAATTCATGGCTGCCCCAATTTTATGGATTACTTAAATATGGGTAGGCATTATATTCATGAATATTTTGCTACCAGTGTTAGCGAGTTGTAAAATATCATGAATATAATGCTACCCATATTGAAATAATCAATAAAATTATTTCAGTTCTGATACGAAAATATTGAAATTTTACATTTTGTGCCTACATAAGTAAAGGTTTATTTTGGCGGCTCATATTTCCGAGATCCTCAATGTTACAAAATTATTAATTTTCTACTGGAAAACTTCAAACAAAAAAAGGAAGAAATATAAATTAAAAAGAAACTAACATATTTGTTAACATTAATATAATTTAACAATCAAAATTGAATACATTGTTATATTGGTTTGTGACTGTTGATGCATATGCGTTTAGAAATTTTTTTACTGCATTTGGTCGAACTTATGCTCCTGTTGTAGACCAAAATGATGTAAATTTAAATCAGCAATTATTTTCCAAAGCTAATCAGCATTTTTAGAAATTCTGTTGTGTTTTCATTTTGATATAGTAAATTCATTGCCTTTGAAGGATGTCATATTAGAATAAATCTTATATTTGCTACACTGAAGAATACTTTATTTTAACAAGATATATGTGCTAAAATTCTGCCTTACATTGTTTATTTAAATATAAACAGATGACAATCTTATAATATCAACAGGGCCATCAAAGTCAATAGCAGAACCATTTGATTGGTTAAACTTGATGCAGCATGTGGTGTATCAACCAATGAAAAAATGGCTTTTGTATACTTTAAATATGAGTTGTAATGAAATTATCCATGTGTTTACACAGGATTTTATTGTAGACCTTCATAAATGTTATTTGCAATCAATTTTCTTTATACATATCAGTAATTTAACACTTGCAAGAACATGTGCAAGATAAATATCAGTAATAAAATGACATAATAGAATTAGAACAAGACAAAATTGATTTAAAAAAACTATTTTCAATACTTGGTTAAGAAATCTGCAACAAATAATAGGTATACATGTAGGTCTCAACTAAATAAACAATGAAATTAGCTTTATAGATTGCAGCAAACCTATTTAAGACGTGCTAGATATTTCAGTAAATGACAATGAAGTGCAGTCTGTCTACCAGCGTCATACTTAGCAGTGGATTGACATGTACCAATCTCACTGTTAAATGTAAACACTTCAACAACTAACTGTACTTACTTAATAATCCTACTAGTTTTGGCAAGAGGCCAAATTTCACAATCTTGCTCCTCATTTCTGTATCAAATGATAAATTCAATAACAAACGTAATGTAATATTGAGCAAATCCTCATGGTCACATGGTACCAGCTTCGTCAACTTGCTAATAATATTTTCTTTAGCCTAAAAAATAACACAAAAAATGGTTTTCCTTGTAAATAGAATTATGTAAGACTCGGTTCTTGATTTTTTTTAATGTTAAGAGCTATAAATAAGTAACATCCTTTGTGTCAGCAACTGTCGATTCTATGGGTTTTGTTGTTATGTTTTTATGCCAATTTTTGCTATGTTGTGGCCTATAGCTTTATGGTAGGAGGATGCAAAAGACTTGTGGCAGAAAAACAAGCAATCCTCAATTATACTGTAAACATTATTCTACTCACCATTTCAGTTTTGTTTTCAATAAAGATACTCATTTTCTTCAGAAAAGATACCACTAGGATGAGCAGCTCAAAATTGTCTCGCTCCAGACATCTCACTAACATCTTGATAACGTTTTTATTTTTCATTTTCATTTCAACTGCCAAATCCTCTGCTAGGTTCAGCAGCAAGTAAAATGCAACTGAAAAAAAAGGGAAATATTGCTGATATGTCCTGAAATAGGTTTTAAGAGTTTTACTGCCATGATAGTTTGATTTTTGTTTTGTGATTAGTTGATTAACAGCAAAATTTAGTCCCATTACTCGTAACGTAGGAAATTTTCTTGCCCTTTTCTTGGTCTAAGGGTTACTATCCCTGCCCTTATCTTCATCAAAGGGTTATTATCCCTGCCCTTATCTTCATCAAAGGGTTACTATCCCTGCCCTTATCTTCATCAAAGGGTTACTATCCCTGCCCTTATCTTCATCAAAGGGTTATTATCCCCTGCCCTTATCTTCATCAAAGGGTTATTATCCCCTGCCCTTATCTTCATCAAAGGGTTATTATCCCTGCCCTTATCTTCATCAAAGGGTTATTATCCCCTGCCCTTATCTTCATCAAAAGATTACTATCCCTGCCCTTATCTTCATCAAAGGGTTACTATCCCTGCCCTTATCTTCATCAAAGGGTTATTATCCCCTGCCCTTATCTTCATCAAAGGGTTATTATCCCTGCCCTTATCTTCATCAAAGGGTTATTATCCCCTGCCCTTATCTTCATCAAAAGATTACTATCCCTGCCCTTATCTTCATCAAAGGGTTACTATCCCTGCCCTTATCTTCATCAAAGGGTTATTATCCCCTGCCCTTATCTTCATCAAAGGGTTATTATCCCTGCCCTTATCTTCATCAAAGGGTTATTATCCCCTGCCCTTATCTTCATCAAAAGATTACTATCCCTGCCCTTATCTTCATCAAAGGGTTACTATCCCTGCCCTTATCTTCATCAAAGGGTTACTATCCCTGCCCTTATCTTCATCAAAGGGTTATTATCCCCTGCCCTTATCTTCATCAAAGGGTTATTATCCCCTGCCCTTATCTTCATCAAAGGGTTACTATCCCACACCCTTTTCTTTGCCAAATGGTTACTATCAATGCCCTTATTTTCATCAAAGGGTTACTATCCCTGCCCTTATCTTCATCAAAGGGTTACTATCCCTGCCCTTATCTTCATCAAAGGGTTACTATCCCCTGCCCTTTTCCTCATCAAAGGGATACTATTCCCTGCCTGTATCTTCATCCATTGCATATTAAGCTGGTATTGCCAAACAGCAATGACTTCAATTGATTGCATGTGCATCTTCAGCAAGATAAATTCAATCAGAACATGTTTTACAGAATCTTGTGTTAGGTGTAAATAGAACAGAAGTTGGAGCAGAGATGTTGTTAGATCTTCACAGGGACAATAACAAAAAGGTTAAATTTAATTTTAATTAGATTGAACATTCATAAGGTTTTGTATGGATTTATGTCCACCTTATTTTATATCTTTTACGAACAACATTTATACGGTTTTGTACCGAGTTATCTCCACCTTATTTATTCTGCTGGATTTTATATCTATTACGATTTTATATCTATTACCAACATTTTCAAGTTTTCTACCGAGTTATCTCCACCTTATTTATTGTGCTGATATGATATCCCTTATGACCAACATTTTTAAGGTTTTGTACCGAGTTTTCTCCACCTTATTTCTTGTACTGGATTTATACCTTTTTTTAGGCCTTTATATATTTCTTATGACCATGGTATATATGAAAAAAAAATATATTGACATTTTTGTATACTTTTGTATTTTAAGCTACATTTAGAAAAAATAATATGTAGGCTTTATTTTATTGACAGACTCTTGAATGATTCTTAAATCGACAAGAATTTAAGGACTCATTAACAAGCAACACATACCTCTCAACAACTGTTCCTGTTTTTTTACCAATTCTTCAAATTTCTTCACACTTTTTTCATAATCTTCCCTGGCTTTTGTGTTGTCTTTTTCTGATTCTGGTAATAAGTGTTAAGAAAAAATCTGTACTAATCTTTTAAAAAAACTAAATGTACAATGTGGCAGCATCTAGAAATAGCACATAAAACATGACTTTTCTGACTCAGTTTATTTCAGCACTAAGCCTATTACTGATTACACAGTAATGTTCTGTTGTACAAAAAATGGCAAAGACAAGTGCACTTAACCCAATGCACTTTCTGGCATAATTTATCCCAGCGCAATAATACATCATGATGATGCCCATGAGCCAACTCACTGCCTCCTGTAACAAATACCCAAATACATTAAAAGGTTCTCATAGAGTTCTTAGGATTCCTCCCCCAATTATATACCATGATATATGTAGCTACAAATGTCTAAACACTAAACACCATTCAAACATATCAATAATTCCTCCTTTACTTTATGACAGGTGCCCAATTATATTAAAAAACATAACCAATTGTACAATATATACTGAAAATCTGTAGTAAGCACATCAAAGGATATCTAGTTTCTTCTTTTTCTGTAGTTCTTCATTCCACAAATCATATTTTTTTAGTTCATGTTCGACAATGTTCATACACAATGCTCCAATTTTGAAATGTAAAATAACACCATGAAATTGTGTAAAACTGGAGAAACAAAAAAATATATAGATGATGTTTGTAGCAAGTTCTGTACTTTTCTTCCAGTCTTCTCGTAACACACGGGCAAGAGCACCAACCACAGTTTCTGATAAAAAGCAAATAAAAGAGAAAATATAACTTGTACAAAAAATAATTACTATTAATAACACATAAGAAATAAGAATTTTTGCACATAAAAAAACTACTAAAAAATAGGGCATCTAATGGGACATTAAATGATACCCCACCACGATATTCATCAATAGTTAAATATATTTGTATATATTAGTATACTATACTATATATACTATACATCCACTATATACTAGTATGCAGAGACAGAAAGAAATGAGTTATCTTTCTTAGACCAGAAAATTTCATTATTGTCAAATTTAAAAATTTATAAAGTGGCAAAACTTCAATAATATTTTTCGGACCATCCTATAAATTGAACTTGACCTGTATTTTATTGTACTGAACAGCTGTGCAAAATATTATTCAAATCCCCTTGAGGCGTTTTCAAGTTATCATCTGGAAACCTTCGGGGGACTGCGAACGGACAGACGGATGGACGTACGGACAGACAGACACCGAAGAAACTAAGGGTATAACATAATACCTCACCACTTCGTGTGGCGGGGTATAAAAACAAGCAATAGATATACCATTTTATGCTTTATGATAAGGATTAAGAAATTAATTAAAGACAATAACAGACATATGCAATGATTAAGGCCTTTACATGTACAATGCTACATTTACGGATAATTCTTTCCATACACAAACTTTAAGTTTTACTGGAATAAACTGATCAGTATTTATATTTTTGTGCCTTTTTATTTATAATACTTATTATTTTGGGATATTTATTATCAAGAATCCTAAATAATACATAATAAAAATATTTCTTTTCTTTTCATGAAAAATATAGTGTAAATTAATGAACAAAAAAACTAAGAAGGAGCTTTGGGAAAAGTGTCTAATATGTTCATGTGATATATATAGATTTCCATTATTATTAAATTTTGTACTTTTAATATGTACAGTATATAGAAAGACAGTGCTATAAGAACCTCTGAGTAAGCATGGTAAGTGTACATGAACAGTATAGTTTGTCAATGTTATCCTAAATGTGGTAAAACAATAGCAGATCATCAAATTATTTTAATTTTTTTCACAATTATTGTCATGCAAACCTGTTTAATTATAATTTAATTGTGATAATCAAAGAAACATTAGAGCATCATGCTGCACTGTAATTTGTATGACATATATTATTTACATAAAAATCTTTAAAGGTTAAATACTTAAATAATTTTATATTATGTACCATCTGTCAAATTTATCAAAACTTGTTTAGGATGAAACAATATTATTGTAAACCTATACTTTCATAAATAGCTTTGCATTCGCATATAATGTCAGTTTCTCTCCGTTTGTCTTCCATGTTTAAATTCTTATACATTTTCATTCAGTATTTAAATGTAAACAATATGGCTGACTTACAGTTCACTACAATGGAGGGCAAGGATAGTGCTAAGTTTTAACATCCACACATTACTCCTTTGACTTTGAGAATTTTGATATTAAAAAATTCAAAAAATTGTGAACTTGGAAAAAAAATAAAGCAATTGTAGCATGGTGATTCAATCGATCCATGATTTTATCATACCAACCAAGAATGAGAATATTGACCTCAGACTTTGTCCTAGGTCAATATTCTTATTATTGGTTGGTGCAATAAAAACATGGATTGATTATTGTTTTATGTTATGTAACAAGTAAACAAGGAACAAGAAATACCATTAGAGAACAACTCCTCTAGATTATCAGGATTCCGCGACAACTGAAGCAACAAGGCAGATCCTCGGATTTTCTCCGGGACATCCTCATACAATAACTCCATGTAGTCATCAACATCGTTTATGTTAGCGACCTCATCTATTTCTGTTGCATCATATGTAGGTACTTCTGGTTTTTCCTGTAGTTGGGTTTTTCCTGACGCTAAAGCAATAATGGAAAAACATTAAAACATTGCTACTGTTGTCTGAATATTGCTGAAATACTGCTTTCTGAACACTGAGCAAACATTCCATCAATCAATCAATCAGGACTGTGTCCCGAATATAAGTACCTCCAAACATCACCCAGATATTTGAGGAAAAATTTATGAACATTTGCTTAAAATATATAATCATGCAAATACATACGATTTTTTAAAATTATGAATGATAAATAAAGTCCTTCTCATGGCTGTTGCAGCTGACCAAAAATTGAGATCATATGGCGTAAATACTGACAGATTTGGCATTAAACACCAATCAGTGAATTAATTACCTTTACTTGGTCCCGTGTCTTTCCTACTCTGCAGATAATACAGTAACTGTTCCACTTCCAATAACTTTGAAGGATGTATTAGTTTACATTTGTCGATGATTTCTTTAGCTAATGTTGTTAGGTCACTGTTTGAGTTCAAACTCTTAACTCTTATTCTGAAGCAAAAAAGAATTGGTTACAAGAACAACACAGCTCAGGTGAGTTTTAATTTTTTCCACCTGTCCATAGTTGACAGCCTACCAATATCCAGTCTAATTATGTAAAAATAGTAAATTAAACATAAATGCTTATATACTTATTTTAAATGAATTCAGTATTACATTAAAACAAACTAGAACAAGTGTGGACACAGAAAAACGTCTCGCCTGAATTCCGCATCAGTAACGAAAATAAATTTCGTCATAAGCATTACGTAAATAGCATTAATTATGAGCAGCGGCCTGTATACCAATTATTGTCACCATACTATGCATAGTTACAGAGGAACTGTCCTAATACAAAAACTTTAACGAAGTCGCTGAACCGTTAAATTGAGGTCAAGGTCAGGTGACACCTTCCAGACAATCATTTACTATTCATCAGCAACCTATATACCAAATATTGTCATCCTACCATGCTTGGTTACAGGGGAACAGCAGTAACCTAAAAACTTTAACGTAGTCACTGGACCGTGAAATTGAGGTCAAGGTCAAATGGCACCTACTAGACAGTCATGTACTAATCATCAGCAACCTATATACCAAATATTGTCATCCTATCATGTGTAGTTACAGAGGAACTGTCATAACCCAAAAACTTTAACGTAGTCGCTGAACCGTGAAATTGAGGTCAAGGTCAGGTGACACCTACCAGACAGTCATGTACTAGTCATCAGCAACCTATACACCAAATATTGTCATCCTACCATGTGTAGTTACAGGGGAACTGTCATAACCCAAAAACTTTAATGTCGTTGCTGGACCGTGAAATTGAGGTCAAGGTCAGGTGACACCTACCAGACAGTCATGTACTAGTCATCAGCAACCTATACACCAAATATTGTCATCCTACCATGCGTAGTTACAGAGGAACTGTCGTAACCCAAAAACTTTAACATAGTCGCTGGACCGTGAAATTGAGGTCACGGTCAGGTGACACCTACCAGACAGTCATGTACTAGTCATCAGCAACCTATACACCAAATATTGTCATCCTACCATGCGTAGTTACAGAGGAACTGTCGTAACCCAAAAACTTTAACGTAGTCGCTGGACCGTGAAATTGAGGTCAAGGTCAGGTGACACCTACCAGACAGTCATGTACTAGTCATCAGCAACCTATACACCAAATATTGTCATCCTACCATGCGTAGTTACAGAGGAACTGTCGTAACCCAAAAACTTTAACGTAGTCGCTGGACCGTGAAATTGAGGTCAAGGTCAGGTGACACCTACCAGACAGTCATGTACTAGTCATCAGCAACCTATACACCAAATATTGTCATCCTACCATGCGTAGTTACAGAGGAACTGTTGTAACCCAAAAACTTTAACGTAGTCGCTGGACCGTGAAATTGAGGTCAAGGTCAGGTGACACCTACCAGACAGTCATGTACTAGTCATCAGCAACCTATACACCAAATATTGTCATCCTACCATGCGTAGTTACAGAGGAACTGTCGTAACCCAAAAACTTTAACGTAGTCGCTGGACCGTGAAATTGAGGTCAAGGTCAGGTGACACCTACCAGACAATCATGTACTAGTCATCAGCAACCTATACACCAAATATTGTCATCCTACCATGCGTAGTTACAGAGGAACTGTCGTAACCCAAAAACTTTAACGTAGTCGCTGGACCGTGAAATTGAGGTCAAGGTCAGGTGACAGGTGACTGACTGGCAAGTACTCATCATAAGCTACCTCTAGACCAAATTTGATGGACCTAGGGCTTGGGCTTACAAAGATATGAAGCAAGATGTCAAGTGTTTACGCCGCCGCCGCCGCCGGATTCCCATACATATGTCTCGCCTCCAGCGACTTTCGTCGCAGGCGAGACAAAAACTGTGAGCAATGCTCACTAATTGATTCCCCCCCACTTTCCAATTTTCAAAACATCCCAAATATTTATCTGATCAAAATTTAAATATCAGGTGCACAATGGGACTATGTGACAAAGATTCTGTGAAAGTTTCATCAAATTCCATTCAGTGTTGTAGGTGGAGTTGTGGATAAAAAATGGGTACACTTTATGTCAATGACAAAGTCTGTGTTTTTTTTAACAGAAACCCCAAAAATCTTTCTGATCAAAATATAAAAAAATAACAGGTGCACAATGTGACTATGTGACAAAGATTCTGTGAAAGTTTCATCAAATTCCATTCAGTGGTGTAGGAGGAGCTGCAGATAAGAGATGTGTACCCCCTTTGTCAATGACAAATTCCATGTTTTTCTAAGGGAAACCCCAAAAATCATTCAGATCAAAATGTAAAATATCAGGTGTACAATGGGACTTTGTGAAAAAATTCTGTGAAAGTTTCATCAAATTCCTTTCAGTGGTGTAGGTGGAGTTGTGACGGACTGACAGACGGACACCACCATCACTATATAATGAAACAAAAGAAACTTACCCTCCGACATCATAACAAAAACAAATACATAAATTCTACTTATACTTAACTTGGCTTGGAAGTTCTGTACATGATGATATAAGTATCAGTTACATTTTTTCTTACAAAAAGGACAGGTAATGTAAAACTGAAGTCTAATATAATGATAACACAATTCTAAATTAGTGTATACATTCAAACATACATTTTCTGGCATTCCTTCCTTTCTCCCAACATGGGATCACCCAACTCCCCTAAAATGGTTGCTTCTAATTCATAGTTTACCACAAGTGCTTTCTCGGTAGGATGAACATCTATACTTGTAAACTTTACTTTTCTACAAGAAAATATTTTCGTATTAATGATCTAAGTACATAATAAAACAGTTCTATAAGAAATATCATACATTTCTGGTATGTTTAAATTTTTTTTGTTTTGTTTTGAACCTACATTTGTACTGTACAATTTTAAAGGTGTAAATAGGCAAGAGAAAACAGCTAGTTTATACGAAAAATTTACTGCAGAGCTACAGTGGTCAATGAGCATAAATCTGTAACAGTTTTCATTTATAACAGCAATATTGGCCACTAACAAATTCAGCTAATTTCTTTTTAAAATCTTTGTCAAATCTCACTCCATAATTGTTATGTGTGTACAAGCAGATACTCTTAATGACAAATCTGTACAAAAATTCTGTATCAGCCATCAACAATTGCTGAATTCAGGTCATTATAACTGCAGCTTTTTACATCCTTTGGCTATTGTTTGATTTGGCAGACCCTAAAGAGCTACATACAGTTCCGCAGCTAAAGTTATATACATGTATTTTCTGTGCATTCAGATATACTTAGTAGTTTCTTTTATGATTTTTTATCTTATTTTTATTTGACATTTTTTCAGTAGGATAATTATTATTAACATTATTAACATTTTCTTTCTTATTGTGTTCAGTATTTTTAGTTGTATGTTAAATTATTGTATACATGTTGTAGAAAATAAACAGTAGTTAGTTTGCAATATTGTCCTAAATAACTTCCAAATCATGACATCACCGACATGTTAGCATCACATTCTGATGTACTAGAAGGATAATTGCAAAAGTATCGTAGAATTTAAATCGTATTCACGCTAATCATAATATTCTGCTTGGAACAATATTGCCCAATATTCATGCAATAATCCTCCATAATTTACATAAATAATATTATTTTAATATAATACAAAAAGCAAATAGTGATAAATCATTAACAGCAATCCAATACATAAGTAAACATGGGGCACTGCCTATGGAGCAAATGATACAGCTAAGAAGGGAATTGTTATAGCACTCAAGCAAAACCTGATTTGTCACTATACATGTATTCCTGTGGGCGTGCCGTCCATTTATCTCAAAAATATTGCCAGCCAAATCACAAGAAAAATCTGGTGACATATTCCTTAGATAACAATTTTAAAATAGCCTAAAAATTTCAATTTTAAAAATACAAAAATTACTAAAATAACGAAAACAAATAATTTGACCTATACAATAATATAAAATGCCATAAAATCTGCACTAGTCATTAGTGGAGTAAATTTAGCTGCAATAATGCAAACTCTCTCTCATGAGATTCCCTGAGAACGAGGATTGGGGGGTGGGGTGGGGGGTAGGGTAAGAGATATTTCTGTGATGCAATTGTATACTAGATGTGGCTTGTTTATCATGTTTATTGGTTAATTGCTTTATATTACCCGACACATTGAACTTAAATGAAAGGTAAAAATGAAAGACCAACATAATAAGCTGCAAAACTGTGAATTTAGATTAAGATTTTTATACGAAAATTTAAGAAACAGCTATTTTATTAATAAAATATCTAAATCTGTTCAAAATACAATAGAAAATAGTCATGATAGTAGGGAAAACAAATTTCTTTATAATAAAAGAAAGTCATAAAAGATACAGATTTTTATTTAATTCAAGATTTAAACATTTTTATGTAAAACAATTTTTTGAAACACTAGTTATATATAGATACTTATAGAATGAGATTAAACATACCTGGATCATATATGAAGTCCTTTAATACTAACACACATTAAAAAGTCTACATGAAATTTTGAAAAAAAAAATGTATTTATAACAATTCAATAAAAATAATTCACTTACATTTTAATAAATGTGATCAACAGTTTATTTTGTTTAAAAATTACAAAAGTTTATTATTTCATAAATTGTTTTGCAAAAAACAGCTCTTCAACATTTTTTTGTTGTTTTTTTTTCTTTCAAATTCTGCAAATATTATTTAGTTCTTAATAACATTTACGGACATGAATGTTAGTTTGAGTTTTGGAATACATTTAATTGCAAATCTTTTGAATCAATTTTAATTACTGTTAAAATAGTTAAATAGAAATTGTTATTTGTGGGTATATATTTTTTTCTTTGATCATCCGATGATGCTTGACGGAAAGATAAGGTAACTGCCGATCTAATCAACACCTCAACACCCCCCACCCCCACCCCCACCCCCAAGTTATTCTAAACATCATACTATTCATAATTGTTATAAACAAGCTGTGTATATCTGGAGACAAAAGTGTCAAAAAAAATATAAATAAAATAACATTTTATTATACACAGAAATAATTCACAAAGCTGAAAGCAACTGCTCTATAAACCCATCTACAGATATGATCATGAGGTCATTGATAACCATTTATTTTTATTCCTTCAATTTCAGCTTACTAGTATATATTTCATATATTATCAAAGCCAATGACTAAAATAAAATATGTTTTAAACGACTTTTTGAGTTTCAACCCCATTTTAAAGTGTTGTTTATCAAACAGTTACAATTTTTCATTGAAGGCCACTGTAGTCTACTTTTTTCTCATTTCTTGCTGTTGGTAATTAGAGGTATCCCGGAAATAAACAAATGGTGTGTAATCCATTTGCCAAACTAAAACGTTTAAAAAATGAGTTCAATATGCAGGATCTTTGCAATTTTTAATGGTTTTACATATTTACTCAAAAGTTGGAAGTCTGTGTGAATCAGTACTACCAGCTATATAAGTATTTTCTGTGAACGAACTAACAGGGCAACTTGAACTTCAATAATAACAATGTCGGACTTTCAGACCGACGAAACACGATTTTTTACCGGTCCAAGTGTTTTTATATCGGTTTTGTTCGCCGGACCGACGCATTTCGTGAAGACTGTTCTAAGGGGAGATAAATAATGTAAAACTGGAAATGGGTCAATTGTGAAAAGGTCAATTGACCCATTTCTAGTTTTAATTGATTTATCTCCACTTTTACTTCCAGTTAAAAAAGCTGTCATCACAAAAAGACTGGTATTGAAATAAAGATTTTGCATGGTTTTTTGTATTGCATCAGGTAAATTGGGGAATAAACATTGGTTAATTAATTAATTATCATGTTTACACAGCAGGGGGTTTTAATAACATCCTAACTCAGTTATTGACACCTGTCATTCACCTGACACATTAAAATTTATCAAAGACAATCATCCATGTCAAAAGTTTTCAACATGACAAACTGTGGCTACAGCCGCAGGTTTTAGAGCCGGAAGTGAACACAAGGTGGTGTTTTCTAAATTGGAAAGTCATCAATACTGTTCAATATAAAAACTCTTTCTGTGGTTTCATTAAAAATTTATCTTTTTCTTAGTTCAAATTTCTGATCGTTTCACTTTTACCAAATTATGCAAGATTAGGTTATGTTGGATCGAAAATCAAAAATATTCATAGAATCTACATCACCAAATGCACCTGGTTTCATCCCGTGACGAGGATGAATGCAAGTTGTAACTATTAATAATTTTAATTTTACAAGTCGACTTCTAAAATTGTTGTCATTGTTGTTGACCATGATTATCAAATTACGACGCTTTTATTTACCGTTTTAAGTATCTAGCCTCTTCGACCTGCATTCTTACAGAGTTTTAATTTCTACAGTTATCATTAAATTATAAATAAATGTTACACTAAAGATGATTAGTTGTTTAGGACAGACATGTCAAAATATTTGTTATCTGGTCCTAGATGACAATCTGATAAACGGTTAATAGAAAGTAGAATAATTGGAACCAGTTTGTAAAAAGTCTTTAAACAAATAAAAAACTAGAAATAAACTTATAAACTAAAATTTTAATTGTTTATTAATTAAAAATCAAATTATAATGTTTAGCAGTTCAAAATATAGAGATTTTTATATATACTAATTCAATATCTTAGAGAATAAAGCTTTGAACTGGTATCTAAAAATTACTAAAGCAAAAAAGATCACAAAATGTGGGCACCAGGTTCATTAACAACACATGTGGATTCTCAATGCCGTAAGGGTATAATTTTGAAAGGGAAGCTTGCGTAAATGAAAAATATTGCTCCCGGGGACCAGGTCGCACATGGACATGGACAATAAAGAAGAAAAATTCTATACCGATGCGAAGAAACACTGGGACACTATATCTCCAACAGTTGATGGAATGCTTGGAGGATTTGCTAAAATATCGCCCACTGATATCAATGGTTCACGAGAATTTATGAGACCGTTTTTAACGGTATAGCACTTAACAACCGTACACTTCCATGCATCCAGTCTATTCCAGACAAAATGTAGGACAACTCGACCCGGAATAAAATGTCGGATATTATAAATAATATACTGTATGGTCCTATTTGTCCTTACATTTATGGTCAAAGTTTTTTTTCAATTGACGACTTTCCTATTTCAAAAACGCCACCAAGTGTCCACTTTGGGTACTAAAAACTGTGGCTACAGCTGTTAATTTACTTACATTTACTTTTTCTGTAGAGGTCTGTAATTTAGGCAGATGTGCCTCTCTGACCCGTCTGAATTTTGTACCTGCTTCTGGTATATATATATACCGGGCTCAAACTTAATGCTTATCGTTTTCCAAGCAATGTTTAATTTACTCGCATGTCTTCTTCTGAACGCTGGCCTAAGCCACTATATTCAGATCATTCAATCAAGTCTGTTTTGGTTCCGGTTTCAGCCTTAACGTTGTATTTCATCTCTAAGTTGTTCCAATATTTATGTAAGCTATTTTCAAACGATTGCAGGATTGGTTCGTTGACAATACTATCTGGTAGTTGGTTCCAAGTTGTTACGATTCGCTGGGTGAAGAACTTTGACCTGATGTTTTTGGTGCATCTCTGTGTAACAAGTTTCTTGTTATGTCCTCTAGTTTACAAGTTCAGTCAACATATTGTATCAATGTCAAGAAATTAAAGAGATGGTAATTAAAACTATATAATATGAACATTGACCAATGTTGATATTTGATAGCATCACTGTTAATATAAATAAAAAGAAGAGATGGAGTTGAGTCCAAGATAATTGTCTTGAAACAACAAAACCTTTCCAAGATAGGGCCTTTCACTCTATTCTTGTAATACCTGTATGAGGGTAATATCTATGCAATGGGAAAGCCATCAGCACCTGAATGGCAAGCTAGAAGCTCCGTTATGCCATGCCTACATGCATAGATTCTACCAAACCCGTCCTTCATTCAGTACCTAATAATTGTACCCTGAAGAGTCGGTTTGATTGTACCCTTCCCTGGATTTAGCATAACTGCGCTTGAGGCAGTGTATGGCAAATGGAGTTTATATGTGTGTTTGTGTACTACTTGAATAGGTTTCGCCACCAGCTCTTCATTTCCTCAATACTGTCACATATTTGCAGGAGTTCAAAATTTAAGAAAATATTTAAAATTAAAAAGTAATGACATTTTCTGTTCTGTCTTTCAGCAAATAAGTTAAAGTAAAATATTGAATTAAAATTTCAATTAAACATAAATCATTTTAATTTTTCCAGGAAATAAGTTTAAAGTAAAATAATAAATTAAATTTTCCATGAAACATAAATCATTTTAATTTTATCAAAGTTGACAAAGTTTTAATTATACACATATGTGCTACCTCCTGAAGCCTTTGTAGTGTGTGGTGATAGTTATAAACTGTTGGAAGATTCCACCTTTTCCCTGTAATTGTGAATTAGTGACAAAAATTTTAATGCAATTTTACTTGGAATTCCTACTTGTAAAGCGATGATAATAAATGAAAATGACCCTAAACAGTTCAATATAACATTTTCAGTTCAGTTTTATTAAATACTGTCACATTAAAATAAAAGTTGTACCATTTGATCTAATGATTTAGTTTAATTATTTAAGCGTTAAAATAATATTATACTTGCTAAATTGTTTCAAATAAATTACTACATGTAGATATTCATTTCTAAATGAAATTCAAATTGTGATAAACATTTATAATCTTTATGATATATTAAAAATTTTTTGTCTCTTCATATATTATAAACATAACTTTCATATTTTTGATTGCAGTTTTAAAATATATGTGGTCCTAGTTGTCTAGATACCTCTAGACCTACTATGAATGTGCTTTTTTTAAAGCCTATTATGTGCAAGATAAAATTAATAAAGAACTACATTTTATTGTTGCTTTCTCTTGGCTTGGAAATTGTAAAATTCATGTTGTTATATGCAAGAACAAAACCTAATACAATGTTTATAATTAAAATTAAGCATAACTCATGTTACTAGAAGAAGCTTTCTGTTGAAGCATTGAATTATGATAGAGCAAGGAAAATAATACGTACTTAGAAGGTGGTATTTCAAATTTTGGACTGTTACTTTAGTTTAATTTTAATTATATACTAGTAATTTGCAGCTCCTATATAAAATGTCTACATAACATGTAATATAAACACATTGAAATAAAGCCAACACCAAAAATCACTATTTTACTGTTTTGAATAATAGTTATGTGTGTATTAAGCTTCTGATGTATCATTATAGAGTTATGGGACTTTGTTTGTGAAAGGGGGATTTTTTCAGTTTCATACTAACTCAAAAACTCTTTAATGATTTTTTTTTACTGAGACCATACTGGGAGGGTTCCCAGTGCTCTACCCACAGAGCAGCCCAGCCCAGGGGAGACCCTCTCCTTGGGGTGTTGTTAGGTTCTAATATGGAAAGCATGGCTGCTGACTATAGTGGGTGTTTGGAGCGTGTCACGCTTCTTGCATAATAAAAGACCCTTTTTGTAGATTTCGAAAATTAGCTCATTGTAGCGGCTACAAAATTCTAAATTCTCTGCCCCTACCCAATACTCCATACTTTTCAGTGACAGTCAAAATTTTGTTCCCTTTGTCCCATGTGTCCAACATTTTTCCATTGAATTATTGTTTGTTAACTTGTTTTCATCATGACTATAGCTGATATACTGCTCGCTAGTTGTAAAGCATACATTCAATCAATCAGTATATTGATATAGGTGCAAGCTTTTAGTTTTTGGTAAAATTCTGATTAATCGGTTATACAGTTATGGGGCCATCGACAGTCTTAATGAAAAAAGGTGGGACTCAACTGAAGTAAAAGGGGAAAATAATACAAAATACTTATTAAATTCTGATATATTGAATACTAGTACATGTGTATACCTATACTATATTATATATTATACTATTATCATACAGTCCAAACTAACCAGAGTAAATATGATGAAGCATCATAATTTTACACACCAAAATAAAATAGATGAATTTTGAGAGAAAAGTGCCAAAATATCCCCTTAAGGTATCACATTTTAAAAATTATTTTGATTCTAATATGTCTAACAAATGTTTTTAAATTTTGAAGCGGCTCTAAGAGGACACTTTCAATGGTAAAATTGTTTTATTTTTTACTCTAAAGAGAAATCCCAAAACAGTATGTCAAAGCCAAACCTCAGAATTCATACTAAAAATAACTGCATTATTAACAGTAACGACAATTATGGATAGCACATATCAAATTTTTTTCAGTCAGTGTTTACATTTACACAAAATACATGGCTTTGTTTACATACTGGTAGCTAAAGCAGGACATCATATTAGAATTGTAGATGACCACTTGGCCAGAGGCCCCTACATCTTTTAGAAAACTGCTGAATGTAATACATGTATTAATTACTAGCCATTAAACATTCTACACTAACTTATCCAAACATGTCTAACCTTTTTTTGTTATGTAAAGTGAGAAGCATATATACATTGTACATTTGGACTATACAATATTGACAATATTATATATTTAGCTTGTTTTTTTCCACAAAATGTACCAGCTAATTGAAAATGTTTGCTTAAACTTCAGATCTTGTAGAATCTTGACACTAATTTCTGCATTCTCCAAACTAGATGAAAAATAACATCTGTGAAAAGAAATATGCTATATGTATATTATTATGTTTCAGATGGGAGGAGGAGAAACAGAAACAGGCAGAGCTTTAGATTGTGGTGCAGGAATTGGCAGAATTACAAAAAGACTACTGTTACCTATTTTCAAAGAAGTTGACATGGTTGAACTTAGTCAAAAATTCTTAGACCAGGCACCAGAATTTATTGGAGAAGAAATCTCTAGGGTTAAAAATCGTTTTTGTTCAGGGTTACAAGATTTTACCCCTGCTGAAGGACAATATGATGTAATCTGGTGCCAATGGGTTCTGGGACATTTAAAAGATGATGATTTGATCAAATTTTTTCAAAGATGTCAAAAAGGACTCGGGGAGAATGGTCTGATATTTGTGAAAGAAAATGTGACAAGTGAAGAACGAGAGTTTGATGTCGAGGACAGTAGTTATACAAGAACTTTAAGTGAACTAAGATTATTAATGGGGAAAGCTGGTCTAAAAATCTTATCTGACAGAAAGCAGAAAGGTTTCCCAAAAGCTTTATACAACGTTTTTATGTTTGCTTTACAATGACAATACACTAGATTTTAGTAAAATTGTGTATTTGTATGTCAGTCCTTTAAACTAGAATCCTAAGATCTTTCATAGCAATGCTAGCAGGCCTGACATTTTTTTAAGCAAAACCCAAATTTGCAGAAACGTTTCATTAGACAGTTCATAAAGTTCAAAGAATTTGCTTTTAGAGATTTTGAAAACATGGTTGAAGATTCTTCAATTTCTAGGCTGTTTAGATAACCTTCCCCAATAAATTTATGTGTTGCCTTCTGTCATTTCAAAGTAGGCAAGTAAATAGGTCACTTAAATACCGACATACTGACAATGCTTGAAGCATAAAGTTTGAGTTGGTCTCATAATAGTATAATACTCTTAAATTGGAGTTATGTAAAATATTTATGAAGCAACAGAAACCAATGTGATATTGACAGTTGGTGACAAACTGGTACATTTTGTGGACTGCGGTTAGGACCGGTACACTGCGGTTGGGATTGGATTGTCCACATAACAAAAACATCAGGATGTTCCATTTATTTAGGTTTCACACTAATTTCACCAATTTTTGGCTAGGTTGCACGAAGTGCATATCCGGGTTTTTGAATGGTGAAGTCAGCAGGGCTGGTGGCAGGTCTATTTGTGTAATCAACTCCTCTTACAGTTTTCAACCCAGATCTCTGAAACTTCACAAAAAGATTGCACATGTATTGAGGTTGTGCACCTGCTATTATGGAATTGTTCTTTGATTTTTTCCCCAATTTTCCAGACTTAAAACTTAGTCATTTTTCACAGGGACAGTCTATACTAACAGTATACACTGTCCCTGTTTTTCAGAACATTTTGCAGGAGAGGGTACCTACTTTGTGTTTTTTAACTCCTACGTTTTTTTACTCGGACTGTAAACCATTCATCATTTATTAAGGCAATTGCTTTGCAACCTGGCCATTTTAGATGTTTGGGATTTTTCAGCTATATCATGACATTGAATACTAGGACAGACTAGAAACCAAAGAGTCAGTTAATAAATTGAAATATTATTAAAAAAAAAAGAAGAAAAAAGAAGAAACCCAAGAGTCACCAGTGATCAATAAGTTGATTTGTGTATTTTTAAGCTTCAATGTATATTTTTGCTGATCATAAGTTACAGTAAGAAAAACTGCTATTGTGTGGAGCGTACACCTCAAGTTAACAAATTTGACCTTGTACTAGTAACTTCTGTTAGACCTGTGCCTAAATATCTATTGATAATATATAACTAAATCATCCACACTTCACAGATTATGCTAATTTAGATAGATTGTGCTTTTTTCTATCCTGTCTACAAGTAATTTCTTTCCTAGTGGACTGACACATTTTGCATGGTTTTGTATATCTGGTGATTTTTACCTGAGGTATAATGTCCATAATGATAACTACAGAATATACATTTTTAAACTGGAATTAATTATGTAAATAAATAAGGCATGTTATAATTTATCTGTATATGTGTTCCACCTCCATTCGAATCAAGCATGGGGGGGCCTCGGTGGCCGAGTGGTTAAGGTAGTTCTTTTACTATAAACCACGTGTTCTGTCAACACTGAGATTGCGGGTTAGATTCTCATTGCAGGTGGGCTGTACTTGACTACAATCTTAATCGACAAGGATTGCCAGTTGTCCTACCGCAGGTCGGGGGTTTTCTCCGGGTGCTCTGGCTTTCTGTCCCAATAAAAACTGGACCCCACGATATAGCTAGAAAATTTCTGAATGTGGAGTTAAACACCATTCAAACAAACAAAAACCAATCAAGCATCGGGGTACAAAGAACAAAAGACCATGGTGTTATGTAGTGTTCTGTACAGAATTTTTTTTTATCAATCTAATTAAAATTAAATCTTTCACCTGCTATGGTCATGATGGTCGCTGTGTTACATTTATTTATTTATTTACATCGTCTCTCCCTAGATGTATTTTATTTTTTTAGATGTTACGTATACACTATTTACACTAAAATTACAAGAATTCATTATAGAAAGCCTGCTTCATTTCTTGTTCCAACGTCAGTGTAACATGAATATTATTTGACATACATGTTATACCTCATGATGAGTCTAAATCATCAGTTTATATATGTTTAATTTGTGCCCCATGACGTGAGCACTCCTACGTTGTTTACATGTTTATTTTCTTGCCACAGCTCCGCGGATACTGTATTGTTACTGTGTATTTTTCTTAAACCAGTTCGGGGAAAATTCTATCTTGTTAACACGTTACTACAATAATGTAGCTAGTTTATTCGTATCTTTTGCTATATGCACGATATTCCAACAATAAAGTACATGTATAAAACAACAAAATTTTCTGCAATAAAATTACGTTCAATCAAATAAATCAATCAATCAATCAATCTTTTGTTTGCAGATAATAAACGCTGTACTGTATTTCACATTGAAATTCGTACAGATGGTTATACTAACGTTCCATTTAAAAGTTTGTTTGTCTGAAAGTGTTTAGCGCCATTTTCAGCAATTTTTATACCCCGCCACATGAAGTGGCGAGGCATTATGTTATACCCTCCGTTTCGTTCGGTGTCTGGCCGTCCGTCCCCCGAAGGTTTCCAGATGATAACTTGGAAACGCGTCAACGGTTTGAATGATATTTTGCACAGCTATTTAGAACAATAAAATAAAGGTCAAGTTCAATTTTCAGGATGATCCGAAAAATATTAATTATATAGTTTTGCCACTTTAAAAATTTTACAATGCTGAATGACAAATATGGTGGCGGGGTATCATTTAATGTCCCATTAGATGCCCTATTTTTTAGCTATATCATGGCGTCTAGTTTCTATTGGGAAAGGAAGCCGTAGTATCCAGAGAAAATCTCTGTAAAGTTTATGTAAAAAAATAGTAAATATCAAATTTCAGTTGTTTATTTTTTCATAACAAACAAACAAACAGCGACCTATGGAAAAGGACCAAACAACAACCGATAAAAGCAGAGCTAATAAAAAGGAAATGGAGGTGGATCGGACATATACTCAGGAAAACATCCAACTCCATCACCAGGCAAGATCTGCAGTGGAACCCACAAGGAAAAAGGAAAGCTGGAAGGCCAAGAAACACCTGGCGGAGAAACCTACAAGCCGAAATGGACACTGAGGGTTACAGATGGCAAGATCTTGTTAGAATGGACCAGAACCAAACACGGTGGAGAAGTGTTGTAGATGGCCTATGTACCTCACTGGTACACAAGGCATAAGTCAAGTAAGTCATTTTTTTATTCAAAGCATTTTGGAGGAATACCATTGGCGAATCCTGGGGTGGGCGGTGGGGACGTTGGCCCCCCTCCACCTAAAAAGGGAAAAAATAGAAAATGAGGGAAAAAGGATGAAAGACAGATCAGAGAGAAAAGAAAGAGCGAGCGAGAGTGTGTTAAAAATGTGGAAATTTGTAGTCCTCAACACCCTCTCAATTGCTTGAATCTCACCAGCTTCTGGGGGCTTCGCCACTTCTCCCCCACCAGGGCGCTACGTTCTCCCTACCCCTTGCCCGTATTTTGTCCCCCCAGTTGTTTGAATCCTCCCCTGAACAAAGTGTATAAATCGATAGGTTTTAGGTTCAACATAGTTCATAACAAGTTGAGCGAGTACATATATATATGTTATTTAGGGGAAAAGCCTATTTATATCTAATGGCTCGATTTAGTTCGACCAAACGACGAGAAAACTTGTAGTTTCAGAGAAATTTGCTAAGTGAAAGGTTACTGTTTGTGGTGTTTGTTAAATTAAAACTTTGACAATTATGAAGTTCTTGTATACAGATAGAGACATAAAAACGCTTACATACATTATAACATTTGATGCATACTTACTTGGTCGATTGCACTAACATTGAATTTTAATTACCATATAATGTCCTCAGGCAGTTAACGTTAACACTATCAGAAAAAAATCTGTCCTGGTTTGTAAACACAGATCATATATTACGTTTTATCTAAATACCGCGAAACTTCAGTAAATAATAAACATTTAAGATTCTAGAAATTTCCTTCCAGCTAATGTTTTACATCTGATAATGGAATGACATTGTAACATTGACAGTTTTCTGTGACAACTGGTGTAAATACATAAGTACACATGTACAAAGGAACTGACCACGTTAGAGAGGCAATCCGTCCCAAGGGCAAACTTGATGACGAAAGTAACAATATCAAATTTTTTAAATAGTTTTAAGCACTGCATTGGTGAGGCAGGTGAGTTCGACAAATTTTGTATACTCAATTCAACATAAGAAAAAATAAAATGAAGAAATAAAATCTAAATTACACGAAAAAACAAGGGAAGGAAAAATATATAGACAATGAAAAGAAAATTCATTCAGATTTAATTTAAATCTGAGTCGAATAATTTTTTTAAATTTCTGTTATTTTTTTTTATAAATCGTAAGAAGAACATGAAATTTTAGGAAATTCTTAATAGCAGTACATTGATGGAGTGTCTGTGGTTTAAGCGTGAATCGACAATAATCGTTGGTTACATACTAGGAAATCACGAACTCATGGATACACATGTTTCCGGAAAATAGTATGACGGAATGAAGTGATGGAGGTCAAATGTGATCAATGATGTAAATATAAGGTGAAAATGGTACACAATCTCTGGCTTTATTCAAGCTTTATGTACTGTGGACTTATTATTTATATTTTTTATCCAGAAATTAGAGATACTTGACAAATGGATTACCGAATACTGTTGGTGACGTCAACTCTTCTTCTTACAACTCTGGCAACCCGTAAGTACTTTTTTTGTTTTATAGGATAATAATTTAAATAATAACTGTTCATTAGTTTATTAGCCTTCTATTCAGATTGATCAAGTATAGTCTAGTTGATAAGTAAGTTAACTCGAACTCAAGATGAAATAAAGACTGCTGGAATAACTGATGTTCAAAATCTATTATTTATTTCTCATTGTTTTTTTAAAGTGATACCCGGAGTGGTATAATGACCGAGCCTGTGCAATATTTTACTTAACCGGAAAACGGTTCCATCCGGAAGCATAAATGAAAAGTATAACATAGCTTACAGTATTGATCTCTAATTACCCCCCCCCCCTCCCCCACCCTTTGATTATTTTCATTTTCAGTTATTTCATGAATTATATTTTTATTGAAGTCTTCTCGAACTAATATCAATTGTGTTGACACGCGTGATCAATAGTCACAATAACTAACCTAAACCACTCAGATACTCTGTAGTATACTATGACTGCCTACCTAAACCCTTGGCTTGGGCCATACTGGGAGGGTTCCCAGTGCTCGACCCACAGAGCAGCCCAGCGCGTCCCGGGTGGCGGATAGGGAAGAACCCTCTCGTTGGGGATTGTCAGGTCATAATACGGAAAGCCTGACCACGGACCATAGTGGGTAACGTGTTTGGAAAGTACAACACTACTTGCACGAAAAGACCCCTTTTGTAGCCTTTGAAAAAGAGTAGGCTCATTGTATCCGCTATATACATATTTCTTAATTCTGCACCCCTACCCAATTCTCCATACTTTTCCAGTGGCAGTCTAAATTTTAAATCCTATGTCCCATCCCACCTCGATTTCCTTTGAGTTATTGTTAGTTAACTTGTTCTTGTCCTAATAGCTGAAATACTGCTCGCTAGACGAAAAAACACCCAATCAATCAATCAATCAATCAATCAATCAATCAATCAATCAATCAATCAATCAATCGGCCACTGAGGTCGATTGTTTCCTGTTGTAGATGTGAAAGTATTGTTTCATTATTTTTTAATTTATATTGCGTTGTTTCTGAAGTCTAAAGGTGACTTTGTAGAAATAAAAGTTACAATGGGAAACAGTCCATCTTTTTAAAAATATTTTTCAATGCTCTTGACAATCTTTAAATCTACATGATGAGTTTTGAATATTAACTGTTGGGTCAAGTACGTCTGATGTTTTGTTATATAACATTGACCATCGATTTGGATATCAAATAAGAGCAGACGCTGTTCTATAGGTATTGTGTGTGGTCAGATGCCTACTATTTGCAATAGTCATTAACGATGTAAATTATATACATTGTATAAACTGTCACATATACTAGTCTCATTTTGACGGAATCTAAATAACCAGTCAACCGTAATCATTTCTGAAAGTCTGCAAGTCCTCTTTATATACAGCATACTTATGTATTGTCTTCAAAACAACACGTATTAAGAGTCAAAATTAAAAGCTAACCATGAACTGTTGATGTGTTTTGGTAACAATCACATGGCGTACAGCCCGGTGTACAACTGGTCATCAGGTATATACCAGAAGTAAAACAATCTCAGTTACAGAATAAATGACAGTGTTCTGTTTGTCCTAAAATTTGTAATATAGTGACATTGAAATTTGACTATTATCTATAAAACACACTAAGATAAAAACAACAACGCATTGTTTGATAGTTGTTGTGTCTTATTTATTAGCTATCGCAAAGAAAACGATTGATTTCGATGACGACGATAGTTTATGTGGTAGCGTGTTTGCTCCTGTATGCGGTACTGATAAAAGGACATACTATAACGTCTGCTACATCGCACTTAATCCGTAAGTTATTGCTAGTTGTATAAGAAAGCACAACTTTACATGTCGTGCTGCCATGGCAACTGTTTCATACATTTACATGTACTATAAACCATTAACGAGCACATGACATAGATGTATACGCTTCCGCCGTACCAAAAACTTTTGCAGGTACGACATGCCGTACCTAGTTTCAGAAATAAAAAAATTCATATTTTTCTATTTTTATTGGTGTCTTTTGACTATCCTCTCATCTCAAAACATAGGCATAGCAGCCGGTACGGCACGTACGGCTTCCGCCGTACCAATATCAAATGCGAGGCTACGCCTCTGATATTTCCATGGACTATGGTTACTAAATACACGAATTTCTTACATGTTCCAACCATGCCAAATGTCTATGTCTTGAACCAGAATTCAAAAAGTGAATTGAATGTCTATTTTGTCGTATGATGTAAAATTCACCTTGTAAAAAAAGCTAAACAGTCTTATAACATGCGTTTTATTTACGTAATGTGGTTTCATATCTACATTATGTGGTTGCATCACTACGTTATGTGGTTTTATCTTTACTCTTTTTAAAAAAGGTTGGAAGTTAATTTGTCTGGCATGATAAATGGTAATATATAGTCTGTCCTGCCTGGTCACAGTTAAAAATAATTACTCTGACCTAATTTTGAATCGCTTCGTAGCCATCACAATATAAATTTTGGATATTGTCTGATGTAAGCATACCTTCTCGCCATTTTATATTGCATTTAAAAATTAATTTGGTAATCACCGTTTCACAAGAAATATGACATCTTACGACATTCGAGTACAAGCTAAAAAATATACATATACAAGCTAAAAAATACATATTCTGACCTGGTGTAACTGAAAATAAAAAATCTGACCATTTGTAGGATGAAAATAATAATTCTGACTTCACCAAATTAGCCCGCACCCCCTTTCAGAATCAAAAGATCGTTCCTTGGTCTTCCCATAATATTGAAAAATATTGATTGTTTCAATACCCCTTTTTCCAAATATGTGGTAAAGAGATGAAATATAAGAGTCTTTTAAAATAACTTTAAAGAAACATTTGCACCAGTGCCGTTTTGAAGGAAAAACCTTATTATTGGACTACATATGATAAGAACTACATCACGTAAAGATAAAACCACAGAACTTAAAGGCGAACCACAGAAAATAATGAATGAAATCCGTAACGACACAAAACTTAAAGGAGTAAGAAACCACAGAACGTAAAGATAAATCCGGAACGACAAAAAAAAAATGAAGGAAAAACGAAACCACAGAACGTAAAGATAAATCTGTAACAACAAACACAAACCATAAAAGAATAAGAAACTACAGAGCGTAAAGAGAAAACCACATGACGTAAATAAAAAGTGCATCACATAACACAATTTTGGCATTCCAGAAACCAGCGTAGTAATTTTGCACTTGTGGCATTTAGTATAGCTTGAAGTGTTACAGTATGGCAAATTTCAAAGTAATGCACGTGATTTTAATTGGCGCTCGACATAGTAGTCTTGTACACATTTCACCGTTTCCGAGACAAATGCAATGAATAAGTGTCTTAGTATTACTATCAAAACTAAATGACACCGAATGTTTTGAAACTATATTGTATATCATTTCCAAATAGGAAAAAGAAAAATCGCAGCTAACAGCAAGTAATACATGTTTAATTACCTATGGTCTAATATCTTACTTACAAATTAAGAATTGTTTTCCTATGGTAACAGGTATGTCCGTATAGCACATACAGGACCATGCCCATGTAATACCCTGTACCAGCCAGTTTGTGGAGTAGACGGAAAAACATACACTAATGACTGTGTTAGGAGTTCCCAGTAAGTATGTTAGTGTTACAATGGTTTTGTTTGAGTCATTGGGAAGGAAGGGGAGGATAGCGTTTGCCTTAACACAGGATTTACCTATTGTCTATATTCTGTATTTTCATAACCCTGCCACAGTATATAGTTGTACATGTTTTTCTTTGTGTTATGATCTAAGGTGGTTAAATTTACGACCATAAGTTTACTTTTTGGCTTAAATATTTCTCAGCGTTATAAAATATGAAATGAAATGGTCATCATGCGGGTTGTCTGAGTGAGGTTCTGACATTTAATAAGATAATTATCAGGATTTCGTCCAGAGCGCACCTACATAAGATTTATAGAAGATAAAAGTTTAAGAGAAAGAAAACTGGTTTTGTTTCAAATTCTCTTGTGTCACTTTAGTCTAAACAGAATAAAATAAGAAAGATAAACAGTAGTGTTTATATCAGAAAGATACAAATATTAAAAACAATAATAATATACATACAAATTAAACACAGTATCTAACTGTATTTTGTCATCAGCTAAGTGATGTTTGTTACAAGACTACTATAGTTATGTTTTTTATTTGTTTTTCATATTTTTATTTTCAGTGGTGTATTGCTAGCTTACAATGGCAAATGTGTACAGTCCTGTTCCAATCAGTATATTCCAGTCTGTGGTGTTGACGGCATTACATATTACAACAAGTGTTACTTGAATCTAGCGTAAGATTTAAGCAACTTCTAATCTTGTGCTATATACCCACCTTTTCATTGTGCTTTTTATTGTGTCATTTTTATTATTTTATCAAGTAGGCTTTACAACTTAAGTGTTGCTTACGGGTTTACTTGTAGCGTAGTATTTGAGTAATAGTATTATGCAACAAAATTATGACATTATCAACCTACCATTTTCATGAGCCGCTTAATACGTAAGTACAACAAATGTGTAGTCTTACAAGATTAACTGGAAGTTCTTTCGTTTAGCAACTACAGCTCAAAGGTGGCGCACTCCATTCTTAATTGACAGTTTTCTACCGAAGGTCAGGGTTTTTTCTCCGGGTACTACGGCTTCCTCCCCAATAAAAACTGACGTTAAACACCATTACTCAAACGAACAAGATCAAAAACGACATTTGTGTTCCCTCGGCTGCATACACAATGAAGCTTTCCTTTTACTATAAATGAAATTCTATGTCAAACGCGTTATTTAATATTCCAATATTTAAGATTGTTGCACAAATTGAAGTACTGCTTGTACGTTACTGTACTTATAAACCGGATTAAAACATTTAATCGTCTTACACTTGATATGTCCTGTGTTGGTCCGACTGCTAAAATACTGAAATGTTACTTTGCTTTTGACAGTGGAGTTAAATGTGCATATGATGGTGAATGTATCAAGCAGTGTAACATGGACTTCCGTCCTGTATGTGGTACTGACGGTCTGCTGTACGTCAACGATTGTCACAGAAAAATGAAGCAAGTAATTTAAACATAAAAATATAACTTAATAGATTACATGACGCCATCAGAATCATCTAGCTTAAACTAACTACTCAAACAAGGGTTTGTTGTACCTAGGTTGAAGTTATCTCTCCAAACGTTCTATGGTTTTTACCATGACTTCATTGATCGGTATGGGAAATCAATTTCTCAAATACGACCGGACATTTTCGTTGAGTCATAGGTAGTGTTCCTTTTCCTGGATTTTACTTTTTCCTAGATATGACTGTTAGTAACTCGACGGATGACTAATTAGAGGCAGGCACTGCTTACTCGTCTGGAACACCTGAGTGCACCCATTGTTTTTATGGGTTCGGATTACTCTCTTTCTGTTTTTGTGTTGCGCTAAATATGTTTGTGTATATCCGTTTTTGTAACTGTCCCCTGACTTTCGGCTCTTGTTTATGTTTGTGTATATCCGTTTTTGTAACTGTCCCCTGACTTTCGGCTCTTGTTTATGTTTGTGTATATCCGTTTTTGTAACTGTCCCCTGACTTTCGGCTCTTGTTTATGTTTGTGTATATCAGTTTTTGTAACTGTCCCCTGACTTTCGGCTCTTGTTTATGTTTGTGTATATCCGTTTTTGTAACTGTCCCCTGACTTCCGGCTCTTGTTTATGTTTGTGTATATCCGTTTTTGTAACTGTCCCCTGACTTTCGGCTCTTGTTTATGTTTGTGTATATCCGTTTTTGTAACTGTCCCCTGACTTCCGGCTCTTGTTTATGTTTGTGTATATCCGTTTTTGTAACTGTCCCCTGACTTTCGGCTCTTGTTTATGTTTGTGTATATCCGTTTTTGTAACTGTCCCCTGACTTCCGGCTCTTGTTTGGTCGGTCTCCGTTGCTATTTTTATTATAGCTGGACAATAAGTAGGTCAATATTAAGTTAGTTATTTTCATCACTTTGATTCCATAGTCGCCGTAAACTTTACAAACGTCTCATCTGCATACACTAGGCTAAGTGTGACCATATTAAATCAGATTTATTTTTTAGAGTGTCTTATTTCAAAACTATATTATAACCTGCTAACCAACCAAAACGACCACCGTTACATGGAACACATTAGTTATATAAAGAGGAATAAATCATGTACAAAACACTTCAATTAAACACTAAAGGACAGAACAACACATCGTCAAAACGTAACGAAAAAAATAGCATACAGAAAACTGCGAAGGCGTAAAAACTGACATGGAACAGTCACATAGAATTTCATGGATATTTCCAAAAATGCATAAGGTATTGCCGAAATCTTTTGGTTTTATATCGGAAATAACTTTAAATTTGAACTGTAGCCTTATCAATTATAATGTTGTAACATATTTAATACGATTTTGTGAACAATTTATACGCTTGCTATTATGCCGAACATGCAAATGATGCTACAAAACGTCATGGCTAGATATAACAAACATTGGCATCGTTATCGAATCTAAATTTCAATTGATTGCCTCACTTCCCTATATTAACATTTTCTTAACTGTAGTGTTTTTAGCACAATAAGCTAAATTGTTAACCGTAGGCTTATTAATAAAAGAAGGTTAATTATTTCTGAAAAAATGATATTTTGCCGATTGTGCCGAATTTGCGAATTTGTGTTTTTAGAACAAATACCCTGATATTGAAAAACAAAAATGAAAGTGTTCTCTAATTGTACTTAGGTAATTGTTACCAAGCTAGGCTTGCATATATAGACATTGTGTGATCACTGTCAAAATTATATCCTACAATTATACACTTCATTAAAGATGGCTGCAGCACGTGGTCTGTCAACACCGAGATTGCCGGTTCGAGTCTCACTGCGGGCAGGGTGTACTCGACTCCAATCTTAATTGACAAGTATTGACAGTTTCCTGGCGCAGTCGCGGTTTTTCTCCGGGTACTTCGGCTTCCTCTCCCAATAAAAACTAGACGCCATGACATAGCTGAAAATTTTCTGAAAGTGGAATTAAACATCAAACAAACAAACAAACAAACAGATGGCTGCAGTACTACAAGTATAAATTTGGTAAAGACCTAGTACATTTTGGCCAACACTAAGGGGATTTTACGACAATTTTTGTACTTTTCCACATTTATTTGGTTTTATTGGCGTGGGAACTTCATGTTACTGCATACCCAGATAAAATGCCGTGGCGTTATTACTAACGAATGATACGTCGTAACTTTATATTTATATATTTGTAGCGGTGTAGGACTTGCTGATATGAGCCTGTGTCAAAAGAAATGTACAAATGAATACAAACCAGTATGTGGAGTAGACGGATACACATATGACAATGACTGCATAAGACAAGTTGCGTAAGTTTATAGTGTAATACGATAGGTGAGGTACGATTGCATGAAGTTTCCACGTTTTCTTTCGATTAACTATACAAATGTAGATATTAATCTGGGTGTCTTTGACAAAATTGTTTTTAGTAAGCCTATTAAACTGGGATGTTGAACTTGAAAAATCAGTGCAAGAGAGATTCAATCAAACTTCGAACAAGATAGCGGCGACATAAAGCAAGGTGTTTTGTTTGCTTCAAGGTTTTGCACGACTAACCGGAACAAAAAGTATTATAAACAATAATCGCATGTGGTGAAGAAATAATAAATAGAAATGTTTAGAGGCAGAAATGTGTTATGTGGAGTAGATATGCAGCCTTTAGGTAGTAGAGTTAAAAAATTGTCCCGAAATATAGCAGCTTGTTTATAATTTACTATTATTTATACTAATGTTATAAAGCTATTGATGCTAATTTATGAAAAGATGTTTCGACTTTAATTTTTGCTTGAGCCGAAGATGACAATCGGCTCTAAATTGTCCCTATAGTTTATGACATCACACATACGCTCAAGTATTATAAATGCCGTAATGCCGTTCTTTCTTTTAATATAATATAGTTAAGCTGTTTTGTTTTACAGAGGCGTTGCACTGGCTTCAAATGGGTCATGTCCAGTAATTTGTAAAGATAATTATAATCCAGTGTGTGGTGTGGACGGTAAGACATATGGCAACGATTGCAAGAGACAAGCAGCGTTAGTATTATTTATTCGTATCCAATTTGTCACACGTAGAACAAAATCTAAGTTCTTGTTATTTTTAGTTTCTTTGTCTATTTGCTACGTGTTTTTCAGTCTATACTGATATACGATTTCGTTTTGTCATTTCTAGGTGTCTTTTGTTTACCTAAATACGAAGAATTGAAATTAAATTTGTTTAATTTGTGTTGCAAAGTGCTAATGTATGGGCATGTAATGATTTTCATGCCAAATGGATATTATGAGTAAATAACAACAACACAAACCTGCATGTTCCAGTCTACTAAAAACGGATTGCAACAAACTAATTTTCGAAACTCGTGCTAACAGAAGAACTTGACATCTAGATTCAAACAAAAGTTTATCAGTTCAATGAAGAAGTTTCCCAATGTTTTGTATTGTTCTCCAATTTTTTAAAACTGTAGTGATAGATATTAGAGTTGATGACTATTGTTTAGTCGTTAATGTGCTTGTGTTTAGATTTTCCTATTGGTTAACCGGTAGAAATTACTTATAGATGTCAATAAAAGCATTAAAGCTTTTGATAATTCATCCGTTTAACTCTCTTGAACTTGTTATATTTGCTACACTGTCTATTAAAATTGATTCAAGTTCGAATTATTAATTTGTAAAATTAATTTTTTTCTATTTAAAGAGGTGTAAAATTAGCATCATTGGGAGAATGTCCAGTTGTTTGTACAAATGAGCTTTCCCCAGTGTGTGGTGTTGATGGCAAAACGTATGATAATGATTGCAAAAGAAAGGCAGCGTGAGTATTGACATAAATATCCTAAAGGTCTTTACCAATATAACACCCTGTGATCAGAAATCAAATACAATTTACTATTAGCCTACCTTTAGTGTAGTGTGTCTCGTTTTAACGCTGGATCTAAATAGTATAAATCACATAGTTTGATGTATTTTGCACTACATCTGCAAGATAATTTATAATTACATAAATTGCTTCATAATAAAATCGGATCTTAAAAGTAGGTGAACAATCTATTCCAGTTTAAAGTTTTGATGATATTTGTATCTTAAATGTATATGGTTTACTAGAAAACAAAAGGTAAAAAAAGTTTACAATAAACAAACACAAGCAGAAACTAAAGAAGTGAAAACATAATAGGTACTTTAATAATAAAACAGTACCCGGTGAAAGGCTTTATTGTATGTCTTTTGAGGTTCACTAGGTATAATCTTGCATTCGTACCTGTTAATCTATGCGACGCCACAAAAGTATACAACAACTCTTGGACAAGGAAATGATGTAAACCATATTTATGCCATCTAGTTGTCGTATTATTGAAAAACATTTCTCTATATTCCAAGATACTAGTTCGGAAAAATTATGATTTTAAAATTTCAGAGGTGTAAACTTGGCTTCTGTTGGAAAATGCCCAGTCATTTGTACAAATGAGTACGTTCCAGTTTGTGGAGTTGACGGCAAAACTTATGACAATGACTGTAAAAGACGAGCAGCGTAAGTGGTTTTACAATTTTATAGTAAATGTTGTATGCTTAATTAGATAGCAGGAGGTAAAAAGAAGAGTAAAAACTAATGTAAATTAATTCGATATCAATCAGCTAAAAACAGTGAATAATCATCAAAACCAGACACAAAACAATTTTAAAAACATTTGGTTGAACTCAGGTACTCTGCGAAACCTCAAAATAATACAAAACTCGTGGAAATAGAAATTTTGTACACCAATATTTATTCCATCTCATTAGAAATGTTATTTTATATTTCAGCGGGGTGAACTTGGCTTCTGTTGGAAAATGCCCAGTCATTTGTACAAATGAGTACATTCCAGTTTGTGGAGTTGATGGCAAAACTTATGACAATGACTGTAAAAGACAAGCTGCGTAAGTGTTGTTGATATTTGTATCGTAACTGTTGATAGTTTACTAGAAAGCAGACGGTACAAAAAAGATAACAAATTTCATGTCAGTCAATATGGTGAGACTAACACTTTGCTAACTACTAACAAAGAAATTCAACAATAGTCAAAAACAAACAGAAATTAATGAAGTAAACCAGTTCGTTAAACTCAAGTACCGCTAGGGGTTAAATAGTTCCCGGTAAACGTAATTTGTAGGTATATCGAGATTAATCATGTGTTACCTTAAATTCATAACTATTGATCTATGCACGCCACAAAGTAATCCAAATTGAAACATTTTATTTAAAATTTCAGAGGTGTAAATTTGGCTTCTGTTGGAAAATGCCCAGTCATTTGTACAAATGAGTACGTTCCAGTTTGTGGAGTTGATGGGAAAACTTATGACAATGACTGTAAAAGACAAGCAGCGTAAGTGTTGTTGATATTTATATAGCAAATGCGGATGATTTACTAAAAAGCAGACGGTACAAAAATGATAACAAATTTCATGTCATTCAATATGGTAAGCCAAACACTTTGCTAACAACAATTAACAAAGACATTAAAAAGGAAAAAAAAAACATAAAGAAGGAAAACCATAAGGTTAAATTCAAATACCTCTTGGGGTTCAACAGTTCCAGGTGAACGTAATTTGTAGGTCGTTAGAGCTCTACCAGGTATTACATTAAATTCATAACAAAAATCTATACGACGCAACAAAATAATACAATTCGAAACAATTTTAATTAAAATTTCAGTGGTGTAAACTTGGCTTCTGTCGGCATATGTCCAATCATTTGTACAAATGAGTACGTTCCAGTTTGTGGGGTTGATGGGAAAACGTACGACAATGACTGTAAGATGAAGGCAGCGTAAGTTTTATCGTACACTGGAGGTTAAAAATTATCGAATTTTTGTTTAATCAATTGATTAAAATTTTGCAATACAACTTATACAAAAAACTTGTTTTAATAAAATACTCGATATTTTAAATATTCGGCTTTGTGGAAAAAAATCATTCACCCATAATTTCCAGGTGATATTCGTTTTAATGTGGAGTTTGCGGTTGCGTTAGATAAAGGTTCTCCTGTTAAAGAGTTATTTAAGGCTACATCACAGTAAAATACATTTATCCCCCTTTAATTTCTTTAATGTGGATTTATTTAACGGATAGCATAATATCAGTCAAACGATTTAAGATTTCTACTATCCAAATCATTAGTCATTCCTTTTTGAAATGTCTAATCATTTGAACGAACAAGTACGTTCCTGTTTGCAGTCAAACGTATGAGAATGACTGTTCTAGGCAGGCAGCGTAAGTTTTAATAATATTAAAGGCGAACATTTCTTATATTTGCCCAGAAGATAAATGTCAACACATAACGACTTTGACTTCCCATATAATATGCAGTGTATTACATTTACAGAAGATGCGAATATTTTGGTTAAATATGTTTAGATACTTAGGCGGAAATGTATATTTTGCGTAATTGCATCATTTTTTATTTTCATAAATCTTGAATGCACACAAAGTTAAGCATTTGTGGTTTATGCGGTCATTTATATATTTTCCCATATAAAAGTCCTTTTCAAAAGGATATTTATATGTGCTGATCTTGAGGCACACTTAAATATTTCAATCCTAATTTAATATTGTATTCTGCACAGTATACGCATTCTAACAGTATTTACATGGATTATTTCAGCGGTGTAAAGTTGGCTTCTATCGGCAAATGTCCAGTTATTTGTACAAGTGAGTACATTCCCGTTTGTGGAGTTGATGGCAAAACCTATGATAACGACTGTCAGAGAAAAGCAGCGTAAGTGTTTAAACACAGTTATTGTATACTTTGGTCATTCAAGTCTTACATCTTGTTAAATTTAATCAACATGTAGAACAATACATCGAGGATGTTAGAACATATTCTAGTATATGACCATTACCATCACATTTTGGCAATTATTTAGAATACTGTTTCTTTAATTTTATCAGAGTCAGCTTACATCTCAATAATTAAGAGACATTTTTAGCGGTGTAGGTTTGGCTTCTGCTGGTAAGTGTCCGGTCATTTGTACAAATGAGTACGTTCCAGTTTGTGGAGTTAATAACAAAACGTATGAAAATGACTGTAAGAGACATAATGCGTAAGTTTTTATTCCTCATTTTTTTAATGTTTGGCATCGCAACTGCTTTAAATATATATTTTATTTTATTTTCATTGCAATTAGCTTTTTGACTATTATGTACCACATGACAAATCATCAAAACACGTTTAGCATGCAAAAGAATTATTTATAACCTAAACTTTTTATAGATAGCTTTGCATTCAAACATTACGCCAGTTTCCCTGGTTTTCGTCCTAGATTTTGGACTTTGCTCAGATTTTGGAGAATATTGATGCATCAAATACGAAAAAAACGGCTATGACGGTAGTTAAATTTTTTAAGTGCTTATTTTTACATCAAAATATTATTCAATATTTCCCCCAAAACACATAAAATATCATATATTGACATCACCAGCATGCTTTAATTGCATGACATGCGTCATCATCCGCCGAATTGCTTAATTGTGACCAGCAGTTAGATACAAAGTTGTATTATTAGCGGTCATGGATTTACCCTTAATGTAGATTGCAATAAAAGGAAAGTAAAATTAGTTAAATTTTTAGGGGTGACTTGATATGAGGATTGAACTCAAGTTCTTGGCAATGGAGTAATGAGTTTTATAGTAGATTTTGCATATGTTACATTGAAACAACAGTTTTAGGCGTTGGTAAATCATAAAGTTTATAATTTTACGATAACATGGTAACTTTTTATCGATAGTAAATCTACAACACAGGTAAATGCCATAAAAGCTCTTTTTTAAAATTGCAATATAGAATTCTCATTCTAACATCTAGTTGTATTTAATCTAGTATGTGAATCTGGAATTAGTTGTTTGAAGAACGTATTAAATATATACTTTGAAATTATATAAAAAGTAATTATTGGTATTATTACTTTCAGGGGAGTAGATTTAGCGTCCACAGGAGAATGCCCAAAATGTCCAAATGATTATCATCCAGTGTGTGGAGTTGATAATAAATCCTATATAAATGAATGTTGGTTAATGGAAGCGTAAGTGTCATAGAGTAGATAATAAATAATAAAAACATTAATTTTAGTTGAATGAAGCATAAGTGTCATGCATGATTTAATACTGAACCAAGAATTAAGATTATAGTTCATGCACACTTCACCTCAACATTATGTCGGTAACTTGTATATACCAAACAGCCTTAATTCTAATTTTAATAACTTTACAGGACATAATTTAAAGATTGTTGAAGAAAAGAAAACGTTATCTGCAGATTCAGACAGTAAAATGATAAATGTACGCCAATTGACGGCTAATCATATGACGTTTTCTTTTGCGTAAACAATCTTAAATGAATGTCCTTCAAAGTAATTACATTAGAATTGCAACTGTATTGTATTAATTCATGTTTATTTGAAACGTGTAACACTGAATCACTTTTGTGTTTGAAAATATGTTTATGTTATTATATTTACAGTGCAGTGGCTATTTATCATCTGGGAGAATGTTGTACTGGGTATAATCCAGTGTGTGGCGTAGACGAACGCACTTACAACAACGAATGTGAACTTAATTTGAAGTAAGTAACGCGCAGCTTTCTTTAAAAAACTATACAAGTGATTCATTTCTTTTCACTACAGTTAAGATACAACAAGTGTTGTCGCACTTAATGGTAACATGTCAACATGTCGAAAAATGCTTAACACAAATTATAAATTTGTATTTAGACCAGAATATCCGTGATTTCTAGATAGAAAGCATGGATTAAGCGACAATCATCTTTATTAACACCATTTTGAAATGGCAACAGAATATTCGGTTAGAGGTTAAAAATTAATCGTTTATGTGTGTTATACTCTGAACAATATTTTCAATGCTTTACAATAATTGTAAGAAAAAAGGTTTTTAAAGATTAAATACTACTATTACTACTACTAATAGTACTAGGGGCCTCCGTGGCCGAGTGGTTAAGGTAGATCGTCTACTATTGATCACGGGGTCTGTCAACACTGAGATTGCGGGTCTCATTGCGGACTCCAATCTTAACTGACAAGGATTGCCAGTTTTCCTACCGAAGGTCGGTCGTTTTCTCCGGGTAATCTGCCTTTCTCCACAATAAAAGGGTTTGCCATGATATAGCTGAAAAATTACCGAAAGTGGCGTTAAACACCATTCAAATAAATAAACAAACAAACAAACTAATAATAATAATACAATAATACTAATACATTTATCATTGTATCTCTCTAATATTTGCACAATAGTAGCACACGTATTTAAAAGAGATTGTTATGATTGGATGCACTTTTCAAGCTTGCTACAATCCCATCATTACAACAAAATATGATACATATTTTTGTTTTGTGATCAGACTTTCCTTACTTTCAGGGGAGTCGCTAAAAAGTATGATGGAATTTGTCTTGCCTGATTACAAGAACACAAACTATATGCTAGCTATCAAATGTACTCGTATCAGTTAAATTATCTGTTGATTAAGTGCAGTTTCACAATCGTATACTTTTTCGAAAAGGATCTTACTTATTGATGATTTGTCAAACTGTTTAAACAGACGTTAATTTTTTTTATATTGATTTTCTTAGATTTCCGATCGGGTACGAATAATGTTATGAAACGTAGTATTTGTTTATGTAATTGAAATCCGAAACTTTTTATAGCTTGTTATTGTATGTTTATTCTGCGAATATATTTGTTTATTTAGCAAAGCATTATTATTTAGTTTATATTTTTACGCTTTTCATATTTGTAATAAATAGTTTGAACCTCTACAACGTTTGATTATTTTATTTATCTAATTATTTTTGCAAGAACTACCAAAACAGCTTACTTTGAAAAATATCTATTGCACACAATCATGTAATATTTTTTATGTCTAAACATCACAACATTTCAAATATTATGCTATACGAATAAAGGTAATAACAAAATACCGAACACAAAGGAAACTATCAAAAAAGAAAATCCACAAATCAAAGTCCAAGAAACTGGCAAACAACAGAACGAACAGCCAAAAATAAAGCAACTACAGCAATGGTAATGACGTGGTACAGGCATGTCGAGAGAAATAGTGGGTTAAACCAGGTTTTATAGCATGCCAAACCTCCCGATAATATGATGCTGAAAAAGAGATCTAAACGTACTATTACAATAAAAAACGCATCCTCACATGTCAGGGTTTCCGTGTCCACATGTGTCCACGAACCCCTGACAAACTTAGCTAGGAAATTCCCGGGCTCATAGTCACTATTTTGATTGGCTACATCATACCTTGATGTAGCCAATCAAAAGCTCGCTTTCATTTGCGACTTGGTTAGGGGATATCCCGATGTCGATTGTAAATAAACCAAACGGATGTGTTGCATAGACCATGTGAAAGTCAGTGTATTTTGTACAGTAGTGTTAATAGTTTGTTATTACCACGTTATTTATAAGTTGCGTTACGTTTTCTTCCCACTCAAGAATGAGTAAGAATGACTACTGCCAAACACTTGCTTCTTTCAAGCAATTTCATTGGTTGATATTTTGAAGGATTGACGTCATACGAAAATCTTCTAGCCCGGGAATTTCCTAGCTAAGTTTGTCAGGGGTTTCGTGGACACATGTGGACACAAAAACACTGACTTGTGAGGATGTAAAAAACGTTGCTTGTTAGTTAATTTATTTGAATGTAGTTCTATATATTGAGTTGACTTTCAACAATTTATCAGCTATGTATAAAATCGTTCTTATTTCCGGAGAATTTGGAGAACCCCATGCAAAAACCAACATTCGACAGAAAAACGGACAATTTGTTTCAATGAATGTTTGAGGCGAGCAAACGCTGCCCAAATTTAGACTCAAACCCGCAACCTTTGTGTTGACATGAACGAGATTAATATTATTTGACTAAGTACCTTAATAACTCGGTCATCGAGGCCTCTGTCAGGTCGGACAACAGCTTTAATCTTACCTCTAGTTTATAAATCTGCGCTGGATATGTAGAACAACATGAAATATTGCTTGGCATACATCTCTGAAATTCTCAAAGATGTCGGTCAATAGGTGTACGGCGGTTACCATTTATAAATCAGGATACTAGTACTTGAGATGTTCTATTTCTTGGATGCCATTTTGCATTATTATTGTCCTTATCGCTTTTAAAAGCTTTTTGAATGGCAACTACGTGAGTTTGAACGTTTCCTTACTGTCCCTCTGGTTGTAAGACTGCACACCTTCCAGAGAAATAATTTCAGACGCTCATTTACTAACTACATATCATATCGCCTTAAACGAAATCATTTTTAGTTCTTACCTTGGTGATCAGCGAGTTTAGCACGAACCAGAACGAAAACAAAAGACTCATCTCGATGTTTCATACCTTTTTAGAAAAAAACATCGGTGATTGTAACTAGAATGTAATTTTACGTAGCGTTTTCGAACCCTTTTTCTTTCATACAAAGATTTGAGCCATACCCTCTTAAAATATGAAATACGATGGAAAAGATAGTATGAAGTTAATATTTAAAATTGCAATCGTTCTGTGCGGTGTTGCATAGCTTTCCATTGGGGTAGTCGTGGTACTGATAACTGTTTGAAATATGTATTGCTTGGGTTAGGCTGTCATGTGTCGAGCGCTTGCACAAACCATTCAAATCAAAGTACACAACTCATGTTGCTGTCATATAGTTCTATGATCTCGATCTTATCCGTGTTCAATAAACGAATTTTGTTGAAATACATATGTATGTCTCTTGTCTTTTCCAGCGTTTTTAAATGCTTCTAGAACACTTTTTTCCGCTCACATCTATAAACTCGTCTATTAACTTTTCTAGCATATTCTTGGTTTTCTAACTTTGCCCTGTCAAACCTAGTTCCATGACGATCTGCTGGTTCACTCCTTTGACTTAAGTACTTTGAGTTGACTCCCAGTCACCACCACTTTAACATCATCCCGTGTGTTTGCTTGAAGGCCCTCGATATTGATGATATTTGATTACTCTAGGTGATACATCATGCGATAAGGATTTTGTCATGGTTTACAAAATATTACATAATATTAAAAGCAATATCAATTGAATAAATGTTTCTGCATCTTCACTGCCGCACGACGACTATGAATGTAATTATTATGACTGAAATTGTTCCTGTATAAGTGACAGAATTTTGTTCACCAACAGCGCAGCGTTATCATAGTTTGTGGTCGAACACTTCGTTAATTTATAATTGTTAATGTTCATGTTTATAGTGTTGAGTTGTCTTCGTTTGATAGTTTGGATCACGGCAATACCAGTAGTTTCTGGTTGTTTTTATCACAATAAATGTATTTTGTTGTTGTTGTCACGGGACTAACCCAAACGGGTGACGATGCCGTGTTTCTAATAATAAGCGGTCTAATTATAGATACAGAACGAAATATACCTGTTTGGATGGTTAAGTATTAATAAACGTTTTCTATAGAAATCCGTAATTCTGCCGGGAAATGTGCAGAAGTCAAAGTAATTATTTATTTTTGAAAAGACCCGATATTTATTTACAACATGGCGAAAGCTGAAGATGCTAAACGGGAATTCCCTTTATGACGTTTTGACGTTTCACATGTTGCGATTGGTCCGATATCTGCTAAATTATTGTGTGATTGGACAATTCCTTTAATAAAAACTAAAACGAACCTCTACAAGGGGCAGTTTGTATTAGTAGTTAGAGCTGTTCACTTCAAGATAAAATATAGATAGATAAATAGTTATAGAGATGTCTGAACATTTGAGTCAAGTGGCAAAAGTTAGTATACAAAGTTAAAAATTGGCATTTAACCTATTTAGCTGACGTTGACTGGCATATACGTTTGTTTTAATATTAACGTAACCCGTGGGTTATAGGACGCTAATCTGAGTGACGGTGACGTTGTTTATATGGGTGACGATGAAGTTATATATTTGGGTGACGGTAAAAATTCTGGATGACGGTGACGTTATTCATTTGGGTGACGGTGATGGTACCTATATATAGGTGACGGTGGCGTTCACAATACTCTTAAATAAAGTTGGATATAAAAATAATAAATAGAAGGTTATGGACTATTAGTGTTAGTATATTATATTTAAGTTCTGTAGTTTCCTTGTCGACATCTCGTTTGTGAGTCGTCTGTTGACCTTTGGATTTCCGTTTAAGGTATAAATTATAAACTAAAGGTTGGTTTTCAAGCCAACATTTGATGTTTCGAGGCTTCTTTGGGCGCTCGACTCTTTCGCCCGAAGGGCAGCGTTACAATATATCTACCATTTGTTTTCTTAATCGATGTAAATATAAAAAACCTATTTTTTTTTTAAATAAACACATAAGACATGTAAACCAAAAATACAAATTTAATAGCATTTTAAAATGTGTAAAACTAAGATGTAAATTAAATTGTTATAAAATGTTTGTCATCTATTCCAGTTAATATAATTTTTTTATTGACTTTGAACAAATCGTGATTATACGAAACACTAGTTTGGTGAGGTAAATTTTTATAAACTTTGTATCATTTTGACATTTTATTAGCAATCACTTTGTCGATCAATATCTATGCTGGTGGACTGTTTGACCCCTAGATATCACCATCACAGTAGTCCCGCTTTTGATGCTGCTAAGAATATTATTGATTCTTTTAGTGATATAGTCATTGTCTAAATTAAGTGCCCTGAAATTTCGAAATTTTTTTATATATATACTGTAATTCTATGGTGGTCACTATGACTTAATTGATCGTTATGGGAAATAAATCTTTCAAATACGATAGGTAGTCTTTCCTATTCTTGGATTTGACTTTTTCTTCGACATGACAATGAGTAACTCGACAGGTGTCCAATTAGAGGCAGGCACTGCTTACTCATCTGGAGCACCTGAGTGCAACCATGGTTCTTATTAGGTTCGGGTTTTTCACTTTCTGTTTTTGTTTTTTTAGCGTTGTATATTTTGGTCTAAATGTGGATTTGTAATTGTCCCTTGACTTTCGGCTCTTATTGTTCGGTCGGTTTCCTTTGCTATTTTTCTTTCTATTCACAAGGTGTAGGGGGTATTTGATATGACGTTTTGGAATTCTGATGATACATATTTATATTTTTGATTTTAGATATTTTTTCCGGTTTGAGCGTCATCGATAACTCTTGAAAGACTAGACGCGTGTCTGGCGTAGTAATTTTTATAACCCTGGTATCTTTGTTGACATTTTATTAGCCATCGGAATTCATCCGACAAAATTGCGAATGTATTAAGGGTGGATAAAATGAGAATAGCACAATTCAAAGACTTAGTGTTTATTGCATGATCATGACAAAGATGAAAAAGATATTCACAGTGTAATTTTATTCTGACAACTGAAAACGGAATTTGGCGAATGATTTGTCATAATTAACTTTATTGCAGTTAGTCTTTGAATGTTTTTTAGATTAAAACGTGACAATTAGATTCTGCGTTACCTAGTTTTAGATCATAAGAATGAATCCATGAATTTTTATGTAGCTATGACGGATACTTCCAACCTCTTCATCTGAGATTTTCCGTCAAAAGAAACTATGACAGCAACTTACATTCATGTAACTATAATATAGATTTATTTCCAAAGACATTATGCTACTTATATTACTAGTACTAATTTTCCTTAGTCGTTGCTCAACAAAATATCAATAAAGGTCGTAAAAGTAACTATTTAAATTGATATATACATCTTTCTGTTATTCTCTACGATCTTGTAAAAGATTTAAGGAGTAAAGAATAAGAAAAGACTTTAAACCGGGACATATATTATTTACAATTATTTGACATGGACATTTGATGTCCTTTGATTTGATTGGATATTGCAAGTGATGTTTAGTTTGAAATGATGCATAATTACTCTGACATGCAACGGTTAATTTAAAGAACTCATATGCAATTTACCGTTTAAGGCTATTCGCAATGCCTCGTTTCTGTTTGGTCGAAACAATGTTCACCTGCAACTATCAGTATTTTTTTAAAAGATTTAATCGATTTTGCGGATAAACGACTTACATACGTTCATATTAGAAGTGATAAACTTATCTATCGTGAGGTGCTAATTTATTTCTCCATATTGTGACTAATTAACACGTTAAATGCCACATTTGTACCATTGTCACAGCGTTTATTTAAAACGTATTGTAACAGTGATGGATAAATTCGGGGGTTTTCAAGAAGAACATGATACCTGTGAAGATAAGAGGGCCACGGAAAATCCCGACACGACAGTTTCAGAACTGCACCAGGTTTCAAAGTCACCAGAGCGTTTGTCGAGAAACCTTTCCAAGGATGACACGCTCAGTCATTCACAACGGATGTTTGTAATAGATGCATTACAACAACAGCAAAAGTGGATTGGTGGTACGATACAAAAATCTCGACTCAGAATCAATGAAGACTTAAAGGTATGTATATCAAACAACACTATATTCAAGAAACCATAACAGAGGGTTGGGACTTTGTTTAACGATTAAGTATTCTGAGTTAGGGATAAATATAGTACCTTACGTTGGTACGATTAGATTATCGAGAGTAATCTGATAAATCTAAGAGCAATAATGAAGGATTTTGTAACTCTAATTTTAAAAAGTAGTAAATTTGCGAAATCAAATACAATTTCTTCCAACCCAAATTTTATGGTCATGAATAATTAATTTTTGGTATCGTATTTTTGTTAAAAGTTTAATAAGCATTTCAAACTAATAAAATTGAATTGTAAAACAGCTGCCAACGAACTTTTAATAAAAATCATCGTTTTTAGATAAATATTATAGTTACTGATTACTAGTCTTATATGTAAAATGTGCTCAATCAAGAGACAGTAAATGGAAGTTGTTTTGTTTATGACGTCATTGTTTCAAACGACTCAACAGATGATAACCAAATATTCACTAGTGACGAGAAATATTCATTCCACCTTGTAAATGTTTTAAATATACGTATATATTAGAGAAGTGTATTTATATTAAAATTAGAAGTAATTAAAAATTGTCCCTTTTTTATTGTTCATTAATCATCATTTATATAAAATTTATATAAAACATACTATATTTAGCAAATAGTAATCATTACGTGAAAACACTGAATGCAGGAATACTTAAATGTCACTTCAAATGAACTAAAAAGTCTTATTGTATTACTTTGTCGAACAATTCAGTTTTAAGTCATTTATTTATAACTGCTAATTTGCAGGTAAATGCCAAGATGTTATGCGAAGTGTCAGTTATATACTAAAAGCATAATAGAGCTGTCTTTTATTATCAGTACGTCTTTTTAAGTGATTCGCATAACTAACAGTCATAATTATTGCAAATAAATGTTGTAAATTAAAAACTCCTAGACTATTTTTTTATTACACGTGGATAACTTTTTCATGCATATAATTGTTAAGAAACTGAAATAAAACTGTCTTTTGCAGAAAATGGATTGTGTTGTCAAGCAACACGATAGGTTTATTCGTAAGTTGGGGAACTCATACAGATTACTTGACAAATCATTTGAAATAGCAATTTCAGACCTTACCGTGAAACTGAATGCGAGAAATGAAAGAATCAAAGAAGTAAAGAATTGTATTGCGGAAAACAGTGATACGGTTACCAAATTGCAGAGCAGTCAATATAAACGATCCGTAGTTGATAGCATATGTAGCAAAACGTACACAGGGGTAAACAATTTATATTGTTTTAAATTTATATGACATAAATGAAACTCGATTTTTTGTTTTGTATTTACTATGACAGATTGTTTAGGCACATAATGCTGTTGTCATATTAAATTACAGAAATATGTGCGGCTTACTCCGAAAGATTGTCAATTTGGAAAATCGTAATACGCTGGAAATAGTCAATTTAAAAACAGTAACTATAACCATATTTACTCGCATTATTCTCAACAACTATGTTTTATTTAGGGTTAAATCAAACTATATTCATCAAATGAAACAATATTATAATGCTTTTTAGAAAAACCTTACGGATTGACAATCAAAACGATCTTATAAAAAAGTGCAACTTTTCAAAAACAAATCGCTTAGGCAGCCAGGAAATGACTTGAAGACCATTTTATTTTTAAGCATAAAAGTGTTCAAAATTTCACTAAAACATCCGTTCATCCCCAATGGGACAAACATGGATATTTATGTATATACCCAAAACTGCAGGGTTGTTTTTTTTTAAATTTATTTTAGGCAATATCAGAGGTATGCAAGATTAGAGACGAGATCGATGTAATAAGAATGAACTTCCGTAAAGAGTATGCTGCATCAGATGAGAAACGAAAAATCGCAATGAATAGTACAGGTTACAGACTGCAGACTTCCAACAGCTTCAACAGAAATGCATTTAAAGTTTCTACCAACGCTGTAATGTTAGCTATTACAAGTACCGATAAGAGAATAGCAGAAAAGCTGAAAGAAGAAAGGATGACATTTCGTAAACTCTTGGTAGAATGCTACTACATTATTTCAAAACTAAGCGCGAATAGGTGATACCTATGTTATCGCATAATTGGTTGATAAAGTAAATAAATAATTAAATTAACCCTCAAACCCTCTTAGGCTTTGCTGTTAACTGATTAAACCCCACACTAATGTAGGGTATACCCAAAACCGGTACTCAAAGAGCATTCTAAGGAATACCAAGCCAGCAACTACAAAAACATTCTTTATCATACCAGTAGTCCGAAGCATAATAAGATATCAGTCAAACCGGAATCTAATATACTAGTTTAATTTAAAGCGGCATCACTTGGACTCCTGGAATATCATAGAGAAGTTCAAAAACAAATAATACCGAAATATTGTAGGGTATACCTCAGATCACCTCCAATAAATCGAAGGGTTCCATTGAATGAAAAATTATTACTGTGTTGGTTGATCGGCACAATACCTCGATGTCACTGTTTACTATTACTTGAATTTAATTTATTTACAAATCAATCTGTAGCTTTTGCCAAAATTTTTGAAAACAAAAAAAGATAAATAATTGACTAACATTGTAAGTGCTATTTAGCATTTGATATGAAGGAAAGAGATACACACTGATGTTTTTACTGCAGGATTTCTTTGAAAAGAAGACGACGGAAGAGTTCGCGATCTTAGATCATAAGATTACATTGATGGAAGCGGAAGCAAAACGTCTTATTCAAGAAGTTGTTAAAAAGTTGGACGACCTGGATAAGATTGTGGACAGTAACATTCAGACAGGCGAAGACTTTAGGAAGGTATAGAGTTTATTTCCAATCTTATAAATATTTTAATATGAATAAAAATGTAATTTTATCAATTTAGTTGGGAATACAACCGATTCAAACTAATTTTAAAGCGACATGAATACTTAGTCTCCTCTGTTTGCTATGTTTACATTAAAGCTATCAATTAAAATTTGAAATTCAGTACAAAAAATATTCTTGTATAGGCTGTGTATTGTATTATCAAATGAAATTCAAGTATGAAGATGTTTTTAGAATTGTTTATATATGTAATAATTTAGATTCGAAATATTTTAGGTCACGTTTACTTAATTTGTTAAGTGTTGATCTGTTTGGAACACGTATACCTCTCCCGTGGAAGCCAGCGTGCATCTCTGATAGGGCTTAAAGTGTAGAGACGACATGTTTTGGGTACCTCATACAATGTAGACTATTTCTGTCTTTCAAGGCATGCTGCCTCTCCAATAAAAATACAACAATCTACTAAACTTAACGTATTATTTACACATCAGAGAGAACAGTTGTTCTGTATCGAACAATCACATGTTTCAGATTGCCGGATTAATAAACCTATAGTGTGATAATATCTTAAATTCATGTTGATAAACAATAATTAAGACATTTTAAAACAAGCATTATCTCAATGTGTCATGTTTCATAAAACTTTAAGTACGAATCACTTTTACTGTATTTGTGTTTAGGTTGCACGAAATCACATGACATTGAACAAATTCCAACCAGAACGCATATCTGAAGAAGTGGTCAGTCAAAAGGAGGAATTATTAATTTGCACTGGTAATGTTGAAACAAAAATCGATACCTTAAAGAAAGCGTCAGAATTGAAGTGTGACATATTAATTGAAGAAATAAAGAGTGAAAGTGATATACTGGAAAAACAAGTACAGTATATGTCAAGGCAGGTTGATATACTTCTTCAAAATACCATTCTTAATCAGATAAAGTGTGGTAAAGGACAACAGTCAGCTTGTTAAATGTTTTTTATTTATATATCTTTAATAGTTTACAGCCTGCCACAACTAAAGTAAAACAAACACTATGAACGGATTGATATCAAAATAAAAGTATTGCACATAATTTGTCTATTTGACTTGGATAATATGGTACTAAATAAGCTTGCACTAAGCATAAACATGTGTGAATTGAACGACATCTGGAATATCTTCATATTGCCTTATATGGAAATACCGACGCCGTAAATCCGTAATTTCAGGAGATACATTTTGTTTAATAAATTGATAATCCCTTATTAAGATCTTATGGTGACTCAATCTTGTGTAAACCTTCATTATGCCCAACACTAGTCTTCTACCGCGCATTAACAATGAAATGCTTAATTCAAGTTGGCGTTTTTTACAAATTTGTTAATTTAGTTTGTTTTATGTGATCGTACGTCAAGTTAATTTATCGTTAACACTTAGCTTCAAAAATAAGCTCTGAAACCCTTATTTTTTTTAATGATGATAACTTGTATAAAAATCTAAATATGTGGCGAATTTAAAGAAAATTAATTGACCAATTATTTTCAGTGAAAGTGTTGTGCATCCCTTTATAAACATGAACACTTCCAAAACTTGACATAAACAACATAGTGTAATCATTGCTGAAGCAGAGTGCCAATAGATCGTTTAGAGCATCCATCTCATGGAGTATTTCGTCAATAAACTTTCCTTCACCTGACAACATGTGGATATTATTTGATTTATATCCAATCACATACACGTTGTCCTGGCTATCTATAGTCATTTTCTTTGAACTTGAAGCTTCTGTGAATAATAGGAAAAATGGTTTCATTTTCCATGTTGATACAACGAATAGCATCTGAGCTGTCATTGAAAACATTCTGTCATTACTGTATGTTATATACCAGATACTTCCTAGTTATATTAATTTCTTTTATTTTGATTTCCCTTTTGTTTAACACGTTGATTTTTTGCTTTCCATCCACAAAAATATTCTGCGATGTACAAGTATACCTCTCTGGCGACTATAATTGATTTCCTTATAACTTTCATTGAGAAAAGTTTTTAAACTGAATATAATTTTCCATAAATGACGAGGTGACGACAAGTATAAAATATTTCAATTACGTTTTTAAAAGGAACCAGTTTGCTGCAAGACTAATATCATGGGATTTTTATCATCACATAACAGTATCAATTTGATCCCAGCTGCAGTCATGCCAGTAATTTTCGTTGACTCTAGACCCTCTTCTCCTTGTACATTGATTTCCCACACGAATTTAAATCATAAAAGATTTTTCTCGTGGTTTTGTTGTTTTTATGTTTATCAAAAGTGTTTTTGTCAACTGTATTGATCCCGAAGAGAATGGGGATAATTTATAATCGCCTTTAATAAAATGTAAACAAACACTATGTGCTTTTTGTTTTAGGCTTTCAATTTATGTTGAATTTCATTTCAAACATCTTTGAACGCATTTATCAACAAAAAAGTTGTTTTTCGGATCCATTTTCATAAACAAAATTAAAAACGTCTTGCTGTTTTTGTCAAAAGCATAAGCACTTCAGTTTCCTTTATTTGGCTTTCTATGGTTAATACCTGTTCCGTTAATGTTGTATCCAAACTTACGAGCAATGACTTTTGTATGGTGTCTGTACGTTTAGATTCATATGTCATTGAATTGTTTCGAATGTCATATAAATACTTGGATATTTCCATTCTTATTTTGTATGTATCTTCTTCTATGATTTCAAAGTTTGTTCTGCATACTTTCTTTTTGAGTTTCCAATATTTATTTTGTGTGTAAAGCAAACTCTTGTAAGGGATGTGACCAAATTTTAATACAAATTCCATCGAAAATATGTTTGAGCACGGTTAGTGACTGTTCATCAAGCATTATGAGCAGCACACAAGATCATGATCTACACAAAAACATTTATATCCCTGGTTTGGATGCAGTTTACAATACAATTGAAATCTTAATACATTTGGAACTTTGTAAATGTCCAAAAGTCGAAGATGTTTTAAAAATATTTCATAATTTTGTGGTTTTCTGCACATTGGGAGCATAGAGATTTCTCACACTTATGCACCACAAGTCGGCATGACTTTGATTTTAACTGTTACACATGGCTCACAAACAGCTTCTTTCCATAAATTATTACTATACAAATAGAAAACAAAATACAATGCACATCTATTACTTTTTGATTCAAAATGTCAATACCAACAATTAATGACCACTAATTCGTATGCGGCCATTTTTCCCTCGTTTAGTTGTTTTTATTAACTATTACTATCTTTTATTAAAATATTGCTTTAGTTATGTATTTCTTTAGAAAAATCAGTGACTGTTTGAGAACTAAACATAAATCTTAATCAGTTGCCGTTTTGGGCACTTATTGTTTTTGCACCTATTTCGGTTTCCACTTTTTCTAGATCGCGAACTTGTCCGACACATTTCTCAAAGACGCCTTAAAAAAATCAAATGAAACTTAGCACAGTTGTAGATCGACATATGAAGGGGTGCAGTCAATAATCAGATTTTTAATAATGGCCGCCATTTCAAAATGGCCGCCACTTGACGACACCCACCCAAAAATGGCAAAAATTTTCTCGTGGTCCGATTCGAAAGAAATTTGGTATGGAGGTAGATTTTAGTATACCTTTGAAATTTTTTTCGGATGTCACGTTTCAAAATGGTGGCGAAAATTTTCAACTTTATCCGATCTCGATGAAATTTAACTCGCTCCGATTGCAACAAAATTTGGTGTGAAGGTAGATTTAAGTGCCCCGAGTGGAACTCCATATTCGGAGTTTTTTTTCGACTGTAGGTTTCAAAATGGCCACCAAAAACGCATCAAATTTTTAACGTTGTCCGATTTTAATGAAATTTGATGTGTAGGTTCACTTCAATGTACTGAGTAAAACGCAGTTCTATTCATCGGGATTTTGGGCGACATCTGTGTTGGTATCCCAACACATTATTTTTAATTCATTCTGCAGTTACCGTAATGTTTACTTTATTTTGAACCCCTTTTTGCAGTGTATTTACGAGATACGGACATACAATATTATTAACAAAACTGTACGTGCTGCAAGATCAACATCTATCTTTTCAGATATTTCAGGATCGGATTTTTCTTATATTTGTCTCTAAATACAGTATAGTTCTGTTGCTTCTGCCGGATAAGTACAAACACAAACACGCAAATAACAACTTGTGTTCAATTAACATTCATTTACGTATCTTATTAAATTCAGCAACGTTACAAAAGAGTTTTAATTTGGCGCTGGGGTCAAATAAGGGCGGTTTCTTTTCTTTGTACATCATTTCACATATTTTTGGTTTTGTCGGATTTGTGTGTTAATGGCTGTTGCGATCTCTTCTAATTCATTTCAATTCTTTGTATATGCCTTAATTTCGAATGACCATGTCAAAATGAGAGAGTTCTGCTATTCGTAACTACAGCTGTGTTTTTGCATAACGATAATCCAACATTATATCTTAACAGTGACCTTTGTTTGAATGAAACTTTTCAGATTGAGTTTTATTTAATATAACCAGCAACATATGCTAACTGTACTTGATTTCACTAATTATAATCTTGATGTCTTTGACAAAAACAGTTTAGAACCTTACAACTCCAAGAAATATTCTTCTTAAAGTGTTCTCGTTTAAGATCCCATTTTAAGCATCTTTTGAGACATATGCTTCGCACACTACTATTTCGTTGCATTTGTTACACACCCAAGGATTTTGTTCGTTTCATTTAAAGGTTGGTCAGCTCGAAGTGAAGTATGAGTCATATGTTATATTACTCAAAATATTTTGCATCATTACATTTCTTTGATAACTCTCTGCATAGTTTTTCTATATTCGGCTTTATAAACAATTAAAACATTAGTATTGTATTCAACACTAAGGAAAAAATAGAGATTTTGACATGTTTATGTTGTCTGAAATAAAAAAACTTACATGCTTTAATGTTTGTATTTCTTTTAACATTCGTTTTCTGATATAAATGTATAACGACCTATAAAATATGCCTACATGTATGAAAGTAGGTTTGGATAGAAATTTTGTGTAAGGCAAACGTAAGATAACAAGTATAGCCGGATAATAGCCGCAGGTTAGTGCAGTCAAACGGAAGACAAAATTATGTACCAGACGTATGTAAGTTTGGCTTGATCACAACCTTAATTGACATGGATTTCTAGTTTTTTTTCTGTCGAATGTGGTGATATTCTCTTAGTATTCCAGTTTTTCCTCAAGTGTGACGCCAGAGTGTTCGGGCAGAGACCTAGAGACAAAAAACCCAAATACATTTAAAACATTTCTTAGATGTTAAGTGTTTTGTTACTTATTTAAAATGTTTCTAAAACGTAGGAATATTCTAAATAATTGCTTGTTTAAGTGGTAAACAATACAAAGCAATTACTAACTATATTCTTATCTAAGAAATAATTTTTCGGGAACAATAAAAGTGCTATTTATTAATTTAGTAATTTTTTTTATCGCCGAAAAAAGAGTATTCTTAACTACATCTACGTTCAAGTTACTTTGTGTCAACTTCAATTCAACATAACATCGATCACTATATACAACAGAACATGCAACATAACGTAATACGATTCTAGGACGTTGGCGTAAATGCATGTTTACATGCATAAACCGTAAATAATATCCGTTCTAAAAAAGAATTGATTTTATTATTGGTGCATAAATGTGACACCAGAAAGAACATTTAACATTATTATAAACAACTGGGTATGTTATTGGTTTTCTTTAGTTTTCCATACGCACTAAGTTGCATATATCTTTAAACTTATAAACCCATAATTAAAGTTATGGAAGAGATAGTATTACGTTCAAAACATGAAATATTTTACATTATAGAAAGTTGCAGTTAGCGGTCTTGACCTTTTAATGCCACAAACCGTACTTGATGCAAAATTAATATTAGACATTTTTACATTTACAAATACAAATGTTAACAATTTAAACAATTGTCGCTATAACTGATTTGTACTAGAATGCAACAAGATAGGCAAAAATATAATCTTCTCTCTTTTGTATTACTGTGTATTTTGTGCTTAATTGTTTGGAAGCATGTTTGTTGCATATAAACTTTCGCTCTTTTCTAATAACAAATACCAAATATATTTTTTCAGTCTGCATCTAGCTCTTTGACTACGACACAAAGTAACGAGTTTATCCATGGATGACTCATAGTCCTAGTAATTAATCACTCTCACGCACTATGAACACAAAATATATGTATAAACACATGACAAAAGCCTGACAGTTATGAGTGATACGAGTTTCAGATTGCTAATTAAACAGTACGACATTATTATATTCACATTTCATCGAAGTGCTGTGATACTTTGCTAGTAATGATAGTAATGCAGACAAGAGTACGCGAAAAAAGTAAAACAATAATATGGTTTAAAATATAACGTACCGGTTTAACAAACACTGTTAAAGTCTGTATCTTTAACACAAAATAAGAAAATGAATTTATAAAGAACACCTTAAAGCTCAAGCAAAGAACGTTATTATGAGTACAAATTGATATGAATATGTGAACATACTAGTATTTGACAAAAATCATAATTTAAAAAAGGTCAACGCTTAAACTTTAATACTATTGTACTGCAACATTTTCTTTCTCTGTTATTTGGTGGTTGTAGCGATAAAATGTGGGTGTACCTAAAATCTTATGTTCTTGCCTATTGATATATCTGTAAACGTAAAATTAAATCTTATTAAACAGTGATGCAAACATGTTATAAATATCAGTGGTCAATCATATCACAATAGAGATATTTACATCGGCTTACTTTTTGATAATGTGTTTGAAAAAGTCACGCCGATGCTTTTTCAAATCAAGCCGATGTTTTAACTACTGTTGCGATGCTTTTCAAAAGTTGTCGATATAAATATCCCTCTTGTAACATGAACGGCAACTAATTGCTAAACATGTGTCTGCAATATTAAATAAACGAAATCAAGAGATTCAATACTTTGATCGTGTGTCCTTGAATATGTTTTAAAATAACAAATAATACTTTTATTTGTTCGGTCTTTTAGCCAATCACATGTTAAAGACTAGTGTAACTAATAATCCTTGTTTTAAACGCTTGGAAACTGCCTTGATCTTGTTTATCTTCTTTAGTTATACTTAAATGTATAACAATATTATCTGTGTTTACCTTTAAGCTGTTGAAGGTGTTGAATAATCTCACTTTTCATAGATCGAATATCTTGACTAACCAAGTCGGTGTTTTCTTTTTGTTCTGTAAGAAACACATCGAAAACCTATGAATAGATAAATGTGAGTAATAAAATTTAAAATAAATATATTTCTGTGCAATAATCATATAGCACATCAGATATTTGGATAAACTGTCATGCTACTAATTATTTGTTCAGACGCAAATGATACCTTACTCTACACCCTACCTGTTCACTCTAAACAAAATCATCCGTTTTTAAATAAGAATGTTGTAACTCATGAGATAAAATTCGCAGTTGAAAAAGAGACACTAGGATTTGCTTTAGCAAGTAAATACCTTTCGGAAATTTAATATCAGTATTACATAATGTATTTAACTTTAATGAATACCCGACATTGCTGGATTTATAATAACATATAACTAAAATGAAAAGAAACTGTACAATGTTATATTTGAGATAATAAACGACAACGAAAATGAACAGAAAAAAGTCCATGATTTACTAAAGTCAACAATGCTGGTAACCATTAGATATACATATAAATAATCTTTTAACGAAATGCATACTGTTTTGAAATGCACACTCTGATGAAGGCCAACTGACAAAATCAGAATTTAGAAAAGAACAGTTCAATGTTTAAACTTTAACATTAATATTTACCCTACGCAGATTATCGCAGCTGTTTTCCATGTATGATTTTATTTTTTCTAGAGAGAAAGCATCCTTGTACAATCCATAGGTTCATTCCTGTATCATGGTGAGCAATTGTGAACTAGTAACAATTGCTAAACCTAGATATGCTGATTCCATGACAGAAAATATTGACTCAAAATCTGATTTCTTGAGCAAATTATCTGATTTATAGTTAAGGAAGTTTCTTGTAATTTTTAATTCTTTCATCCATTTACACTTTCGTAGGGTCTGAAAAGGACAAATAATTTAACTAACCCACATAGAAGTGTTATATCCATACTTTCCCCGTACACCAGATTCCTGACATAGATTTCACACCAACAATGTCGTATTGTCTCGTTGTTCAAGTTTTTCATATGATGATCTTGTATTAAATTGATGGTGTCAAATAATCACTCAACATGTATTTTGTCAAGACGACGTCGTTTTGAAGTTGCTGCAACTGATAGGTTACTACTACTACATTCACAACATGCCAAGAAGGGTAAACTTCATGAATCAATTTGCGCTTAAAATGGTCCAAGAAAACAAATAAAAAACTCTTTGTCTAACAGTTTTATCTACAAAAAATGTGAAGGACCTTCAAAGATATTTCAATAGTAAACGTCAACAGTTTAATATAAAATTCAGTTTCTTCACGCATGTTGACCTGACACCGACAATGCGTTCTGAAAAAAATGCATAGTTCTATAGAAGTGAAGCGACTTATATAATTCTATAAGTTTTTATTGCGTCCGGATTATAGAAGCCAACTCAACTTATTGATTGTTTTCATTTTTAAACTTGCATGATGATAAAATAATAATACGTTTTCTCTTTTAATCCTTTTTTAATATGATTTTTTTATACGTCTGTACTGGCCTTTCACATCAATTCAAGATTTCTCTGATATAATACTTATTAGTTTTGAAACTATAAGAAATAGCTGCTCTGTTGTTATTCGTAAGGCCTGTTATTGTTCGACTGGTAATGCTTTTCTGGATTTCGGTAATGACTAGTACGTTTGCAAACTTTACTTTATGTTTATGTTCCCGCTTTATTTCTTTGGCTTATAATAGTTTGTATCTACATATGGTCTTTGAATCTGCATTCAATTAGTAAAATTAATAAAATCATTTTTTATGATTTTTGTCAATCGCATCAGGTGAGGTTGGAAAATGTCGTCTCTATAACTTTGAGCAGTTAAAATGCCTGGACATGTACCAGTTCTATTTTACGGTCATTCGAAATTTCCGCATAACATCATGACGCTACCTCCATTGAAGCTATCTTATTCATTGACTCAGAAGAAGACGAAACGTTCATTACTGCGCAGGTATACACGGAATCTTCCTGTCACCTTTCTGTAGCAGAAAATGGCATCTGTCGCTGAACAAAATTCTACGCATGTTGTGGAAATCTGTTGCAAAATCGGACTATTTCCCGTCTGTATAAAGGTGTAAAAAACTGCTCTAAAACTGCTTCTAGATCTAATGTTATATGGTCGGAGTCGGATGCAAACTGTTTGCGAACTGATTCTTTTCTATCCAGGTATTTCGACTGCATTGGCTATTGCGACTTAGTTTGGATTCCATTGATAAACGACCATGTATACTGAACTTGACCAGGAGTCGTTATGCGAGGTCTTGATTGATTGGTCATTAGTACAGTCAGTCTGCTAAAAATTGCTCTCTGGTTTGCGTTTTCAGTTTGTAATACTCAGGTTTAATGATATTTCTAGAGTACGTATTTATTTGTTCAATCATTTAAATGCAAACAAAACGTAGTATTTAACAGTAAACATAAACTATAAACATAATTCTTAAGTTTTCCTTTACCATTGCCTCCTTGTTAAATTGTTGAGTCGAAATATCACGGACATTTAAATGACGAGATAAAATCTTTAGTCTTGGTCTTTGTTCATGCATGTAATTTACATGTACAATACCAAATGACAAAATAAAAGACAAGCCCGCCTTAAAATTATATAGGCCAATAAACTTACAAATTAAAATTACATGCTTGCCAACTCTAACGTGCGACATAGCAATGCACATAAAAAAATATCAGAGGTGTAAATTTAACATATGAGATTTTTCAGAGCATTATTGTCTTTGTGTGTATGCCATAACTGGTAGGTAAGTACATTTATATATTATCAAGTTACATATATTACGTGTGAACATCCTTTATTTAAGTTTAGTTGATTTTTACATGCGTAAACTATTAGATTAAAAGTAAAATTCTAATCTTCAATTTCAGTCTTATTTGAATTATATGATAGAAATTCCCCGGGTATCTTATAACAATCTAGGAAAATATAATCAATATATCTGTAGTGCGTATTTGATCGTTACATAGGTCGACATTGTTCTGTGCCTACCCAACACTTCATACATATGCAGCCGGCATTCAATCAATCAATATGTCTGTTAAAATAAATAAATGTTGACAATAGACAATTATAGCAATTTGTGTTTTAGTATAGTCAAAATCTATGAAAACAATTTGGTCGAATAGCCATATGATAACGGAACAAGTTTTGTGAGATGTATTTTATTTTTATTTTAATATTAAGTGCATTACACAATCATAAAAATTGCACAATTTGTAAAATTACTATTTCTTAAGCCAACATGCTAGAAATTATATTCAGTCACTTATACCTAACAAACATAAATTCTATATAATTGTTGCTAAAGTCTTCGGCACTAACTTCCCTTGTTTACTGCTGTGTCGTCAAGCCCGTAAGTTTTGTAAACAAAGACCGATGTTTGTATTATATAGTTTATTTACACACGTAACATACGGTTTTACATAAGATGTACTGCGTTTGTACGCGAGGCTTATCCACTGTGAGAAATGAGAGTCAACCCATAGTGTGGCAGAAGTGATTGTGCTTGACGTAAGATAACCAGAATCTTTTGCGTGGAGATTGTTTTTGCACTGGGCTAATGTTAACTTCTGAATATGCGTATTACTTTAATCTCATTTAATCGGTACCTAAATTTCAAGACATTTGCTTTATATCCCTGTTGTGCTTATTTCAGCTGAATGTGTATGTTTTGACACTTATTTCTTTTTTAATCTGTTTAACTTCAGCTTTGAATTTACTAAATAACTGTAATAAAAAACAAAAAATGACGTTATTTTGCATGTCCCATAATATTAAAACAAGATATGTTTTTTTATTGTTTAAACAGTATGTATTATAATTGTTCATGCACTTTTAATCTCGTGAATAATTAGAATAAACGTTAATGTTTTGTTAGATTATTTAATACGATATCGCATTATTGATTTTATACACGGTATGAATACGCAGTGATCACCATTCTATCATTTACATATGTAATTTGGTGACATAGAGACCACAATATTTACAAAGTTATACAAACAACAAAGCCACAAACAAGCGACAAATGACCAAATATGAAACTTGTATTTATTCGGGCGACGCGATAGAGAAGTGTGCATGAATTGTGGCAGACACTTGGATTTTCCATAGTTGCGAGTCGAGAAAAGACGCCGTTGTGCCATCCCTCATATTGCCCTTTTGAGCACACTGAAAACAGATAAGGAAAGCCTTACCACGCACTGTAGTCAGTAACTGTGTTAAGAGAGTACCAAGCTCCTTGCACAATAGAAACCCGTTTGTATATTTCGAAAAAGAGTGGTAAGCACATTGTACCGCTACAGCAAAAACACAATTTTCGTTCTCTGCGCACATCAATAAAAAGTCAATTACACGGAGGCGACTGATGACGAACATTTCAGGTTTTTGGTAAATGTATATTTGGAATTCGACTTGAAAAAGCTTTAGGTAATTTGCACACACCATTGTTATATATGAGTTCTTAGTATTTGAATTTTATGGCTTTATCTTTCATGCTTTTGTACTTGAAATATTTCAGAATGGCTCTGTCAAAGCCGTCACTGGTTCCTATCTTAACTAAGGAAAATACAAACTTTTTGCGCCTGGCCGACCTTGTAATAAGAGTATCACCGCGAGCTGTTAGGGCTCTGTTTGATAAATATTTTAATCCTGCTGGTTTGCAGAATTTTTTTAATCAAAGAAAACAGAAACTTGAGGCTCTGTGTCAACAAAGAGTTATAAATCAGTCACAGATGGATATACTTTTTCCTAAATCTGGTAAGAATATTGTTGATTCCACTGCAATAACAGCACGATATAATATCCTTTTTTAAAGGACCTCCCGAGCAAGTCATGTGTCTGTTCCCCACTATTGCTTTTTTGTTTTGTTCTGATAAATACCATGCTTATATATTCTTCACATAGTGTTTAAATTGAATTTAGAAAGTGCACAGATATGCTGTTTACGCATACAAATATCAAACGCATTAAGTTCGGATCAAAGATTATTTGCTCGTGAGAAAAAAGATCATACCAAAAGAACAAAATTGCTTGTCGATTTTTGTACTTTAGCAACCGAACATAGTTACATATACGCACTCCGAAAATTAAGTAATCATTATTGTCCTTAAATATTATGAATTAAGAGAAAATGAGACCAAAACACGATAGAAATTAAAAGATATTTAGTTAATTTATTACAATATTAAGTTTGCAACTTACTGCTCTACACAAAATGATGGTTTAACATGTTATAACATTTTAATTATTAAAATTTAATTTCGTTTTAAATTACAGTTTGTGTTTTCAATTTAACAGGGCCTAGTGTTACTTCCTCCAATATGGATGTCACACTTATGCTGATTTTCATTCGTAATTTTACAAAATTAAAAATAAAAGACACACTGCCAGCAGAAAATGATATCACTGAAGAATGTGACCTATCGAGAATAAGACATTACAGAAATTTTATAGCACATTCAGATGACGGCAAAGTAAATGAAACACATTTTCATTCTGCATGGACAGATATCTCGGAGGTATGAATGATAAAAGAACAAACAATTTTCCAATACATGTATATATTAATGAAATCTTTAAATTATGCTTCAGTGTATTAAAGTTTTCAATGGCGTTGCAAATAAAACTGAGAGAGAGAGAGAGCGTTATTTTTGCTTTTATATTAAGGCCAACAACTATAAACCATGTTTGGCATCCGTTATGCATAACTGACAGTTTTTTTCGTGTGATCACTATGTCATAACTACACATTCATTAAACAATCTCCTGTCAAAACACAAAACTCATTGTTTCCGTGTTCTACAGGCTCTACAAAGAATTGGTGTAGTTTCCTAAAGACGAGTGTGATGCTCTTTTAGCAACAGAAATTGACGCATCATATCGAGATGTTTATTTAAATTTCCTTCAAACAGAAAAAAGATTAATAGAGGTTGAAGATAATGTAAAACAACTACAGTTACAACAGAAAGATCCAGTTCCTTTTAATATTAGAGGTATAGTAGACAAGCGATTCATATTTAATAACGATCTGCTAATAAACAGTGCGAACGTGCTTAGTTTTAAAAAATGAATGATTTATTTATTTAATTTGTCATGAATGAACAATTTGTTCAAATGGCAAAAATATTAACGTCGTTTTATTGATAAACATTTCTACATTATGCATATAAATATTTCATCCTAGAATATAATTTGATATTGTTAATGTTATTTTTTTGTATTCCATATTCCAGAACACATGTTGAATGAAATCACTACATGGAAAACAGATGACGACAAATTTTCGGTGACATCGGGTGCAAAAATCATACTTTCATTAGTACAGAAAAAATCATTCGTTGTTATTACCGGCAGTCCTGGTATGGGAAAATCAGCTACTGCTCGTCATATTGGACTGGCACTAAAGAACTATAACGCTTTTGACATTTTACCTGTTTTAAATCCTCAAGACATAGTAAAGTACTGCAAAAACGGATGCAATCAAATATTTCTTGTTGACGATATGTGTGGTAAATTTGCAGCAGACAAACACATTATACGTGAATGGGAGAGGCATCACGAATCGCTCAAAAAACTATTGGAAAAGAATCCGAAGTCACTGCGAGTTCTTGGAACGTGTAGACTTCAAATTTCAAACGATGAAGTTTTTCAAAGACTGTCGAAATGTTTAGGAATAATCGAATGCAATCTGCTTTCAGACGACCTACAGTGAAGCACAGCAGAAAAACGTGAAATAGCTAGTAAACACCTCGATACTGAAATAGTCCAAGCGTTTGATGATAAAAAAATCAATCAGTTCGATATGTTTCCCCTTCTTTGTAGTTTGTTTGCAAAATCCGACGACAAAACCAATTTGGATATATTTGATAATCCATACAAACAGCTGGAAAAAGAATTTGATGAAATTCGTTATAAAAACGAGGGTTGCTTTGTTGGTTTGGCATTGCTTGTTATGCATAATAACAAATTAAATAAAAATACTTTTGATGATCAAACTAATCATAGGTTAGACAAAATATTTGATCATTTGTTTGCCAAATGCAAACTGGCTAAAAGACCAGTAAGACATCACGTCATGACAATGATTCGAACCTTAACTAAAACATATTTAACTGAAACCGATTCATTTTTCAAGGCCGTGCATGACAAGATATTTGATATGATCTCTTTCTATTTTGGGAACATAATGATCGAAATAATCTTAGAATACGGTAATAGCAATTTCATAGTGGAACGAGTCGAAATAGAGTCTCTAAATGAATCTCATGATGAATTAACTATTATGATTTCACCAAACAATGAGGGTTTGTACTTCAGACGAGTCTTGCAAGAAATTGAAAGCAGAAAATTAATTCATGCTCTTGGGAATACGCAGATGAAACATGAAATATATCAGCGTAAACTGTTAACGTGCCTAGCACAGCATTCCAATATATCATCAGTATTTGTACACAACCAATGGTCCTATGTCTTATGTGATATGTTTGGTTTTAACTTTATTTTTGACTATTTAGCTAATCAGATAGAAACGGAAAGTACATCATCAATTAAAACTGAGATGGAAGAATGTCTTGATATTAGTGACTTTAAAGACAATTATGAAGAAATAAATATTTTTGAAACTGCACCAATCATTTCTGCTTCCATTGGAAATTTTTGTAGATCTGCATTAATTTTATTACAACAAGGAGTTGATTGCAACATGTCATGCACTTATGAAGACTCAGTCGTAACACCATTAACGATGGCGAGCGCAATAGGTCATAGCGAAATAGTTTCTTTGTTAATAGAATACAAGTGTGACGTGAATGCAATGTGCCAAGGAAAATCGCCACTCCACCTTGCTTGTGAAGCGGAACAACCAAATATTGTTGAACTTCTTTTGAAAGCGAATTGCGAAGTCAACAATTTGAACGCTTATGGGAGGACTCCATTGTTTTTGGCTTGTGAAAATAGAAATTGTAATATTGTTTCAAAGCTTCTAAGCAAAGTAAATTCGCCTAATTTAGCAAGTAGGCTGTGTGATGTTAATTTAATGTGTCATGGTGAAACGCCACTCCACTTTGCTTGTCTAGAACAATATCCGGATATCGTTGATATTCTATTAAAAGCAGATTGTGATGTCAATATACAGGACATACATAAGCGGACGCCATTGTTAATAGCTTGTGAAAAAAGAAATATTAATATTATTACCAAGCTCCTAAACGCAAACTGCAATGTCAATCTACCTAATGCAGAAGATCAAACGCCATTACATGCAGCGTGTTACATGGGTTTTCAGGACGTTGTGGAACTTTTGTTATCAAAGCGTGTCATTTCGGATAATTGTGACGATGAAACGCTATCAACAGTTAATTGTGGTGTTGACATTCAGGATGTTTATCTGTACACTCCATTATTAATAGCTTGTGAGGGCGGAAATATAAGTATTGTTACACATCTGCTAAGTTCAAATTGCAATGTAAATCTTGCTAGTGTGAATAAACAAACACCTTTGCATTTAGCATGTATGATGGGTTTTGAGGACATCGTACAACTTTTGTTATCGAAACAATGTGAAATTAATGCATGCGACATGTACGGAAATACAGCTTTGTCAATATGTTGTTTTTGTGGTCATTTAAGTATTGCAAAGGTTTTAATAGAAAACGGTTGTGACTGTCAGATAGCTGATTCAGAAGGTACCTTACCACTTGAAATCGCAATAAATGCAGGATACTCTGAAATAGTAAACTTACTACTACTCAATATAGAGGAACAGAATGGTCTGTCTAAAAAATCGAAGAACAATCTTTAAATTACAATGTAATTTTTTATTGCTTTTAAATTAAAAACAGTTACATGTACATGTACATTAGAAGAAAGAATAAACATCACAACTCAATAAGTGGAATATCATTACTATATTTATTTGTTTGAATGGTTGTTCACTTCCAGCGATCAGCTTTATTCAGGGCGAGAACACGATGAAAAAACAATAATAGGTTCTACAAATATTTTTGGTCACTGGCTTGGACTATGAGCATTAAAAAGACTGTCACAAGTAAAGGTTGATATAGACGGAAAATTTAGGTTTTGATCGCGACTACATATGCGCCTATTTATTTTGTTTTTTCATGTAAGAAGACTAGCTCCCTATAAACACGTAACCCACCGTGGTTAGCGGTAATGTTTTCGTATTTTTAAGCAAAAAAAGTCCATAACGAGAAAACCTCTGTAAAATCAATGTTCACTGTAATGACATTCACATACACTCAAACTCATTATATACATGTAATAGGGGAAAAATAAATCGGTTGTTAAAATATGATCCCTTAAAGATGTTTTGAATATGTATACTTCATTTAATATACAAACAAACAAATAAAACTAGTTACATATATCACAACATTTTTAAACACTAATCAGTTGAAAATAATTCGAAGTAAAAAGTTAAAACAAAATAATTTCTAATTTATTCATTCGGCATGTTATGTCTACTACAATTTTAAATAGCATGTTTGCCAGTTTTCCTACCGAAGGTCGGGATTTTCTCCGGGTACTCCGGCTTCCTCCAACACCCCCCCCCCCCCCCCGCCCCCAAATTACATCTAGACGCCAAACAAACAATAAATAACATGTAGTGCAAGTTCAGGTACACTTGTTAATTTTATTACTACCATATTAATACACATACTCCTTAATGTTGTAATTTCTTTTATTTATAGACGACTTTAACCATCCGAAACCATATTGTGAACATATATTACTTTTAAATGTCTTAAAATCAATCCATCGTAGTTAAGAATTCTGCATCCGTGAAATTACCAACCCAAGCGTTCGAAACGTTTGATGCGTTTGACATTTTTTTTTAATTTCAAGCAGCCTAGAATCAATTGTGATGCGAGATTTTTGTGCTATACGATCATTGACTGTATATCACAAACATCTTTAGTAACTTGATAGCAGAATAAAGACAATTATTTATTTCATATTTAGTAAAATTTTATTTGTTGCAATTGAATACAACAACTCGGCAGCTATCCATTTATCTGAAGTATTTTGAAACGAGGACATAACCATGCCCTGAGAATTATAAAGTTGTACGAATGCCCTCTACAGTAACAGTCGACACAACTTTATTTATGTAGAACATAAATGAAGAAACGATTTCATATAAAGTTTAGAAAATAAGATGTATATAGTTTGAAAAATACCTTAGAATGATATATCAAGAGGCCAGCAATGCCCTCACTTTTGACACCTTGTGCAGTCATGATATCAAACTATCAGGACAATGCCATCTAAATAAGCCACTTTTTGTATAATTAACACTTACACCTGATTAGACTAAGCATGCTATCACTTAACCTTTGTATTTTGAAATTTTGCTAAAAATAAATTTTTAACAAAAAACAAGTTTATTTCAGAGAAACCCCTATACAACTAAAAAGATAACTGATTGTTTAAACGTTAGCCAATTATTTCATTACAGTAACCACAGATTAAGCAACAATACGCTTAACTATTTTTCATATAAATGTGTTCAGTTGTCGTTAGCATCAAGTTAACACTTAATGAAAAAAATAAATGTGGAGATACATTAAATTCTACAGCCAATGTCACAACGACACAGAATAACGCTGACTGTAAGTAAATTCCTCCGAACTAGGCACTAGAAATATACGATTCTATTATAATTACTACACAGTTAGCTCTGAAAGTACAGTACCTCGTTATCTATACTATAATAGTTAACCATTAGATATATTACTACAGTAAGTACTTGTCTGCTATCTTTGATATTACTAAAGCCCCTAAACGGTTAGCTTTCGCGAAAATTAAATTTTATGAATCAATAAAACTCATAGCCATTTTTGAACATTACCTCATTAGCTTGGTACTATAATAGATATTACGCATTTGGCTTTGATACAACAATAGCCACTCTCTGTTAGCTATTGATATAAGTCTCTACACCGTTACCTATAATAGTACAATATGTACTGTGTCAGTTATACTACATGTACAATAATCCATAGTAAGTCATAATACTGACTCGTACTTCTGCCACGTAAGTCGTTACGTAGCAACTACTCGGTTACCTAAGAAACTGGAACAGCCAGTTCGTATTAAAATCAGTCATAAAATTGAAACCACCCCATAACTATGATGCTTCCTAACCATGATAATACATTAGGTACTACACCGTTTCATTTATCGTTTATCTGTTTGTTTGTTTGCTACTTTCAGCAACTGTTTACCTATATCGCGGCATCCAGTTTTTATTGTTCGAGGAAGTCTGGGTACACAGTGAGAAATCCTAATTTTTGGCAGGATCAAACCACGTTAACAATTTTAAACAGACACTACTACATTTTTTATGTTCCGACAATATACAGTAGCATTTTTTGTTTGCCATGAGAGCACACAGCTATGATATTACAACAAGCACTACAACGTTATATATGCCCATACAGCAAAGGCGATACTTTGTTACTATATCACTGTAATAGACACTACCTCGGGAACTACCTTGTGAGCTATGTCATTGCAATAGGCACTACTTCGTGAGCTATGTCATTGCAATAGACACTGCCTCGTGAGCTATGTCATTACAATAGGCAATACTTCGTTAGATATGTCATTGCAATAGACACTACCTCGTGAGCTATGTCACTGCAATAAGAGCTATTGCGAAAGACACAAGTGCCACTACCTCTTTAGCTAAGTCAGTTCGAAAGGTTTGGTTGAAAAGACGTTTGCTTTACATCTAGCGAGCAGTATTTCAGCTATTTCGAGGACGAGAACCGGTTAACAAACAATAAATCATGGACAAAAAGGGAAAAAAGTTTCAAATGCCACTGGGAAGTATGGGATATGTGTAGGGGTGTAAAATTTAGTCCTTTTGTAACAGCTAAAACGAGTCTACCCTTATCAACATTTACAAAATAGGTCTTTATTGTGCAAGGTGCACGGCATTCTCCAAACAAGTTACGCACTGTGGTCCACGGTCAGGCTTTCTGTATTATGATCTTACAACCCTCCAACGAGAAGGGGCCCCTATTCGCCACGCGGTTACGCGTTGGCCACTATGTGGCTCGATCACTGTGAAGCCTCCCAGTATGATCTCAGCACTGCAATATGCATTACATATTTTGCTATAGTACTAAATTAGGGACTTCCTCGTTAATTTGAGCTTTGTGCATATGTAACCTGTCATTAAAGAGGTTGGTAATTTTGAGTGCTGCTATGATCTGCTATAGTGATGCTCGTCTGAAAATTCTTTGTAAATAAAATAGATATATTTTATATACGCAATGTGTTGTTAAGGGGAACACGAGTGTGGTGATGACTAACACATAATAACTGCAGCAGTTGAAGTTAACAGATTCTCCTTTTCAAAATGTTTTGTACGAATCGTAGTATGTGTCTGTCTGTCGATTTTCCGCGTTGTTTTATTAATATTTTACGGATATAGGCGCTTGCTTTTCAACGTACACAAAACATTCTGTAAATCACAGGACTGGCGAAGCTAATGAGATATACACATCATATGTAGTATAAATTATTATCCCTATTTTGCAGTATTTTCCTTTGATCTCTATGTGCGTTGTTATTCCATCTAATTGTAGTAGCGTAAGATCTAACACCGGTAAGAGGGCAAAACGGGAAAATCTCAGAAACCCGAATGAAAAGAGGCTCTGCCGAGTTGAAGACCACAAGAAATCTTTCACGTGAGATTTTCCCGTCTTTCTCTCCAATCGAAAACAACCCGGTAGTGCTCTGTTGGAAGATGTAAAGGAAAAGATTTATATACCCTCAAGGTCAATAACAAATCGATTAAATGGTCACTACCTTTAATTGATATCAGTTAAGTACTCCTCAGTAATAGAAACACTTGTAAAATTGGCAAAAATAAAAATTTTCCTGTCTCTGTGTGCAAAATGTACTCGTTCATATTTAAACTAATATGTGTTCTTGTATATTTGCCACAGTTTAAATTTAATTTACGAAAATTTAAATATCTGTTACACATATATTTTTAAAATGGTCTGTCGATCATGTTTTCAATGTTTGAGACAAGTTGTGTGGAGACAATCTTTGTTAAAACATGCACTTTAGATCGTTTTTTACTATATGTAACTAGTGTTCAAAATATTTTTATCAACTTAAATGATCATTTTAATTTGACCTATTAGAAAACTACGATGGTCTCAAAGCGTAGCGGGGCCTATGCATGGTCAGTCATAATATTTGTCAATATTTTATACCTCGTTCTCGGTCGGTATAAAATGAAGACAAATAAAACGTCTGGCATAGAGTCCAACTGCAATAATATATTTCGATTCTAATATCTCAAACAAATGTTTTAAAATTTCGAAGCAACTCTAAGAGGACGCTTTTAATGGCCATTTTGGTTTTTAAAATTTAATAAGATATGAAGGCCCGGTCACACAGCCTTTCGCGTCTGTATCGCGGGTAAAATTTCGCGATTTTTTTTGCCCGCGGTTGCCCGTGGTGGAAAATGTGCAAAATTGGCTTACCCGCGGTTTACCCGTGGTATGCCCGCGGAACAGACGCCGGCGAATGTTCCGCGTCCTTATCGCGGGTGAAGAGCGGCGGCACCGCGGCCTACCACGGGTATAATAAAGCAGCCGTGCTTATGCGCGGTACACACGCGTCCTACCGCGTGTAACCACTCTTAACCGCGGCCGTAGCACGTCCTAGCACGTTCGTTCCGCGTATGTACCGCTTCTTTACCGCGTGTGTACCACGTGTACCGCCCGCGATTACCCGCGGTCTAAATTTTTGGGCAGCCCAAAACTTTTTCGCGCGGCCAACCGCGTGTAACGACGGGTAAAGTACGGCTGTATCGCGTCTTTATCGCGACCTCAAAGCGTCCAACAGCGTCTGCTTCACGGGCAGAAATTTTTGGCCGTGATTCGGCCGCGATACGCCCGTGGAGGGCTGTGTGACCGGGCCTTACAAAACAGCATGCAAAGCAAATAAAATTGACATAAATCTATGCTCGTCATTTTATTGAATATGTGTTCCTCTAAAGGCATACAAAATAACAAAACTGTAAATTGAAATTTCCTAAAAATTTTCTAAAAATGATTTGTCCCCTTAAGGGTCATGACCTATTTATGTCGACTTGTCTCAACTTGTAATTTTCTTACGACCATGAAATTAAATATCAAAGTTAATATAATTAATGATGAATCTTAAATTAAAAAATGTAATGATTTATAAGTTTCGAAAAATCTTAATTTATAAACACTGAAAAACGAATAATAACCGTCACAACAGCTTGTCAAACGCAGCTTTTAATACGTAGATGATCGCCAATTTATCTGTTTTTATTGTTATATATATTTTCCTGATGTGCTGAGATAAACTTATGTTGTCACGTACAGCATTAAATACAATACGTAATATTTATACAGGAAATGCCATACACGTGTAAATAAGATGGACAACAAAATAAGGTGTATGATTTTCTTGACCGTATGCACAATTGTGTTGACCTTTGTATATGGGCTTGCATCGTCAATATTTGGTATGTACACACATATATGTATTATCGCCTTATTTGGTCTTGTTTTTACTATATGTATTCTGGGGAAAAAGACATATTGCGACAAAAGTAAATTTAACAAAATGAGAAGAATTTAACTAATTGAAACAACGGCAAAAGAAAAAAGCTTCACAAAATTATATGAAACTAATAATAATCGTTTGTTTGCATAAAGGTTTTCGCCACATTCAGCAATTATAATGGTGAATAATTTTGTCTAAAAAGAGCCTTTTGACATATTTTAAAATCATTAGATAACCGGATTGTAAATGTATAGAATACATGTATGTTTTTTAATAATTTATTAACGATATTCTAAAATATTTTTTTATTTAACAAAACATGTATTATTCTGTTAAACAAAATCCGATTAATTTTTAATCTACACGTACTTTGAATAGTTTGTCATTAATATTGGATACAAATATCATTTCTAGGGGACAAAAAAACGCAAAAAAAAGATTCAAAAGAATTGGTTATATATATCATATCTGAGGAAGTTTTCACTATAGATAGATTTTACAGTATCCCACGGGGATTTTACATTTTCAAGGGGGGATTTTGATGGTTGTTGTAGTCATTTTTCAGTTTTTATTGCGGAATTAAGCCTTTACAACCGTATAAAATCCTGCAACTTTGGCAAGAAAACTTTTAATCTTGTCAATTATTGTTAAGGTTTAGCACACCCTGCCCTCAGTAAGGCTTGAACTCGTAATCTCAGCTTTGACAGGCACGCGGTCAATAGTAGATGAATAACTGCCTTAACAACGCGACCACCAAGGCCTCAAATAAAGAAAACAAGTTAAAATAGTGCAGCCACAAGACAAGATGAAATACAGTGAAATGAAAAAAGGAAAGAAAACGGTTTCAGGCAAACACTTTAACGAGTCAAACGTTGAAGTAAAAAATAGGTTATAACGTAGAAATATTGAATAATTAGCATCATTTTGTCCATGTAAGTAACACGTATAATCAAGTTAGGAATACAATAGGACAGCGTATCTGTGAGAATAAACAAACCTGATGACCTATAGTAGGTATATTACTGAGAGGTGGGGGGATGCTCCTGATTCTGACAAAAATAAGTAGGCTAAGCAAAACGTGACCATAGCCAATCGCATCTATGGTGCGATTCGACTCTAAGGGATATTTTAATAAAAGATAATTGAATTCATAGTCACACACTTATTTGTGACACATGGCAATACTACAATAGCAATATATAATTAGAGATGTTGAGAAATTGCTATGGAGGGGCACGTGACTTTGAAGAATTGTGGGTAAGTGCCTCAATGAAGGAGAATAGATAAAGTATGCTGTCAGTGTAAAGCCATGGCGCCCCAAGGGGAAACGGAAAACATCTACAGGTGCATTTTGTTCAGTTTACATTTATGATAATTTATTTGCCAGTGTATTGTAACATAATCATAACTCAAATCATTGCATTGTATCACACGTGGCGTTATAACTAATTTCAGGTACGGTTTACTGAGCTATTGCGCGATAATATAGTTCAATGTTTGCATTTACCGAAGTAAGTACTTTCTACCTGTAATATTGTTTTGATTATTTTTCAGGTGAAAAACAGTATGTTTTGTATTTCGAAATGTAATACTTTTGTTATTTGCATTTGAATTTAAATATAATTCTGCTCATATATTCTTACGCGATCAAGCTGGCTAGGTGAATGATCATATTGTTGTATTCATTACATTATGTGCACGTGATTATGTGTCATAACCATTTATTGTAAATGTGTTGAACAAATAAATATTTCGTACTATTATCATAAATGCACATTAAATCTGCTCTCATCTGAATTTAATTATATAATTAACGCATTGTAAATATGTCCAACAATAATAAATTTCTTGCTACTGTTTTAATGGTGTATTAAACAATTTTCATGATGTAAACCGTTAATATTCCATGGCTGCCTGTGCTGCTTCAGCTGATCATCATGATGAATAACAGTAAACAAGATTTTCACATGTACATCTTTGCAAAATAAAAATAACACATAAATCAATGTATTAAGAATTTCGAATATTTTTAAAACAAACGATAACCAGTCCTTTAGCTCAATTGGGATTGCAGATTTAACAAACGGTACATATGTCATGAATGTTAATAATTTGGGACAAAGATTGCACACCGACTTGATGAGGGAAGTATTACGAATCTGTAATTCCTGTCGAACATTTAAATGATGAAAACGTTTCTACTTTAGCATTGTCTTATTATTGGTTTTATGCACTTTTTAATTTTCCAGTTATTTTGTTGTTGTCGCATCATATAGAAATAAATTATTTAATTAAATTTTTTTAATACAGGTCTCAATTTCCTGTATCTTTCTTTTACTTTAAATAATTCAAATGTCCAAAAATGTTAACTAAGTCCACTATAAGGCTGCATATGTCAAAAGCAATTGACTTTCCATATTGGGCCTCAAACGTACAGGTTCAACTAGTCCGAGAATCCTCTGCCGTTTGTTTTAAAAATATTCGAAATTGCGTGGGACGCAAAAATATTCGAAATTGCGTGGGACGCAAAAAAAAAAATAATAAAAGCGTTGGACGGCAGAGGATTCTCGGACTAAGGTTCAACATGTTGCGGTCGTATCATGCTGCGCTCGGCGAAGCTTTTTATTCTTTACTGTTATTGTTGGTTATAGTATTAATTACACAATTTCTATTTTCATTATAGGACATTTATCAGATATAACAATACAAACTGACTTCTTGTTTTAATCCTCCAATTACTTTAATTGAGTTTCCCCGATATGGTTACAACCATATCTTTTCTTGTTTAATTAGGTTAACAGACTGTGCTAGCGGGTAATCAATTTTGACAACCTGTAATGCAGACGAATTTACAATGTTTATATTGGAAGTTTACAACCCTATTGACTGTTATATAATTATTCGATCTGTAACACGTTAAAATGTTAAATGTAAGATTTTAAATATAGACTTGGACATTGTAATTAAACGAATAAATCACGTTAATATATTTTATCAAGACTAACTTTAATATATTTCTTTTCTCTTTAGAATATATACCGTAAAAACGAATAAATCTTGTTAATATATTTTATCAAGACTAACTTTAATATATTTCTTTTTCTTTGGAATATACCGTAATCCCAGCCCGTAATCAACGCTTTGCTGAGACAAAATTATCTTGACCTCCTGACCGAATCGGCGATCGGTTTTATTTTAAAATTTGTGCCATCAAAGACATCAAACGATGAACGTGTTGACCAATGCATTATGTAAGAAATATCGGTCAGTACAGCTTGAAAGAAATTGGGTTATTTCTATGGCGAGGGACTGCAGATATCTAGGACAGTAATCGAGGACGTTTGAGAGATTGAGGTTCATAAAGGGAAATTTAAAAACAATGTTTATTGCGTAGTTGACAATTTCTGCTAATAAAATAAATGGAACTTTTAAAAATAAAAGCTATATTGCAGCTTAAGCAAATCATATTTGTTTAGAAACAGTTTGGTTGTTAAGAAAATTTTCCATTCATTTTGCCGGAATGAATCTGTATAATTATAACTAGTTAAATTTTATTTCCACTGATCAAACCTCCAATGTGACTTTTATTGATCAAGGCTGTATGCTGAATGATTTTCGAACATTTATAGACCTGGCAAAAATTATACCCTTATCACCATTTGCATGATTCTTAGGTGACGCTGTACTTACAACCTTCAGCAAGTTTTTAATTGAACCACAAAATCTTAAATATTGTACTTATTAAAAATAATATGCGCTCACGATTGCTTTTTAGAAGAAAAGCAACTTGTTATTTATATCAATACATTTTCTACAAAATCTCATACGTACTAGGTCTGACTTCCTGTTTGACGAAAATAATTTTTAACATAGCAGATACGCAGAAAAACATCGTTCAGGTGTTATATGATATATACTTTCACTCTAGACACGAGACTAACTAGACTAACTCTCATTGAATATATCAGTAACCCAATCGCTGATTGTTGTCAGATACTAATAGTTTCTGATTATACCAAGTAAAACTGGAACAGTTTTGTAAATGGTGTTTTTAATTTTATTTGATATCTGTAAGACAAATTTGAAAATTGTCCTGAGCATGAATAGACCCATAATGAAGTCTGAATGGCCAATTATAATTGGACACCCATGTTAATACGATATAACTTTCTTTGGTAACATGATTTATTCTTACAACGTAAAAAAATAGTTTATGATGTCATCGCTGTTTTAGCGTTAAAATTCAACATGTATTATCTTCAAAAATAAAATTATAAGACATATTGAGTTTATTTTTAATAATGCGTCCCTAGTGGGTGTTTAGTTTAGTAAAAAAGTATACAAAAGTTCTTTCAAACCACCATGAGAAGATTTTGTTTTTATTGTCTAAGACACTAAACAATATGCAATTTGTCGCTTTATCAGTGTTGGGGCTACAACAAAAGATTGTATTTCACCCCTTAAAAAACATCTGTTCGGCGCGCCAACTTAACTGGTTTATTTTTCAAACGTGCTCACGTTTCGTACATAATGAATACATAATTTAAATAAATTTATGAGCCCTCAAAAGTATATATTCACCTCGCCTAGCGGCTTGGTGAATATTGCATTTTCTCTGGCGGATAGATCCTGATAGCGACCTATATATAAGTCATTAATTGTATATTATAAGGGGTCATTCTATTTAAAAACCGAACCAACATATTTATTGCAATATATGATTTGCAATATATGATAATGTAACCTTGACTACATCTTGCAATATCAGAGGTTTTTAGTCCCTGAACTTAACAACATGGCCGCCGTTTCTAAATATAGAAAAAACCTGTATATGACTGTGTTCTTTTCATTATTTATCAAAACCATCTTAGATTTCATTGTAATCTCACGAAATGGGTGGGATAGTTTGACGCATATACTAGGGTTCTCTGGAAAATTAATATTGCGAGGTTGAATAATTGGAAAAAAATCAATAATTTCAGTGACAGCCAAAGAACCAATATGAACCTTTCTAAGTAAAGATGATGAGTAATGGATCCCTTTCCCGATGGCTTCACGCCTTTTTCACGACAGAAGCCCTAAAAATAAAAACAATGCTTACATTGGTTTCTTTATCAGCAAAAACAAATTTAATATTGAACTGCTTTCGCATCAAAAGAAAGTAATGTAACATATACAGTGGCATGTGACTTGTTTGATCACATGTATTTTAAGGTGAGCGAGGAAGATTTCACAGAATGTATGCAGAGGCAAGTCAAATTAGGTAGAAAGCTGATAATTATAGTTTTATTTAAATGTGTTTATCCACAAACTAGCTTAATTAGTTTACTTAATATGTCGCCAGAAAGGTTATACAAATCTTATAGAACCAGCTGTCTGATATATTGGTATCTATATGGGATGCACGAGTTCTGATGAATAAAAATATTTGACCCATCTTTTTTCAGAGAGCTTTTGCGTTGAAAAAGTCCATGGCAGAAAACTGAAAGAAACGGTAAGAGCTCATCAACATGTTTCAGTACACAGTTTAATTAACGATTAATTAATTGCTTTCAAAAGTTTTAGTGTTTTTTTCCAAATCAAACATCTAAAGATAGGAGAATAAGAAAGCGTTTCAATCCCAGCGCGCAAAAAAAAATTCTATCAACAAAAAGATATTATACCGTATTTACGAGATACGTTTGCATTATGATATAAATCTTATCATTTATTATTTCCAGGCATTTAACGATAATATTGAAATTGAAAGTTTAATTGGTGTTCTAAACGTCATGATGGGGCTGGAAAAATTGCAGAAAGTGGCATCAAACACAAACTCTCGTTTGGGGGGGTTTCATGTTATTCTACGGAAAGCTTTCTGTGAATTTTAGTGGGTGACGTGTTTGGAGACTGCCTCTCTCCTTGCACGATATAGACTCTTTTGTAGATTTCTAAAACGAGGAGGCTCACTCTAGCCGCTACAAAATGCGAGTTTTTTCGTCTCTACGCAATACTGCATACTTTTTTAGTTGCAATCAAAACTATGTTCCAATTTGCCCATCAGGTTTTCCCATTTAATGATTGTATGTTAACTTGTCCTGAATATGGCTGATATACTGCTCGCCAGACGTAAAGCAATCAATCAATCAATCAATCAATCAATCAATCAATCGTGTGTGTTTTAAGTGTCATTTATGCTAGAAGGATTCGAACTTTGTATACATATGGCAGTACAAAGAATTGTAACTTGTACACTAATATTTGCCATATGCTTTTACATTTCCAGGTCATAAATGGCGTAAATCATAATTTAAGAACTACAAAACATTTAACAGGGCAAGGCCAAGTTCAACCAGACACCGTTATGTTCCCAGAACCTATGAAAAGAGCACAACATTTACACGAAGTATGCACACGACTAGAAGACCTGGGACAGGTTCCTATAGAGCTACCTAGACATACATACGAATATATGTATGTAAATGATCAATATAGGTTTATATTTTGTATGATGCCAAAATTAGCATGTACAAACTGGAAGCGAGTGTTCCTTGCATTAAATGATCATTTTCCAAATAAGGACTTTGTCATGAATGACATGCACAGCAGCAATGTTCATGGTTTACATGGACAGTACGGTAAAACATTGGTAAATTATTCTCCATCTGAAATTAAATATAGGCTCCAAACATACAAGAAAATTATTTTCGTTCGCGATCCATTCGAACGAATATTATCAGCATACAGAGATAAGATGTTCCGAAATGACAGTCAATCGTACATTAACATGGCTAGAAAAATTAAAGATTTAAAAAGAAAAAATGATACGTCACAAGATGTAAACGTAAAATTCCTGGAGTTTGTGCAATATCTAACAGATCCTGATACGTTTGAGAGTTCATATGAACAACATTGGGCCAAATACTCTCACTTATGTGAACCATGTGTAGTGCAGTATGATTTCATCGGAAAATTCGAAACTATGGATGCCGATATTGAACTGGCTTTCAAATATATGGAAATTGATGGTAGTTTGAAGTTCCCTCATAGAAATGCGTCCTATTCGAATACAAAAAGTTCTGATATTGTACTTGATTATTACAAACAAATCCCTGATTTTTACTTGCAAAAACTTTATCAGTTATTTAAAGTTGACTTTTTACTTTTTTCGTATTCTTTACCTGACATTGGTTCAAATTTCTTAAAATAATATTATAAATGGGATATATGCTTACTGTATGGGTTTTTGTTGTAAAAAATCTATATACTGTGTAAGTAGTGTTGCGCTTTACACATTATTAAATCTATTACAATCTCATCTGACTCCTATATAATTTGTATATATCTTTATTCTCATAAACCAAATACATGGTACAGAGAACAAACATAACAATACAATAAAATATCAATCAATAAATATTACAAATGTACAAAAGGTGCGCGGATTAATACAAATTATTCATGATTCATAAAGAACAGATGTGGACATTAGTAAATTATGATGAAAATTGAGGTTACCCAGGAGGATTCAACTTTACATTTATAAATTTGATAAATTTACATAGATTTACAAGTACGTTAACTTTTGTACTATTCATAAGTTTGCTAAATTTTATAATATTAGGTCTATAGGTGATACTTGAATTAATATATTGTTTTCTTTCGTTTTCGATACACTTACAAATCATAATAAAATGAAACTCATCTACCCTACATTCAATGGGCACAATTTTGAGCTACATTTGGGCTGTTAGTTAACAGATTTAAATAGGGGTGGAAAAAAGTCAATGAACGGGAAATTTTGAGTTGAACAGGATAACAAATTAAATCTTTTGGCTATTTAGACCATTGTACAATATTTATCCATAGATTTAACGCCACATCGGGCGAATGTGAAGGGATTGGTCTGTGTCATCTTTGCAGAGATCAAACGATAGCGAGAAATCAACTCGTATACTTTTTTTCACATCAGGTTGAGAGACTTGTATAAACTGTTTTCAAAGTTCACCCTAATTCAGGGGTCACCTTATAAGTAGTGGTATTGAATATGGATCCCTCGACTGTTCAAGATGTTTCTTTTTCAGTTGAAAAGTTGCGAAAAGTTAAGTTTGACTTCAAACTTAGTTACCATTTTGTTAGGTTTCCAAGATAATTTGTTCTATCTGCGTCTGCATGGCCTTATGAACACTGGACTGTGTAAAATAGCTGATAAATGGCGTAAAACCTCAAATGCACAAACAAACAAAAAACTCCAATACACACACACACACACACTCAACTAAATTAAACGGCGATGTTCTCGATCTAGTTAAAAATAGATCTTAACGACCGTTACGAAGTTTGCCTAGTCAACGTTAGATAGCACCTTAGACTACAGACAAATAATACCCTGTTTTATTGTTGTCAGCTGTCCGCTATATGTATAAATAAATACAAGATATCAAATGTTCTAGTTAAAAAAAAACACTAATCTTGAGACTACATGTTCATGTCAATTACCTACTCTAACTATTACAACGCATGTTATCCATGAGACAACTAGTAACCTGTTTAGTATACTCAGTATACCCCCGACATTCACATCCTTGAATTGACAGGAAACAGATATGCGACAGACCTGATATCGGCACTCGCAATATAGGACCGTATGGTAAGTTCACATACAAAATTTCAAGTGGTTGCTGACGGAATGACGGATGGACAGGGATAAACCATTATACTTCCCCTTCTCCGAAGCGGGGGTATAATAACAATTTTGTACCAGTTGTGTGGTGTGATAGTTGTGTATACACATATTAGCAGATAAAAAGGAGTGTAGCCTTGGTTGGGTAAGATCTTGTTTACTTTCGAAGGTTAAGTGTATTCAGTGAGTCACATTTATGTCCACTTCTTTTTCTAATTTTTATTAACGATATCGTCGACGATATAAACTAATTTGCCACGCAAAAAACCCTCTTCAGAATATGTCAACACTTACTATGGAAAGTTGATATTTTTTCCCTAAATATACCTATCTATCTTTCATTATTATAAGCAAGATTGCGCGCACAGATAATAATTTTTAATCCCTTAATGCGCGGAATCGTAATGCATCCCACCCCGAATTCTTTTTTCTTCACAGTTATTACCTTGACACCAAAACCGTTGTTTGCAGATTATCTTTAAACAGTAAAAGGAAGTGTTTTGGGATGGGCATTCATGGTTTTCGACACTTTTTCATATCCCGGAAATTTTCACCCGTTCTCAAAGTGCACATTAGCAATGTAAAACACGAAATATTTTGTGGTCCAAAATTCATTTCTGATATGTACAATAATAAACTACCGTATCTGAACAACAGGGTCCTCGGTGGCCGAGTGATTAAGGTAGTCTGCATGCTATTGATCACGTGGTCTGTCAACACTGAGATAGCGTGTTCGATTCTCCCTGCAGGCAGGGTGTACTGGACTCCAATAATTGACAAGGATTGCCCGTTTTCCTACCGAAGTTCGGGGTTTTCTCCGGGTACTCCGGCTTCCTCCCCCCAATAAAAACTGGACGCCATGATATAGCTTTAAAATTGCTGAAAGTGGCGTGTAACAATATTCAAACAAAAACAAAAAACAAATGAACAACAGAAATGCAAATTGGTTCGAATACCAACCCAGATGGTCATTCTCAACAAACTTTTGAAACGAGGCCACCATTTCATATCTATAATGTGCTGAAAATGTCCGTTACGGTGGTATAGCATCAATTTATTCTTCATATTTTCCAATAAATATACTTTTTAACAGAATGTAAATAATCTGCAAGCAATATTTTGAAATATTCTTACTATAAACGTGTTTTGAACTGTTTGTGCCAAGTACGATCTCAACTTTTAGTCAAACTTTCAGCTGTATCATTTAAAACAAAGAACTGCAACGTAATTTCATTTTCCAATAACTTTCACCGCAAAAATGGTTAAATACCCCCTTTTAAACAGATAGATCTTTAACATTCTTAGAAGAAGTCTTTTTGTTTTATAACAGCTTAATAGCTGTAGCCGAAAGTAAAATTTACTTGTACACGAAAAATGTAAGGACATGTCGGAAAAGTGGGTCGGAATAACATAAACTATAAACTCGCAAGCATTGAAAGAAAAAATTTAAACATACAATTTTGTCAGTAAAAGTATCTAAGAGTAATGGTTTTGCAGCATTAATTGGCGGGCTTTGTGTCTCATACAACTATACTATAATAATGTAGTAAGGAAGATTACATGAAAATAATCTTTTAACGACTATCAAAGATATCAATACACAGGGGCGGATACAGGATTTTCGAAAGGGGGGGTGTAAAAGGGAATATCGGAAAAGGAAGGCCACGAACAAAGTTTTTATAGTGTTCAGTAACCTTTATTTGGTACATTATATACAACAGGGATATCATAATAAACGAATTAGTACCGTTAATGCATTAATTTATGGCGAGGACGAGCGGGGATTACATTTTTGCCTTTGGCGCTGGTTGTTACCCTCCCTGTTTTTTTGTTTGTTCTTTTCTTTTTTAAAGGGGGCGTACGCCCCTACGCCCCCCTGGATCCGCCACTGATACATGTATTTTTAATATCGTTCTACTCTGAATTCAACATTATTAGTTAACTACTATAATATTCAATTAGATAACAGTAAAACTGACGATATGATATAATTTGCTGAACCAGTCCAATACGGAATTAACTTGTCCAATATCGGTATTGGCCTGATCGACCTGTATTGGGCTGATTCCAACCTGTATCGGCCTGATTGATTTGGACTAGTTAATTAATAAAGATATCATTACGTGATGATTTATGTATTGGCCAAGTTATTGGTCTTTGGCCGTCTGCATTGTCCTTCGGTTGCGCCTCAGGCTAATACAGCAAGCCTTGGACCAATAACTAGGCCAATACAGAAACCATTACGTAAGAATATCATATTCTTGTTGATTTGCCTACTACTACCTGACCCGAGACAATACAAAGTATGTCTCGATCTTCTACCTAGAGAGTGTCCGGTCGAGACGGCCATTGTAACACGTTCTTTTCCTGTTTCAGAAAAGATTTTTTGACCGTCTTGTCCTTCTCATCTACATCAAGGACTTGCCCTATACACCATTTATCGCTGTAAATTGCTGCAACGAAATCATCTGTATTCACAGAAACTGTCAACCTCTCATTATGTTCTGCTGCAGACATGTGCGTGTTATGTTCCAAAGAGATATTTGTTTGTTGCAGTCATATTAACAGCAACGTTCTCAATACGCTAAGAGTCGCAAGTGGAGGTAAGGGATTCAATGCAAACAGTAGCAACTGGTGTTTCGAACAGAGACTACGGAATTTCCCATTCCTTTTACCGCATGTATTTTCATAGTTCCAAAAATGGCTTTTAATTTTTGAGCTGCAATAGCTTCAGCTGTTTTCTGACACTTTTCTGTCGACATGAACATTAATGTAATACTTTTCATGGTGCAGTGCATAGAATGCGTGCACGCAAAGAAGTCAGATGGACCTTGAATAGCAACTTGACCTGTTTTCACGGCTTCATCGGCCATCACCTTACTGTGCCACCCAGCCCGTCGTACGGACCTTTCCCGTCGCCTGTCTCGCATTAATTCCAGGTAGCTGCTATCCCATATGTACCGAGATGGTTTGCAATGACATTAAATATTACTTTGTTGCGGCACTGGGAGGTCGGGCTATCTGTCCAATAATGTATACGCATTGTTTTCTGGTTAAGAAGCTTGAACTCGGCCATAAATTTATCAGTAATGGTCAGAAATGTTGCAGCGTTATGTCCCATTTCTTCAGATACGACCACAAAACTTTAATGTAGAATCTCACTTGCTTTTAGTTGGTCTGTAATATATCACGATCGGATGAAGGGTAACGCTTGTTTGATTCCAGTATGCCGACTGTATTTCCTGAACTGATTTACACGCATAGTTTTCACTAAAGTCCATGTGGATGATACAGTGATTTTGTGGAAGGTTTTTTTTAAGTTTTTATTTCATGGTACTGTATCGTTATTTTCTGAACATGCTCGTCAAAGTCATCATTTTGTGCAATTACGTGCTGAACAAAAGCCTCTTTCGTCATTTCTGTTTCTATAATTATCACGACTGACCTTTTCTGTCCGTTTATTTCTGTCTGCACTCGTTTGCACTGACTTACAATAATGTTGTCTGACATCGCACTGTTCTCGACATCTTTAAGTACCTTTGACCTGATCTCTAACATTTTTCTCCATTAAAGGTGCAATATTTTGCGTTTAAGCGCTTTCATCGTTATTGAAATATTCTGGTGGTTAGTGCAATGACACTTGTCTCTTGTAATCAGTGACGTTAGGAGAGTATGCTGTGGTCAAATTCTATAAAACGACGCCAAGGAAAATCTTCACTCAATAGTAGGTCAGAACTCTTTTCTGAACGTTTCCATCAGTCGTTGTTTTTTATATTCAAACTTTTTGAGCAAACTTCTCCTAATGAGTTTCTACACAGGCCTGTCTTTGCACTAAACTTTTCAGTGCTTTATATTTTTCATAATGTCTCCAGAAACAAGATTCTTAAGCTTTAAGATTTTGATTGTTTTTTTTTATGGCGGATGACTTTATTTCATCACGAAGTGGATTTGCAAATATCAGTTCTTTCTGAACTTTTCTTGACTGTTCTGGTGTGAGTTTCAGATCTTCTGTTAGACGCCTGGCTTTGGATTTTGGTGTTAATGGACTGTTTTGTATTGATCGTTTTTGCCAATGAATAGAACGCAAAGTACTCCTATATTTCGATATGTTATAGTTCGATTGAAGTAGCTTTAAATCGTTCCTAAATTTTTTCAGTTTTCTAGAAATTCGCATTTTTGGCCTCTTTTCGCTCTTTGTACAAAGTTAATTCTTACTTTCATTTGGTTTGGATCTTCCGACATTGCACTTTCAGTACCACCAGTGTTTCCTTGTTCGGTGTGTTGTCCGGCGTCATCTGGGGAACCTGCAACAGAGCTGCTGAATCCTTTTTCTTCATGCGATACAGCTTCAAGTAGTTTCTATTTTATGTGTTTCTTTCGACCTTGATTTTGCCATTTATGTAATCAAACATCACACGTAAAGTTAGAGTAGGCTTGAAATGTGTGTTAACTATGTCTGACATGTTCTTTAGCTTAAGGTATGTAAACACTTAATCAAACAAAAAACGACAGCAGATATATTATTGATTATCCGTACTTTAGATAGTTTAAAGTTAAACTGTAAGCAAATGCCATTATGTTTACATTTTACAATATTTTACGTAAACAAATTTTGTTGAAAATTAAAAATATGTATTTTGATAAGCATAAATATCTCATTTTCTTTACTTATGTAATTAAAAGCTATTTATACATATTGGTTATTGTCCAAGTTAAAGCTATTATACGTAGAAATACTTATATTTCAAACTAAATTTATATAAAATATTATCAGTGTATTCGCATACATGTTTGTTACGATTTCGTAACGCACATGTCCCATCATCTGAATCTACCCTCATCCATCCATTACTATTTTGCATGAAATATGTTCATTGTTTCTTAAATGTTAACATTAATTCTGAGTACTAAAATGTATGATGAATCTTAAAATCTCTCATCATAAAAACATCAGATGCATTTACAAATCTACCTACCGTTCGGTTTAGAGATCGGTGACCATCAAAGAGATCAAAGGTCAACACCATATTGCGTGAAGATATTCTACTTAAGAGATACAGAAACACAAACCTTCACCTGAATATAGATCTTGTTAAGGTCTTGGAAAAACATTATATGTTTTGATTTACCTTTTGTAATGAAAGTTATAGTAAAAAGCCATATCTCAGTAACTATAACAGTCTGGGATCCTGACTAAATATTCTCAATACCGTAAGCGGACTTCCGTTAAAATATACAGTCAGGTCACCAGCAATGAATCCGGTCAATATTTTGACCGGTTTGTAATATTCGGAATGCCTCAAAATTTGCGTCAGTTAAACTGTAACTGACGTACTTCCGATGCAATGCATCATGATGTAACGTCCGGCGTCCGGTAATCAAATTCAAATTAAAATACAGTTTATCAAAAGAATGCTTTTATAGATTTATGTCTCGTTTGTGGAAATAACTCTACGTGGAATGGTCAGTTTAAATCAAAAGCCGAAAGCAAGAAGCAGATAGTTTACTCTATTTAAATTGTTTTCTGACAGAAATTTCCGACGGAAGGAAACGCGCGAAAAGTTATCTTAAAATGGCGTTTTAAACAACCAATCAAACTGGGTAGTAAACTGGTGGTAACCTGGGTGCCGTTTCATAAAGCGATCGTTATCCCATTTAAATTGCATGGGATAACGAGCACGATAATGAGCGATCACTTCATGAAACGGCACCCTGGGGTTATATTTGAAAGTGAAGCTTGCGTAAATGAACAGCATTGCACCAGGGGACCAGGTTACTATAACAGATATTGTCAAAGAATCTTCACCGTTGTTGTTTATTCTAGACCTTTAGCATGGTCATGGTCACAATGTAAAAAATACAGGTAAAGACGTGAATTGCAACAATTTTGTTTAAGTTTCTGAGAATGTTGCTTCTTATAAGATAATAAAATTTGCAAAGATCAAAAGGTCATATGGCAAAGATAATTTAAGTCCTTAATGTCCCAATTTATTACTTTTATGTTTATAAAGTAACAGATGTTTTTAATATATTTATATTGTGAAAAAGATTCAATTTAAATAAACAAGTGTCAAGGTCAAGGTCACAATATTCAAACATTTTTTGTTTTTTCATTTAATGTGGTATGAAATAATTTTATGATTAATTTCTTAAGACAAATTACGTATATTTAAAAATAATTATAAAACGCCTAAAATTATTTAAAGTCATGCTTATCATTCTATGATATTAATCGTTTGATAGAACGATTTACCAATAATTCTTCATATCATACCTCAGGAAAGTATCTGGATGACGGCACCTGGTGACCTCCAATTGTTTATACATGGTTAGTAAATTTTGTACATAGTCGGCAGGTAAGAATTAGCGACATTGCAACACACAAAAAATATAATTGATTTTGCTTCAATTCCGATGATTTAGGATAGTCGGTTGGATATATTGGTGATAGATGCAAGTTATCGAAGGTTAGAAATTTTCAAATTAAATAGGCTAATCTGAAATTTAATACTAGTTTCATCTACTAAAATATAGTCTTCATATTTAATGTAACCTTATGTCAAAGGAAGTGTCATTTATGCGAGTTTCGTCAACGTTTAAGTTTGAGTGATCTGAAGACCTTATTGTGTTTGCTTCGATTATTAAGGTCTTTCCCACTTCCAGTGGGAAGACCTTATTGTTTTTGTTCGGATTATTTTTCTTTTTTTTTCTTTTTTTTTCCGCCAACTTTCAAAACCAAACAGTTTAAAAACTACGCGACATATCTTTTTGGTCTTTCGCGACAAGTTTTGGGCACTGAAAGTCTATTCGGAATTCACCCTGTGAAATCGAAACATTTTTCTTTACGGAGTTATCTGCCCAAACACCGAAAACCTTGTTATCGCGTAATCTCTGGAACTATAACAGATACAAGAAAACTAAAAAGTGACCAATGTTGAGGAACTTTTGGGACAACTTTATGACATATTTTGGCGAAAAATTTCTGACTAGCGAAGGCGAGCGGTATACCTTGAATGTTTCAAGGACTCCGCTTATCACAAAAAACTCACAAACCGTAAGTCGAAATCACAAAAGGTCTTCACAATTTATTGTCATGTGACATGTCCTTAAAGAAAATCTCAAAGTCATAGTTCAGAAGTGACCTCGACCTTAGGCCTCCAATCTTGTTATCATTACAACTCAAAAACTATAAAAGATAGAAGAAGACAATAAATGGAAAAAATACTCCTCTCATCAAGGCCTTCATTTGATACATTTCGTCCGAAACTGTACGATGAACTGTTTTCGAGTTCGGGCTCTTGGCTCATTTCGGTTAATCAGTTTTTGGCATAAAACTTGAAAACCGTTACAGATAATATAGTAAACATATAGGTTAAACATGATCATCAAGTGAAGGCCTTTAATTTGAGCCCAAATTCAAAGGTCACAGGTCAAGGTCATACCATAGCAACCAGGTCACCATTACAAAAAGTCCTTAGCAACCATATATTTTTTAAATCAGGATGATGTACTTTACTGAAACATGTCATTTTACAACCGGAAGTGGCATTTTGTCCTTAGCAACGGCCACGAAAGTCCTTGACAACCATGTATTTTTTTACTCAGGACCATAGAAATAGTCTATTTCGCCTAAAAAATGGTTCAGTAACTTAGGTAGTCAAGTTTAAAACAAGAGATGAAGAAAAATTAATTTTATAAAGGTATCTGGGAAAGACCTTTCTAATTGTTCTTGAACAATTAGCCCTATCTTTATTAAGGTTTTTGTTTTGATGATTTTTTCCGCCAACTTCAAAACCAAGCAGTTTAAAAACCAAGCAGTTTAAAAACTACGGGAAATATCATTTTGCTCTTTCGCGACAAGTTTTAGGCACTGAAAGTCTATTCGGAATTCACCCTGTGAAACCGAAACATTTATCTTTACAGAGTTATCTGCCCAAACACCGAAAACCTTGTTATCGCGTAATCACTGGAACTATAACAAATATAAGAAATCTGAAAAGTGCGACATGTTGAGGAACTTTTGAGACAACTTTATGACATAATTTGGCTACAAATTTCTGACTAGCAGATGCGAGCGGTATACCATGAATCTTCCAAGGATTGCGCTTATCACAAAAACTCACAAAGTCGCAATCATGAAAGGTCTGCACCATTTGTTGTCCTATGACATGTTCTTAAAGAAAATCTCAAAGTCAAAGTTCAGAAGTGACCCCGACCTTAGGCCTCGAATCTTGTTATCATTATAACTCAAAAACTATAAAAGATAGAAGAAGACAATAAATATTCCTCTCAACCACCAAGACCCTCATTTGATACATTTGGTCCGAAACTGTGTGATGAACAGTTTTCAAGTTCGAGCCCTTGACTCATTTCGGTTAATCAGTTATTTGCATACAACTTGAAAACGGTTAGAGATAATATAGTAAACATATAGGTTTAACATGATCACCAAGTCAAGACCTTCAATTTGAGCACAATTCCAAAGGTTATGGGTCAAGGTCATACCATAGCGACAAGGTAACCATTACAAAAAGTCCTTAGCAACTATATAATTTTAAAATTAGGATGATGTAATCTACTGAAATATGTCACGTTCAACTGTATTTTACATTTTTACAGGAATCTGGGAAAGACCTTTCTAATTGTTCTTGAACAATTCGCCCTATCTTTTCCCGCCAACTTAAAAAACAAACAGTTTAAAAACTACATGAAATATCATTTTGGTCTTTCGCAACACTTTTTGGGCACAAAAAGTCTATTCGGAATTTATATTGTGAAAAAGAAATATTTTTCTTTACAGATTTATCTGCCAAAACAACGAAAACCTTGTTATCTCTAATCTCTGGAACCATAAAAGATAAAAGAAAACTGAAAACTGACAAATTTTACGAAATTTTGTACACAACTTTATGACATTATTTGGCTAAATATGTCCGACTAGCGGAGGCGAGCGGTATCCCGTGAATGTTTATGACTCCGCTCATCACAAAAACTCACAAACCGTTAATCGAAATCATGAAGGTCTTCATTATTTGTCGTCCTGTTACGTGTCCTAAAAGAAAATCTCAAAGTTTAGAAGTAACCTTAGGCCTCTAATCTTGTTATCATTACAAATCAAAAACTATAAAAGATAGAATAAAATTTATGGAAAAAATGCTCCTCTCATCAAGTCCCATATTTGATACATTTGGTCCGAAACTGTGCGATGAACCGTTTTCTAGTTAGAGCCTTCACTCATTTTGGTTAATCAGTTTTTTTACAGTTTTGAAAACGGTTAGATATAATATAGTTAACATATAGGTTTAATATGATCACCAAGTCAAGGCCAGTTTGAACCATTTTCAAAAGTTACGGGTCAAGGTCATACCATAGCGACAAGCACTACTGGCTAAAAAAATGACTGTAAATACCAGCTGCAGTCGTTTTTCGTCTGTCATTGACTGAGATTGACTGCAAATGACTGCAAAAATGCCTGTTAAAGACTGCAAACGTTGTGTCAGACAATAATTTTTACTGTGACAGTCATTTTATGCCTGTCACAGACATATTTTGTCCGTCACAGACATTTTTCCCGTTGGCGCAGTCATTTTATGTCTGTTACAACGGCGTATCCGTTGTATCAGTCAAAAAATGCCTGTCGCAATCATTTTTTCCGTTGACTCAGTCGAAAATCGTCTGTTACAACGGCGTTACCGTTGTATCAGTAAAAAAATGTCTGTCACAGACATTTTCTTCGTTGTATCAAACAAAATACGACTGTCACAACGCCTGGTAATTATTATTGTTAATTTATTAACAGCGGCCGATTTATATTTTAAATTTTAATTTCTTTTATGAAAATATTCGGAATTAAACAAAAAAAATCTCTATTTGGAAATTGATCTCGCGCACACTTTACGATTACAAATGTAATTATTATTTGTATTGTTGTTAACCCGTCGATTAATTTTCTAAATGTCAAGTTATTTTATGAAAATATTCGGAATTCAACAAAAAACATCTATTGGAAATTTGATCATCTTCTACATTTTTATAATAATATTTTCTGCAAACAAAGTTAAACAAAATATGATGACATCGCTTATTTATTAAGTTATGTTGAAAATTATTTTACAATTATAGTTAGTATAAATATGTTTAGCTATTTTAAATACAATATTTAATAAAAAAATCAAATCATGTTTGTTTTCTATTGTTTAAAATATCAGGTAATTCAGTAAACATTATAAAGTTGTTGATGTCCACGGGGCGCTTCCGATTTAAAGAAGGACACATGTGGTTAATTATGTTACAGGTAATCCCGCCTCACTGATCAAAGTTCACGTTTATGAAACATCGGGCTGCATCATGTGAAAACATTACACAGGTGACCGGTAATTAACGATACTAAATTCGGCACGTGCAGATAAATATGCAAATATCTCTAAAACTACAAAATAAAAAAATAAAAATGGGTAAAAACTATACTAGTAGTTTGCGGTTTTCTACGGACCAAATAAATTTACAGATTGTACGGTTATCTTGTAAGTAAACTTCAACCCCTTTTGTTCTACAGACAAACACTAAATTTTTAAAGGTGTTTATTTTTATTTGTCTACATTGACTCTAAAATCATACCATAGAAAGGCAAAGTGCCACAGAACAAATAACGGATACACTTTTTAGAATGAAACTGAATCGAGTGCGCCGTTTCGTACAAAGTTGACATGTATTCGAGAAAAATCATTCGATATATGTCCAGTCAAGTAACAGAGAGTCATTTACTCCGAAGACTGATCGTCATTTGACTATGTGAGACGGTAATTAGCACGTTTATAAACAATAAAATTAGGTCACATTATCAATATACGGAAAAATGATCAACATAGCATTTTCCACGTGCATCTTCAAAGAAGAAAAAAGAAATTTCTTCAATAAAGATCGTTTCCCGTTAGTTTCGCAATGTCTAAGGCTTTAATAACGTAAAGAAGAATGTTATGTTTTCTATTTTGTATAAATAGATCGAAGACGTTAGAATATTTATTTGCTACATTACGAGCAATAGGACTGAATTCTGCCGTTAATCACAAATATAACTTCGGTTAATAACGGCAGTAAAATTCGGCCTAGCATTTGGTATGGTCAATTCGGCACCCGATATAATCAATTTAGGCACCTGTATTTATAAGAACTATTTTTTTCTTAATATACTATAATATTCCGTTAAAAAGGCGATTTAAAGAAAACAATGTTTATTTCAAATCCTTAAAGAATTCAATAATAACGTCGTCAAATATTATACACTGGTGCCACTGTCGGTACTACATTTGTCGGTTCAGTGAACAGCTATTGTGAGAATTGCAAAATATCGCGTTGGTTACCAAAACTAAAAAGTGTAACGGGTGCAAGTCAAATAGGTACTTGATCAAATCGGCACCTACAAAAAATGTCAATTCGGCACCTGATACTAGTCAATTCGAGTCAATTCGGCTCCTCGGAAGAGTCAAATCAGCATAAACTTCGTCACCAAAAAACGGCTCCTGTTATATTATTTACTTCCTACAATGAAATGGTTTAAAAGGCAATTTAAATTTTTAATTAAATGAAAATCAACACAAAAGTGAGTGCTTGTCAATGTACAGATTTGCACAGCGGCTCCATCTATAAAAATTTTTAGGTTGGGAGAATGGCGAACCGCGAATGGCATGTAGAAGTTTCGTAAATAAAATAATAAAAATTTCTAACTAATAAGAATATATTGAAAAAGATATTTTGGTGTTTGTGGCACAAGAATAATAAATGAATTATTCGACACCGGTGATCGAAAATGCTATTGTTATCTATGTAAACATTGCACTCGCCATGTCGCTACATAATTCCATAGTAAAAGCTGACACAATTTGCTTCCTGTCCTTTTCATTTATTTTATAATTCATGCTGAACCATTAATTTTTCTCTTTACACTAGTCGAAATTGGTAACCATCCATCGTAACAAGCCACGAGGTTGTTTGTTAACTTCGCAAAAAAATTAACTAATTTTCCGTGTATGTTTGCCGTCCGGCTTCAGACAATGTTGCATTTTTATGCTTTAAGTATTTAATTCAACGAAAGTCAAAACGATATATTTTTCCTCATGTTATGTGTTCCTTAAAACAAAGGAAGATGTGATCAAGCCAGTGTGTTTTAGCAGAAGTTTTTTGAGTAACAAATAAAAGTCCTTAGCGCCTATGGTCGAGCTTATGTTCCTTTTGTAGATCTAAAAAGGTGCAATTTGAAATCAGCAATTATTTTTAAACATTTGTTCAGAGTTTTGAAATGCTGTTTTTTACTTGATTTTCAATGTAAATTTGACCTAAATTAGAACGGGTGTTACGTGGAGCAAGCATTGTCCATTTGAAACCCTTCGGGTAATGTACTGTCGTTTGCGGTTTAGGCGCTAAAACAAAAAGTGTCAGATTGCGTGGCAAAAGTCATGTACATGTAAACAACAAGCATAGTATGGAACATGTACAGTAGAGATTTTATATTGGATTTTCGTAATAAAAAGTTACAATATCGCAATATTGAATATTAATTTTTAAAAATGCAAGCAGAAAAGCACTCCATGTGATTGTGTCTGTTAGTATAAGCTATTAACACATTGTTTAAATTTAAGTTATATGCCAACCATATAACATGTGCGATTTTTGTGTCTGAAATGGGCAAACAACAATTTCTCATGTCTTATTTATTAATATATTTATAAAAGTTATTATAAAAACATCTTCAATTGTATCGTTGCACTGAATGGATTTTGATGCAATTTTGATGGACTCTTTGTCACATAGTGCCATTGTAGCACCTGATTTTTTTTCATTTTAATTGTAACGATATTTAGGATTTCCCATAGCAAACATGGACTTGCCATTATTTGATGTAGGGGATACCTGTCTCTTGTCCACTACTTGCACCACTGAATGGGATTTGATGAAACATTTGTAGAATCCTTTTTCATATAGTGGAATTGGGCACCTGATATTTTACAGTTTGAGCAAAACAATTTTTGGAGTTTCCAACGGCAAAGCCCTGACCATTGCCATTCAAGACAAAGGGGAGCTGGGGTTATCAATCATGAGGATTGCAAAGTTTTTCTAGTCTTTTTTTAAATATATTTAATATGTTTCTAAATTTACCTGATTTAGTTTACATTGATTGTTTTGTTGCCTGTCAAACATGAGGCATGAATCTCATTTCATACGTGCAAAGCAACCTTTCCTTCGGTGCAGTCTGCACTTTGATCTCTAGTCATACATACCTGGTATGTAATGTGCGCCATACGTAGATATGTTTCTAGCTTGACGCCGAATGGAATCATACTGGGAGCATATGGTCCTCTTCCAAGGTCGTGCAGTATGACTTGATCACGTGGATATTCATTTCTGATACATAATACAACTTTCTTAAATGTTTACATTTGATATATTTCTTCTATGAATAAACGACAAAGAATTTAAATAGTAATTTATGTATCGCAAAAACTTCTGGAAATCTTTATTCTAATGAAATAGCATTTTTTGTATTGATAAAGTATATGCAGTTCCTGCAACTTTTGACACCAACAAAGCAGTATTATTATTAATGTTATCCATCCTTAAAATAAAACTTGACCTTGGATTATTTATCATGACCTTACTATATATCATATCTATTTTCATAAACATAACCACCTTACGAAGTGGGCTGTTTACATTTATCGTCAATGTCGCGCGTAGTTGTTTATGATCCTTGTTACACTTCTTTTCTGGTGAAATGTGTCAATACTTACTTGTCATTTTGTAAGCAAATTAACGCACTCTTTTAAAAGCATTTTATGCATATTTTGTATTGTTTGACTCTTTTTTTCGCTGCACGAAGTTTTAATATATGGTGAAGTCGTGCGAACGGGTGGGCGGGTCGGCGGGCGTGAAATAGTGTACCTATTTTGTGTAATCAACTTCTCCTATAGTTTTCAACCCATACTCTGAACCTTCACAGAAAGATTGCCCATATATTGAAGATATGCACCTGCTATTATGGAAGTGTTCCAGAATTTTTTTCCTAATTTTTCAGACTTTTGAAATTACTCATTTTTCAGAACATTTGCAGAAGACAGTGCCTATTTTGTGTAATCAAGTCCTCTTACAGTTTTCAATCCAGATCTCTTAAACTTCCCAGGAAGATTGCGCATATATTAAAGTTGTGTACCTGCTATTATGGAAGTGTTCCAGGGTTTTTCTTAGAATTTGATACAGTTATTTTTCAAAACATTTGCAGAAGACGGTACCTATTTTGTGTAATCAACTTTTCCTACAGTTTTCAAACCAGATCTCTGAAACTTATCAGAAAGAGTGCACATTTATTGAAGTTGTGCACCTGCTATTATGGAATTGTTCGAGGGCATTTATTATAATTTTCCAGACTCGAGAACTTAATCATTTTTTTCAAAACATTTGCAGAAAACGGTGCCTATTTTGTGTAATCAATTCCTCCTACAGTTTTCAACCCAGATCTCTGAAACTTCACAGAACGATTGCACATGTATTGAAGTTGTGCACCTGTTATTTTGAAAATAAATCAAGGACAATTTTCGAATGACTGATTGTGCGCGTTTACAAGACAAAACCGTACGAGTCTAGTTCCTGTGACAAACGTTCAGTCCAGATTTCCTAACTTATTTATAGCATTTCGCACAAAACGTAATTACATATTTAATGTTTCTAAATACAGAATAATGTCTAATATTCCAAATATAATTTAAGTAAATCATTTGCGTCCTTTTTCTCATAACATTAATCTTTGCTCAGCAATTGTCTATGAAAAGGTCTTTAAAAGCTTTCTTTTTCAAATTCCGATGTATTACGCTTTTCGAGCCACCATATAATTGCTGAACATTATTTTGTGGCGTTTTTAATTCCTTCTAATGTACACTTGTCCCAGTCTGGCCAGAACTTTTCTTTCATTCTTTCACAATAATCACACAGATTTTTATATCCTGAAAAGTATGTTAAATTCATATTAATCAAACCAATTGATGGCGATCGACAGCAGATCGGCAAGTGGGCATGGTCAATATTAAAAGTGTATCAGTTGATCCCGCCATGCCAAGTTAAGATGTATTTTATATCATCTGGTCATAAAAACTGTCCTGGAGTGATAACCAACAAAAGAGAGGTCCTGTCGGAATTAATTGAAAGAATGAATTACATCTACATCTACATCTACATAGTACATTGCACCGTCATTAGTGACGACTACGCAACGGCGTGAACAGACAAAACGTTAAACGAATTGAAAAAATAAAAATAAAAAATAAAGTGAAAACGAAAAAAAAAACAAAACAAAACAAAAACAAAACAAAAGTTCCAGTTAAACATATACTGAAATAATACTTTTAACATATTTACATGGTTACATATTTACAGGGGTTTGAATAGTAAAAATGAAATTTGATAGGGTGTGACTGGATCAGAGTTTTAAACTGGCCCAGTGTAGGAGCTGCAACAATGCCTGGGGGCAAGGCATTCCAGAGAACTACTGTGTGAGGGAAAAAACTGTATTTAAAGTAATCAGTTGAAGTAGAGAATAGTTGAAATTAAATACCGGGTAGGCTACAGAAAAAAATTGAAATATAGTTTATGTTTTTCACGAATCACGATGAATATGAGAGCAGAATTGCGCGTCACGGTAAATAAAAAGACTCGATCACAAAATACGAAAATACTGCCAGTGAGCGGTAGCAAAACTGTATTGTTAAATGTTATTCCATGTACTGAGAACTTAAATCTGAATAAAGATTTATATAACACAAGAAGAGATTTTTATTGTTAATTGTGATGTCCCAACGAAAACACTCATGGGTGCACTTGACACGCCAATTCAGTTATGTAAACAAGTATCCGATACTGTAGTTACCGTTTAGATGCCACATTTGTTCAATGGGTACATTACTTAAACCCATTCTTCGGCTTATACTCATGGTAATATGTGGAGAGTATCAATTGCGTGTAATTTAATTCTCCAATTATATTGAATAAGACATTTGCAGAATTCAATAAAGTTATCATAAAAGAAAAACAAGCGGTTCAGAGTTTTGTGGTAGCTGTCACTATGACGATTTGAGAGTTTGTCGAAGAATGGTTTGGAATAAGAAGTAGATACTTGATCGTGTACACTTACCGTACACCTTTACCTGACCAAGTATACTTCCCGTACAATTTTACCTGATCTTGTATACTTACCGTACACCTATACCTGATCATGTATACTTACAGTGCACCTATACCTGATCGTGTATACTTACCGTACACCTATACCTGACCATATATACTTACCGTACAACTTTACCTGATCTTGTATACTTACCGTACACCTATACCTGACCATGTATACTTACCGTACACTTATACCTGATCATGTATACTTACCGTACATCTATACCTGACCATGTATACTTACCGTACACTTATACCTGACCATGTATACTTACCGTACATCTATTTCTGATCGTGCATACTCACCGTACACCTATACCTGATCGTGTATACTTACTGTACACCTATACCTGATCATGTATACTTAACGTATACCTATACCTGATCATGTATAATTACAGTGCACCTATACCTGATCGTGTATACTTACTGTACACCTATACCTGATCGTGTACACCTATACCTGATCGTGTATACTTACCGTAAACCTATTCCTGATCGTGTATACTTACCGTACTCCTATACCTGATCGTGTATACTTACCGTAAACCTATTCCTGAATTTGTATACTTACCGTACACATATTCCTGAATTTGTATACTTACCGTAAACCCATTCCTGAATTTGTATACTTACAGTAAACCTATTCCTGAATTTGTATACTTACAGTAAACCTATTCCTGAATTTGTATACTTACCGTACACATATTCCTGATCGTGTATACGTACCGTACACCTATACCCGATCGTGTATACTTACCGTACACCTATACCTGGCCATGCATACTTACCGTACACCTATACCTGATTATGTTACTTACAAGTACACCTATACCTGATCATGTATACTTACCGTACACCTTTACCTGATTATGTTACTTACAAGTACACCTATACCTGGCCATGCATACTTACCGTACACCTATACCTGATTATGTTACTTACCGTAAAACTATTCCTGAATTTGTATACTTACCGTACACATATTCCTGATCGTGTATACTTACCGTACACCTATACGTGATCGTGTATACTTACCGTACACCTATACCTGGCCATGCATACTTACCGTACACCTATACCTGATCATGTATACTTACCGTACACCTATACCTGATCGTGTATACTTACCGTAAACCTATTCCTGAATTTGTATACTTACCGCACACATATTCCTGAATTTGTATACTTACCGTAAACCTATTCCTGAATTTGTATACTTACCGTAAACCTATACCTGATCGTGTATACTTACCGAACATCTATACCTGACCATGTATACTTACCGTACCCCTATACCTGGCCATGCATACTTATCGTACACCTATACCTGATCGTGTATACTTACCGTACACCTATACCTGATCGTGTATACTTACCGTACACCTATACCTGACCATGTATACTTACCGTACACCTATACCTGATCGTGTATACTTACCGTACACCTTTACTTCATCATGTATACTTACCGTACTCCTATACCTGACCATGTATACTTACCGTACACCTATACCTGATCGTGTATACTTACCGTACACCTATACCTGATCGTGTATACTTACCGTACGCCTATTCCTGACCATGTATACTTACCGCACACCTTTACCTGACCATGTATACTTACCGTACACCTATACCTGATCGTGTATACTTACCATACTCATATACCTGATCGTGTATACTTACCATACTCATATACCTGTTCGTGTATACTTACCGTACACCTATACCTGGCCATGCATTCTTACGGTACACCTATACCTGATCATGTATACTTACCGTACACCTATACCTGATCATGTATGCTTACCGTACACCTATACCTGGCCATGCATACATACCGTACACCTATACCTGATCATGTATACTTACCGTATACCTATTCCTGACTATGTATACTCTCGGTACACCTATACCTGATCGTGTATACTTACCGTACACCTATACCTGACCATGTATACTTACCGTACACCTATACATGATCATGTAAGTTACCGTACACCTTTACTTCATCGTGTATACTTACCGTACACCTATACCTGACCATGTATACTTACCGTACACCTATACCTGATCATGTAACTTACCGTACACCTATACCTGGCCATGCATACCTACCGTACATCAATACCTGATCATGTAACTTACCGTTCACCAATACTTGATGTATACTTACCGTACACCTATACCTGATAATGTATACTTACCGAACACCTATACCTGATCGTGTATACTTACCGAACACCTATACCTGATCATGTAACTTACCGTATACCTATACCTGATCGTGTATACTTACCGTATACCTATACCTGATCGTGTATACTTACCGTACACCTATACCTGATCATGTAACTTACCGTACACCTATACTTGATCGAGTATACTTACCGTACACCTATGCTTCATCATGTATACTTACCGTAGTCCTATACCTGATCGTGTATACTTACTGTACACCTATACCTGATCGAGTGCACCTATACCTGACCATGTATACTTACCGTACACCTATACCTGTCCATGTATACTTAACGTACACCTATACCTGATCATGTATATTTACAATGCACATATACCTGATCGTGTATACTTACCGTAAACCTATAGCTGTCCATGTATACTTAACGTACACCTATACCTGACAATGTATATTTACAATACACCTATACCTGATCGTGTATACTTACCGTAAACCTATTCCTGATCGTGTATACTTACCGTACTCCTATACCTGATCGTGTATACTTACCGTAAACCTATTCCTGAATTTGTATACTTACCGTACACATATTCCTGAATTTGTATACTTACCGTAAACCCATTCCTGAATTTGTATACTTACAGTAAACCTATTCCTGAATTTGTATACTTACAGTAAACCTATTCCTGAATTTGTATACTTACCGTACACATATTCCTGATCGTGTATACGTACCGTACACCTATACCCGATCGTGTATACTTACCGTACACCTATACCTGGCCATGCATACTTACCGTACACCTATACCTGATCATGTATACTTACCGTACACCTATACCTGATCGTGTATACTTACCGTAAACCTATTCCTGAATTTGTATACTTACCGCACACATATTCCTGAATTTGTATACTTACCGTACACATATTCCTGATCGTGTATACTTACCGTACACCTATACGTGATCGTGTATACTTACCGTACACCTATACCTGGCCATGCATACTTACCGTACACCTATACCTGATCATGTATACTTACCGTACACCTATACCTGATCGTGTATACTTACCGTAAACCTATTCCTGAATTTGTATACTTACCGCACACATATTCCTGAATTTGTATACTTAGCGTAAACCTTTTCCTGAATTTGTATACTTACCGTAAACCTATACCTGATCGTGTATACTTACCGAACACCTATACCTGACCATGTATACTTACCGTACCCCTATACCTGGCCATGCATACTTACCGTACACCTATACCTGATCGTGTATACTTACCGTACACCTATACCTGATCGTGTATACTTACCGTACACCTATACCTGACCATGTATACTTACCGTACACCTATACCTGATCGTGTATACTTACCGTACACCTTTACTTCATCATGTATACTTACCGTACTCCTATACCTGACCATGTATACTTACCGTACACCTATACCTGATCGTGTATACTTACCGTACACCTATACCTGATCGTGTATACTTACCGTACACCTATTCCTGACCATGTATACTTACCGCACACCTTTACCTGACCATGTATACTTACCGTACACCTATACCTGATCGTGTATACTTACCATACTCATATACCTGATCGTGTATACTTACCATACTCATATACCTGTTCGTGTATACTTACCGTACACCTATACCTGGCCATGCATTCTTACGGTACACCTATACCTGATCATGTATACTTACCGTACACCTATACCTGATCATGTATGCTTACCGTACACCTATACCTGGCCATGCATACATACCGTACACCTATACCTGATCATGTATACTTACCGTATACCAATTCCTGACTATGTATACTCTCGGTACACCTATACCTGATCGTGTATACTTACCGTACACCTATACCTGACCATGTATACTTACCGTACACCTATACATGATCATGTAAGTTACCGTACACCTTTACTTCATCGTGTATACTTACCGTATACCAATTCCTGACTATGTATACTCTCGGTACACCTATTCCTGATCGTATATACTTACCGTTCACCTATACCTGACCATGTATACTTACCGTACACCTATACCTGATCATGTAACTTACCGTACACCTATACCTGGCCATGCATACTTACCGTACATCAATACCAGATCATGTAACTTACCGTTCACCAATACTTGATGTATACTTACCGTACACCTATGGCTGATAATGTATACTTACCGAACACCTATACCTGATCGTGTATACTTACCGAACACCTATACCTGATCATGTAACTTACCGTATACCTATACCTGATCGTGTATACTTACCGTATACCTATACCTGATCGTGTATACTTACCGTACACCTATACCTGATCATGTAACTTACCGTACACCTATACTTGATCGAGTATACTTACCGTACACCTATGCTTCATCATGTATACTTACCGTAGTCCTATACCTGATCGTGTATACTTACTGTACACCTATACGATTCTGCAAAAGGGGAACACAAGTTCATTATAAATCTTACTTTTAATAATAGTTAACATCTCGGTTCCAAATGACTGCCAATACATCTCCGTTAGCTGTCCAAACACAGCGCAATCTGCCTGGCAGGGTGTGTCTCCTAATAGGAATTTATTTTGACCTGTCAAAATATTGTTTAAAGTAAAATCTACATTGTTATTAATATTAACTACAGACCCCATAGAAAAAAAAGTATTAGATTCTTTCATTATTCCTCTTCTTTAAAATGTGTATACTAGTATGTCGTATTTGTTTAGGCCTAGATTTTCCCACTGCTCGCATATTCTTATAACAACGACTTTTTTAAATTCAAATAGTTTCGTCTGTTCTAGTAGAATTGCTAATATGAGGATTGTCGATCATTCTTTTCTACCAAGATAATGAACATTAAAATATGATCTATTGACTTCCTCCGCATCTTTTTGAGACAGAGGCATCGTGGCCGTGATCATTTTACTGTTAACATTGAGGTTGTGAGTCTTTATTGTGGGAAGGGTTTGCTCGATTCCACCCGCAATGGATTGCCTATTTTTGTTTAGCGAAGATGAGGTGTTTTACCGGTTGAGTACTACAATAAAAAAAAACTGGACATCATAACATCACTAAAGTATTGCTGAAGTGGTGTTTAAGCAATTCAATAAAACAATCTGGTTGAGATAAGTTTAAGTCGCCTTCAATCGTGTCGATTGCAGTAAGTTCGCAGGTAAGAAAGAGCCGTTACACAGAATAATGATCTTTAGAATTTGACATAACATCGAAATTCGTTCAGCTAAATGCCCATGGGGAAGTGTAACTAATTGTAAAATATACCAGACAATGTCAATAGAACCAAAACAAATACAATCACAGTTTTCTACACGAATTATCTTTTGTTATACAAGAAAGTACATATATATGATGGAATGATAAAATGTTTGTTTAACGTTCGGCAAGCAGTATTTTTGCTAATTTACTAGTAAGTAAATTAAATGAGCAAATGTGGACCAACTTTCGTCTGCCACTAAGAAGTATTTTTATTTTCGAAAGGGTAGAAAAACAGCTTTTTAGCGGCAACAACAGTTATCCACTTTTGTCCGCCGTCAGATTTTCCATATTTTATCTGATACTTACAAAAACAGGGATATATAAATATTTGAACAATTTAGTGACACTAGTAAGTTGTTTTTTCTGCAGAGATGAAGCCACAACACCACGTGAAGGATTTAGACAATGTAATACTATTTTAATGATGTTAGCTGTTAAAAGTATTTTGATATATTGGTTAAAAGTTATGTATTAATCCCTTAGCTTGAGGTCATTTCGTAGAACTCACAAGTTTATAAGTTACCTAAGAAGTTTGACAAAGCCTTCAGATCAAGGTCCATGATATGATAGACCTCCTCCTGAGTGTGACGTCCCATGCCCGCTGCATATGCCTGGTTGGTTATGTTTCGTTTCGCAAGAAACCACAAATAGATGGGAAGTTTAAACACTTCCTTAATCGGATACTTTTTATTGAATACCCATCTATCTAAAACCAGTACCCTATAACATACAAGATAACCATTGTCATATGCAGTAAAATTATGTATGTATACAATATTCTTTAAAACATTTGTAATCATTTATTTTATGTTCATGTAAGACAATGTTACAGAATTATAAAGTTCTAATATGACGTGCTTTGAACGTTTTGAGACTACATATACGAAAGCCCAGAAGGCCCATTCGAAATTCGAGAATCGAAATTCGAAAACCGAGATTCGAAATTCGAAATTCAATATAGTTTTAGCCAATCAGATTGCGTTTGACATAATCTCTACCAATCAGAATTCCTTGGTTATATCGAAACTACATAAAATTTGGTTGAGTAGTTTTAGGGGAGTTAAAGCGAAAACCATGATTATTGAGAATGACTGAAAATTTCTAAGATCCATAACTACCATATAAATTTAGGAATCAACAATTCCTGATCATATGCACAACTACATATATGGTGTACTAGTTAAATACCACGTTTCATAAAATTTTGTATAGTACTGAGTAGTTTCAGAGGATTTGTGCTGACAAGATAATCAATGGGTATTTACAGCACATTTTAAGTTCAATAGGCCAAAATAAGCTATTGGCGGATCCAAAATTTCGAAAGGGAGGGGGGCCACTTTGGTCATGCTTCAATGATTTCCTATATATCCAACCAAATTTTTCCGTCAAAGGGAGGGCCCCCCTCTGGATCCACCTCTGATAGCCCCCACACAAAATTTGAGGGCCAAAATGCCCTGGTAACATGCAAAACTACATATGGTGTACTTCCTACGCACCAAGTTTTGTTGAATTCCGTTTTACATGTACATTTTTGTTTCTTGATTTGTAAAATCAAGATGTTATTGTGAATTGAATGAATTTGATAAAATAACAAATAAAGCTTATACATTTGATTTTTTTAACAAAACCATGTGAACAAGTCGTTCGTTGACAAATATGTCGACTGTTAAAACACCAAACAAACATAATAGCACGTGGTTACGTTTATATAAGAATTATTCTGATTGGTAGACGGTTATGTTACACACGATTTGATTGGTTATAACTATATTGAATTTCGAATTTCAATCTCGAATTTCGAATTTCGAGTTTCGAATCTTGAATCTCGAATTTCGAATATAGAATGAGCCTTCTGGGCTTTCGTATACAACCGTGGTAAAAAAAGATTAATGTTGTGAGCAACACGCGACATGAGATATAATTATCAGTTAAAATATGTTGTGTGTTACATTGAAGGAACGGGCAGTTTATGGCAAAAATAGTGTTGGCTCTAAGTACAACAGTATACTAAATATACCGTAATTTTCTTATTAGAATAAAAATAATGCGACATAAATGGTCAACCCATTGTAAAGCCACGATAAACCACAGCCTCTTAAAAATCGGTCGTTTTAAACCGATTTAAACATGAAAAACTATATACAGGTCTTATACTTGATTACAGCGTGAAAATATACAATATTCGTACATTGTCAGAAAATATAGTTTATTTGTACGAGCCTTAGAAACAGGTAGAAACGCGAATGAGGCTCTGCCGAGTATTTATCGCCTGTTTTGCGGCGAGTAAAAAAAAACCTATATTTTCTGACAATGTACGAATATCAGAGCTGTTTACCCCATCTGACTGACATCAGTATTCCACCAGTGACTTATCCGTATTTTGAGAACTTTATCAGTACTACACATGCATGCATTTAAAATAGCTACCAAAGCATTGGTTATAACTCGATTAGATGTTGCCTCTGTGTCCTAATGTTAGTTTCCTTTTGAAGCATGGTCCGCAATGCTGTTTTGTATAATATCGTCTACGTCGCCGGTGCGCTTTTAACAACGACAATATCATATACAAGCTTCATTTTAACACCGATGCAACAATTTCGGGTGCAACTACTATTTTTCCGGATTAATATAAAATCCGTAGATTTAAACACGAATCCGTATAGCGTATTTTCGGCCCAAAATCCGTGGAAAATACGGACAATCCGTACAAGTAAACAGCTCTGGAATATTGTTTGTATACTGCAACCAGAAAATACCTTTAATACTATTGGAAAACCTGAAAAAGTGCACTTCTAGACGATTTTTTACTTGAAATTTTCGACGCGTATTCGAGTGATAGCCTGACGTCACAAACAAATATCATATTCGACAACATGCCGTAAACCAAAACAGAATACTAAATATCGTTAGAAGTAGGGGCAAGGGTACCAGGAATGACGTCATTATTAATATAATAATGTTGTGTTTAGCATTCACTATGTCTTCAAACCTGGCCACTATTTTGGCATAGTGAATGCTCAACACAACATTATTATAATTATTATACTCACTGTCTTGACTTGGAAAATTATGACAAGAAGAAAAATGGGTCATCCTGTGACAATGATGTACATGGACATTTTCAGGCTTTCACCGCGTGGTTGGTTTTTTTTTTTTTTTTTTTTTGCAGACGTTATACGTTGATCAGCTTCTTCCGTTGACTAGTATAAAAATACCTTATTTAAAGCGCAGCAGTGATCAATCATTGATTACAAGTTAACCCCGCCCATTCGCGTGAATTACAATTGATTGACGTCCAAATCAATAGTTTTCTTAGGCAGGCGGAGAAACTATGAGGGCATAGTGCACGGAGCACAATTCGTTTAGAAATATATGTCAAAATAGTAAAATATTTCTATTAAAGGACATTCTTACAGAAAGTTTAATAATTACGAATAAAGCTTTATTCGTAGGGTCGTATTTGTATAGTTGAAGCGGTAGTTGCAGAATAAAAATTATTATGCCTTATGTCACAAGAAATAGTGACATATGTAATTATTAAATCAGATCTGTACGTACCAGTATGTGTTTTCTTCTAACATTTTCTGGAAAGCCCTCGCTTGACCTTTTTCGCGTTCTGTAAACTTTTTATCCAAATCAATTCCAAGTCGTCTATTTAGGTACTCAATACAAAATTCGGTGTCTGCTACTTGTTCACCGTTGTACTCGATCCATGGAAACTTGTCTTTCTTACTTCTTTCCATACTAAAAACATTCTACGAAAAAACCAGTTTCCAATATCCAATATGTTTACTCGCTTTGATGTAAATTTTGATGTTAAGTGTTGTTTCGAGTGTAGTGTGATTTTCGGCTTCTGATAAATACTCGAAAGTTAAATTAAATTTTATTAATTAACTACTATAATATTCACTTAGATGGCAGTAAAACTGACCATATGATATATTTTGCAGAACCAGTCTAATACGCTATTGGCCCGGTTCACCTGTATTGACCTGATTATGACAAAATATTCAATTCGCATCCTATGTTTATTGCGTTAAATAATGACGGTAACAGATGTACTGGCCAATTATAGTTAATTAAAAATGATATTATTAGTGATTTCTGTATTGGCCTAGCTATTGGTCCTCCACCAGGTGTATTGGCTTTCGTCTACGTCTCAAGCCAATACAGCAAGCCTTTGACCAATTTATAGGAAAAAATACGTAAAATATCAAAGTGATATATGACCGACAGATTTAAACAAAGTGCAGGCTTTCAAGCGGGCCGTTATTTTTTTAATTTTCCTTATTGTTTACAAACAGCCCTAAAATTCCTAATTAAAGCTTTAAAATTCTAAAAAAAGCCCTACTTTTTTGGTTAAAATCCTAATTTTTTTAATTTTCAAAATTTCAAAAATAAAAATAAAAAATAAACATAAAATAGATTAAAATTAAATGAAGCTAGCTTTAGTATACTTTCAGAAATATGCATTTGCCACCCAGGAGACTATTTGATGGTCATCCAAATGGTCTTCTGAATTTGTAATTAACTTTTGTACTATTGTTCTGTGCCCGAAATGGTGAGTAAATATAATTTTTCAGTCTTAAATCATTAGAAAATAGCACATCTTATCCCTTATTTTTGTTTAAAAACCCCTAAAAATTCCTAAAATTAGCCCTTATTTTTTGCAAAAAGTAGCTTGAAAGCCTGCAAAGTGTGATATATGACTGATTGTACTGAATGGTAATATATATTTCCGACTGTACATACATTCCCCAAGCCCGGCCATAAACCACCCCAAACGAACATAGAAAAATTGCTAGATCTGTGCCGGAGAGCTATCGAAATATAATACATGTATATTTGTATGGAATTGTTTTTATTTCAACGAGTTATTAGATTTGATCTACTTTGTTTGACTGAATTTAAACATCTGCCTGCGACGGTAGCACGTATAGTGGAGTGGCAGGTAATATCGACACTTGCCATCCCCAATCATTTTTTAAAAAGTTGAAGTTTCGAAATGAAACATCTACTATCTGTGTCGTACTGTTTGTATTCCTGTTGGATAGAATTAAAGTGTCTATATGCATTGCCTGTTTTGTTCTTTTATCCATGGTAACAACTTACAAATTGTTTAAATAAGGTTTAATGCCACTTTCAGCATTTTTTTAGGAACATTAGCAGTCTTATGAGTTTGTTTGTTTAACTCCAATGGAGGATTATGTTGTTTTTGTATTCCGTCATCTTTTCTTAAGAGGTAGCTTGTAAGTGACTGAAATATTTTTTCCTATGCTTACCAAACTTATGGTTATTAACGCTCTTTAACAGATGGAAGAGACTGCTGCAGAATTGATAGTCAGAGTATCCTCTGCCGTCCAATTTTTTAGATGTTCATAGTAGCTCTCCCAAGCTTCCAGTCTGAAAAAGCGTTATTCGGCAGAGGATTCTCGGACGTCAAAATTTATAACACAGTACAACAAACCATACCAGGTACTGTTCAAATTGTTAGGATATAAATATACTTACAACGTATGGGATGTTTGCCATCCGTAAATAAGTTTCCAACTTGACAGCAAATGGTGTCATGCTAGGAACATTGGGTCCTCTTCCTGGCTGATGGAATACCACAGTATCTTCGGGATATTCTTTGCTGCAACACAAAATTAAGAACAGTTCCCGGATCAAACTTTAGTTAACGTTAAAGGTTAAAGGCTACAATCAAATATTACATCATATTTGTATAATAATTGTACAGGATATTGAGTTTACACGTAATAGATCACGATATACTTCAATGTTCGTTTTTTCCCCAACATTTACGAACTTTTAAAGTTTACTCATTTTTGACCAGAACGGCGTACCATACATATCCTTTATTTCTTTTGAGGTAATATGCAGTCTATACCAGTATACATATATTATTGTTACTGAAGTTTCGTCTAATGCCTTCGAGAACCTATAATTTTGTTGACGTACTTAATAAACATGAAGTGCGCAGAAAGACAATTGAGAGCTTCAAGGAAGCAAAGACGTAGCATCGCATTTTATATAGCTGCGAAAACGTCTGATGGTCGCTCTTTTATTTTTTTATAATTTTGTTTTGCGACCATAGACTAAAAAATCCAAAAAAAAAAATAAAAGAGCGACCATCAGAGCTACGTTTTCGCAGCTACATTTTATATTGGTACGGCGGAATGCTAATCAGGATCGCGTAGCGATCCTATCCATCTCGCAGAAGTGGTTTTACGGCAGGTGGTTCGGGAGCCGCTTAAGGCCCCCCCCCCCCCCCCGAAGCTCATGGTGGAAAATCCTGCAATCTTGCAATTAATCTCAGGTCTTAAAGGATCGGTTCCGTGAGCAATATTTTATTTATTTTTTATTTCTGAAAATTATTTGTACGGCATGCCGTTCCTGTAAAAGTTATTGGTACTTCGGCGTCCTACCAGTATTGGTCTTGCATCGTACTTATTCCTGGGACCATACTGGGAGGGTTCCCAGTGCTCGACCCACAGAGCAGCCCAGCGCGTCCCCGGGTGGCGGATAGGGGAGACCCTCTCGTTGGGGGGGTGTCATAATACGGAAAGCCTGACCGCGGTCCGTAGTGGGTAACGTGTTTGGGGAGTGCCACGCTCCTTGCACGATAAAGACCCCTTTTGTGGATTTCGAAAAAGAGTAGGTTCATTGTAGCCGCTACAAAAGGCTAAATTTTCCGCCCCTACCAAAAAAATCAATAGTTTTCCAGTGGCAGTCAAAATTGTATTCCCTGTGACCCATCCCACACCCATATTCCGTTGATTTATTGTTTGTTAACTTGTTCCGGTCCTGAATATAGCTGAAATACAGCTCGCTGGACGTAAAGCAGACATCCAATCAATCAATCAATCAGTCAATCAATCAATCGTATTTATTCAGATTCAGATAATACTTACACCGCATGTCTTCTTAATCGTTTCCAAGCTACATATGAAATGACAAAAGCTACTGCAGTGCCGCCTACTATTTTGGCACACATTAGTATGTTTTTATCCTCCATGATTGAACTCTATTTTTGTAGACTGACCTTGAACATTCACAGGTATATTGTTTACATACTGTTTAAGGAGGCCTAAACGGGACAAATGTTATCGTCGTTATTTACGATAGGAAAGCCATTTTCCCGGACTACGGACGAGCATTAAATAGAGCCAAAAATTGTCAAGAATAATCATTTGGACAAAACTCCTTACGAATAATTAAATACTGTCAGTGTTTTCTGGGTGGTTTTAACTGTACATGTCGTGTTCACTTTTGTAACAAGAAAAGATATGGGTTAAACCCATATCCAGAGATGTTCGATTTATATGTTATAGGTGTATCTGATTTGGTTTAAGAGTTTTTTCAATTTGTTTTATTTAAAATTTCATCATATGCTGTAAAGGGTTGCAAATGTAGACGATTGTGAAAGGCAAGAAATTATCATCTTGATTATAATATCTCAACTTTGAGAAGAGCACTTTAATAAAAAAAAGCAAAGACAATTGTTTACCAATAAAAATACATTGATCATAGTCTCGTGGTTCTGTGGGGGATAAATGTGAATGTAAGATCGGCAGTTATCGCGTCCTCAGAAAATCAAAGAAAACATACCGACAAGTTACAATTTCTATTGATTTAATTTTACTGTAATTAAAATTGTTTCAAAAGATTTGCAATAAAATAAATTTCAAACGTCAAACTAGCATTCATGTGCATAAACATTGCTAAGAACTTTATAAAATTTTCAGAATTAAAAAAAAACAATTAGAAGAAGAGTCTTATTTTGCAAAACAATTTATGAGATTATTGACTTCTATCTGGGACTAGTATAACTAATATTTATTTATTTATTGATTTATAGGTTCCTGCTTCTATGATGTTGATGATGTTGATGACCTTTATTCGAACGTAACTGATTTTTTTTCTTTTGTATTATTATATATATATAACTTGCTTCGTTAAAACAGCTTAACATCAAAAATTTTAAATCTTTAATTAAATAAAAATCTATATCTTTTGTGCTTTTTTTATTATTGAGAAATTTCTTTTCCCTACTAATTTCTACGACATTTTTCACTGATTCAGACATAATTTTTTTTTAAATAACATGCCTATTTGAAAATCTAATTTTTATATAAAAATCATAATCTAAATTTGCATTTTAGCGGCTTATTATGCGAGTCTAATTGGTCTTGCATTATTACCTTTCATCAAAGTTCAGTGTCAGGTAATAAATAAACAAGGCACATCTAATATACAATTACATCACAGAAATATCTCTGCGCACCCACCCCCTTTTAAAACCATCACTACCACACAGGAACGTTCACGAAAGTTTGGGATTTCGAAACCGTCAATAAACAAAACCCAGGGAAATTAAATTTAATGTTCAAAATTGACTAATTTTCGACGTAAAGGTTCCATTTTCTACCTTATAAATTATGAAATAATCCAGATATCACTCTCCCAAGTCAGGGGTTCTGAATCCGCGTTCGCCCCATCATCACGATGGAGCGAACCCGGACTCAGAAACCCTGACTTGGGAGGCTGTCCAGAAATAAGATCAAGGCTTTCTGGGTGAGTGGTCACAAGCGCGTTAAACAAAATCTAAATATGCACTTTTATTATCAAATTATCTAAGTAACAAATACATTTTATCATGTTAAAATAAGAATGCATAAACAAATTAGGAAGCTTACCATATAAATCATGAAATAATCCAAGAAATACAATTGAAGCGATGAAATGCATTACGTAATATAACATAACAAAATTTTAAAATGCCTTTTTCGTATCAAATTAAATAACTAATTAATAAAAGAAACGCAAGTATATACATTTTATTAAGAATAGAATGCATTAATAAAAATAATAGGCTTACCCTATAGATAGTAAAATAATCCAAAAATAAAAATTGAAGCGGATCCATACTGGTAAAGCGCGCATTAATATGCAATTTTGTACATCTTTACTTCTTCTTATTAGACCAGGACAAAAAAAAACGTATTTTAAAGCTTGAAGGATTTAACAAATACGAAAAACTGTAATTGAAATATTTTCTTTAATATTAAATTTGCCATTTTATCACTTACAACATGAACTATATTGTAGAGTATGGTTTTTACCTTTTTGCTCAATTTACCCGAAAACAATTATATATCATTAAGAGATAATAAGAAGAGATCGAACATATGAAAATATGATACATATTTTTAACTAAATGTTTCTTACAGGAGCACAGGAATATTTAAAAAAAAAACAAATTTATTTAATAAATGAAATGATTTTAATAGTTATATTTTTTTTAAATCCTAGAATAAATTTACTCAACAATTCTACTCCAAATCGGGAGAGGGAAGTTGATTCGGCCGAAATATGGTCTATCCTTGTTAAAAAAAATTCTCTGACGCTTCACTTCTTAGGTCATATTTTGCTTACCCATTTTTCGTTCGGGTCTGGCATGTTGTATAAATTGCAAAAGCCTTTTTCGGATTTCAACAAAATCGACTTAAAAATAAACACAAAAAACACAACCCCCCCCCCTAAAACATAAATAAAAACAAAACAAAACAAAAAAACACTATACTCACCAGACAATAATACAGAAAAACAGTTCCCTTTGAGAAGTCCATAATAGATAAGTAGTGTCTAGATATCTCACATGCTCTCAGTTTTGGTAATATACAAATGACTAACAGACTTTTATTTTCTGAGGTGTCTATATATCTTTCAGACTCCTGTAGTCTTGATATATCACCGACTCTTAGTTTCTGAAGTATCCAGATATCCCACATACTCTTATTTACTCTAATTTCCAGACATCCAGCAGTCTTTTTTCCCCCGTTTTATCTCGATATCGCACAAGCTCTTAGTTATGGTAGTGTCTAAATTTCCCATTGGCTTTAAGTTCCTGTATTGTCTGGATTGTCAGAGGCTCATAGCTCCTGTAGTGTCAAGATAACTCACAGTTTCTCATATCCTGTAGTTTCTATATATTCTATAATCTTAGTTCATGTAATGTATTGTATAGACTCATAACTCCTGTAGTGTCTAGATGTTTCTTGGTCTTTTAATTCATTGTCTGTATGGCAAATTGTGTACTGGACTTTCTACTATTTTCATAATTTCTACTTAAACTATAGGATATCAACAAAGCTCGGGGCCTCTGTGGCCGTGTGGTATGGTAGTTAGTCACGTGCCTGTCAAAACTGAGGTTGCGGGGTACGTACTCACTGCGGGCTGGATGTACTCGACTTATATCTTAAGGTAGCTCACCACTAATAGATGCAGCTGATGAATTTTTTTTTATTTTTAGATATTTTGAACTATGAATGAAGGAATAGCTTAGTTCTTGGGTTTTGAATATAATTTTCTTAATGATTGAATGGCGGCCATCTTGAAATTGTATTTTCAAATGTTGGTTGCATCTGGGATAGGTCCGAGATCTCGAGATTTTAGTTGTATTAGTTGAAAAGTTGTGAATAGCTGAAATAATATTGCATTATATTAACATTAGTTGCTAGTTCCTAAACAAAATATGTTACAAGTGAAGTACATCATAATGAAGGGCTAGTCCATGATCTTATGTTTAGATGGAAAAACTCTTTCAATTTTCATCATGATAGCTGCATACAAAAACCGTTGTTATAGTTACATAGATGTGTATCATAACAGAGTTTTTGGAGTATATGTATATTATTATATAGATAGAGATGAAATATCGAATTTTTCGAGTGACAGAAATCACGGTAAATCACATGTGAAAATTATCGTTTATTTTCACTCTCGGGTTTTTTCCCGCCAAAATGTCACAATGGTTTTATTCTTAAGCACCGTCTGGTGACTTAAATACGTCCATTATGAATAATATTATGTTTCAACCTTGTCACACTGTGCACACAACACCAATTTCATAAAAATCTTTAACACTATTACAACTTGTGTAATTCTGTTAAAATTGTAATGTACTGTTCCTTAATCATACATGTAAACTTTTTGTCATTGCCCTTTGTGGGACCTTAATTGGAATAAAATATTGGTATTGGTATTTGTATTGGTATTGACTATACAGATATTCATCCGCCGTTCATAAAATTTAAGATTAAGCATTAATATTTTACGAAAACAAAAATCTATATAATAAATCTATATAATAAATAGGATAATCAATTGGGCATCGTGAATATCCAAAATATGATCACTCGTGCCGCATATAAAACATCAGATTAAACTCGTGCTTCCGCGCAGTCGTTTAATCAGATGCGTTATGCGGCACTCGTGATCATATTTTGGATATTCACTCCGCCCAATTAATTATCCTATAAATACTTTTAATTTGGCACTATAAATAAATGCATACACATACACTTATACTACAGTGACAGTGTATATATAATGGCATAGCAAAACAATTTACTGCCCCAACATTGAATATTAGTGTATGCTGGGAATAAACAAAATTAATACTCCATTGTATTAATGCGTTGGTTGTATTGTTATGTGAAAAGTAATCTTTTGTAAATTAATGTTTGTTTTTGCCTGCAAAACAGATGTTCCCCCCAAATTGTCCATTGCAAGTTCAAATGAGTGTAGCTCCAACACAATTCCCCTTATAAAAAATACATCGTAACATGCACTAGATTTTTTTTACACTTGATCCTTCTAAGCTTAAGGGGTGTATCTCTCACAAATATTCGTTGGATAAACAAGTGTGGACTATGAGCTAAAGCTCACTGGTGATACCCCCGCTGTATGGCAGCTATGTGTAAAAATATATATACAGTGTATTCGATAAACAGGAAGTAGTTGACCAAGGAGCATAAAATCGCTGTAAACCATATGGTACTTTAGGATAAAGCAATATGCAAAATATCAGGCTTCTTCACCCTATATTTGCTTAGAAAACTGTGACGGAAATTTCGCATGTATGTCAACTATGTGTAAAAATCTTAGTATTCAGTAAGCAAGAAGTAGATGACCAAGGAGCATAAAATCACTAAACAGCATATGGTGCTATAGGATAAAACAATATGCAAAATATCAGGCTTCTGCATCTTATAGTTGCCAGAGACATTATATGTAATTATGTCTCTGTAGGTGCTAAGAAAACTCCGACGGAAATTTTTGTTACGGACAGACGGACGAAGGGACGGACAAGGGTAAAACAATATACCCCCTCTTCTTTAAAGCAGGGGTATAAAAATATAGTAGTAAATATACACAACTACATAATTATAACCTATACCAAGTTTCATAATATTCTCAGGGGCCTCGGTGGCGGAGTGGTTAAGGTAATTTATCTACTATTGATCAAATGGTGTGTCGACACTGAGATTTGCTTTTTCGAGCCTCACTGGGGGCAGGGTGTGTTCGATTCAAATCTTAATTGACAAGGATTGCCAGTTTTCCTACAGAAGTTCAGGGATTTTCTCCGGCTTCCTCCCTCAAATAAAACTGGACGCCATGATATAGCTGAAAAATTGATGACAGTGGCCTAAAACAACATTCAAACAAACATAATGTTCTCTGCATTAGTTTCAGAGGTGTTGTGCTGACAAAATGTGTATATGACTGACAAAAGTAGGACAGAACAAAAACAATGTCTCTCTAAACCAAAGTGGACAGACATAAATAATTCTGAAAGATGATTGCAATTCTTTCTGTCATCTACATACATGGCTATTACAATTATATTGAAGTACTAGTTTATTTGAATTACTTGTTTATTTTTGTTTCTTAGCTTATAATATATACATGTGTCACAGAAAACAAGAATATTCAATTCAAAATATATTATAATACTTCAATACATAATAATAGCAGTTGAAAGCCCCAGGTTTCTGTAATAAATGCAATTACAGTACTGAATGAACTTTTAAAAATTTTTAATGACAAAGTACATGTGAGGCAATTAAAAATAACCAATTGGTGTTATAGATTAAAGGAAATAATTTTTAAATAATTAAAAACAAAATATTGGTTCTACACAGGTATTTCTTTACATGTACATGTAATAGTGACAACAGACGCTTGTTTCCTTTTTCATCTATAAGGATTAATCACAACTTAACATGTGTGTTGTGTTAAATGGTCTAACATGAGATGTTGCATGTTTGACCAGGCTATAAATCTATCATCACATGGTAAAAATCCCAATTAAAAACACTGCAGAAGATTAAACTATGGTATTTCTGTGGAATTCATGCTAGAGACTTTTCTCTGTAATAATTGGTGCAAGTCAAATCGCACTTAGTCACATTGGCACCAACAAAAAAGGCTATTCGGCACCTGGTACTAGTCAATTCGGAACCTCGGATGCGTCAGATCGGCATCAACTTCGGCACCATAAACGGCATCTATTAAATTATTTTAATACTTTTTACAATGAAATGGTTTAAAAGGCAAATTTTAATGAAATCTTGAAATAATAATTACAAATAAAATATTTACTAATTATTGGAGATTCTTTGAAATTTACAACTGTAATTATTTTTGTTAGTCGCATATATTACTGTTATAATAGATAGCGATAATTAGACATTTAAATTAATTTATGTATGTATAATTATATCGTTTGTTGTTGTAGTAATGAATCTGAAGGTGTTATGTCTTTATCCTAATTGATTTCTAAATAAAGATGAAAAGACCCTACCCAAGAGGTTTAATAAGTGAGAAATTTGAGAAAAATGGAAAATAATTAAAAGATATCATCACAATAATAATTATTACCATTTTGAAAACATTTTCGCGTTTCCAGATGCACCGAATTTCAATACAAAAATAACTAATGTATACTTATCTTTGATAAAAATTTAAGTTCCCTTTTCCGATTCATAATTTTATAATGTTATATGTTACATGCTAATGTAATTATTTCTTATTAATATGATATTTTCTGTACCTTTTTTTTCGTTTTGATATTGATGCAAAAAGAACACAACATATATTCTTCCCACTCATTTTGAACATTTGTTCATAGAGTCAAATTTTGTTAAATTTTATTTTTCAAAAAAAAACACGTGTGAACTGGCGACAGTTATTTAAATCTCTCACGCACCAGTGTCCTTAAAAGATAAATTGCGTACCTATCCTACATATAAATTACAAACAACAGATACTTTAATAATACCCATAAAATGGGAATTGCAGCTAAGAGACGGTTAGCTTTTTAGAAAAGCTAAACTTGTGCTTTGCTTTTGTTGTTATTAAGTTGTAATGTAGGTCGCATTGTTTACATTCATCGCCACTCTCCAAGTCTTGATACAATATAGACTTGATGTGTCTCAGTAAAAAATAAATAATCATGTTTTAATCGGTATTTGGACGTTTCGGCCATTTTTTAAAGATGATTCGTTTTTGTGTGGTAAAATAATCAAAGTAAATGCCGTTTCTGATGATAATACTAAGTTTAATCCCGGAGATTAATAACGTATTTTCTAAGACATGTTTATATCCCGGGTTTATATATGGTCTTTTTATTGATGTTTGTAATTGAAAAGGTTATTTCTACCTATTGAATATTGAATATATTGAGTATCTCTATTGAAGTTGGCTTGTTCTTTAGCATGGTTCATCCTTTGATATTTAACAATGTTGTTTTGGTTAATTGACATCAAAGAGGTTTTTTTCTTTGTCCAATTGGTGTTTAATTTCTTATAATTATTTTTTAATCATTCATTTTATTAATTGATTAATCAAGATTGACAATGATTTACAATTAAAATAGTAACATATTATTAATATAATGATTTTATTTTGAGATTAATATCTAATTTTTCATTGGTAATATCATTTAATTCACTCAACTTTTGTTTTTTTAAATAACTTTATTTAAAATATATATATATATTCAATCCATGGTCGATCTGTACTAGGGCCGAGGTGTCTATGGACGATTAAGGTCTGCCTTGAAAAATGTACAGGGGAATTTTGTCCACCTTGTAAATTACGCGGAAGACATTTGATTTTGTCCGTCTGAAACATGAATCTCCTTGCCTCAAGGAAAAATCGAAGTGAGTTGAAAACTATATCATCAAAATATACTTACTTTATTTCCAAAATTAATTATGTATATGTTTTCCCTAAAACCACTGCTTTATGTTTCTCAGAAGTGTCAAAATTTCATCCAAGATCCATCTGTCCACGTGTATCTATATTGACCGCATAAAAAATGACCAAACGGAAGTTGACGCGCAGGTGTTACTCACACTTTTTATATTTTTCTAAACTAATAAGCATGAACTACATGTTTTGAATCAACACCTATGTCCAGTCTCTGCCTTGTACAACGTAAGATGTTTCATCAAAAAGCATTTAGATTTTGAAACTTAAAGATTCTCTTTTTGTTGAATTTGTACCAGCTGATAGGCTATAGATACATGTACATGTGTACATCTATTTTCAGGCCTCGGCGGCCGAGTGGTTAAGGTAGTTCGTCTTCTATTGATCACGTGGTCTGTCAACACTGAGATTGTGGGTTCGATTCCCACTGCAGGCAGAGTGTACTCGACTCCAATCTTAATTGACAAAGATTGCCAGTTTTCCTACCGCAGGTCGGGGATTTTCTCAGGGTACTCCGGCTCCCCCCAATAAAACTGGACGCCATGATATAGCTGAAAATTGCTAAAAGTGGCGTTAAACAACATCAAACAAACAAACATACATCTATTTTACATCAGTGAATAGTTGAAGTTATCAACTGTGTTTTGTTGCCGATTGATTTAATACTTTAATATCGTTTATTTTCTTTATCTTCATTGTTATTGCTATAAATTGTGGTAAATGTATTGTATATTTTTTATATACTTTATAACCTTTATCTTTGATAAGCATATATTAATTTAGTGTTAATGTCAATTTAGATATATTGTACTCTTTAGACATTTATAAGACAAATATCCACTGATTTGGGGTTTTCTATAACTCATCAATAACACCAAAAGTAAACATTTCAAACAAATCACTTAAATCAGTCTTATGGAATATTGAAGGCCTCACTGTAGATAAAATTAATTACCCTTATTTTTTCTCAGTTATTTCTGATTTTCATTTAATAGGCTTTATTGAAACCTGGACCAATGATGCAAACTTAAACTTAGATATTTCTGGTTATCAGATAATAGCAAAAAGTAATAGAACTAAAAATCACAAAGCCAGAAGAAATTCAGGCGGCATTATTTTGTATGCAAAAACGCCATTGCTAAAGGAATAAGCAAGTTAAAAAAATCACACTCTGATATTCTTTGCATAAAGCATGACAAATCCTTTTTTCATTTAGACAAAGATCTATATATAGCCACCGTTTACATTTTACCCGAAAATTCTACCTATTATGTATCTGGTATTGAACCAATTTATGAACAGCTACTTGCTGATGTCACCATGCAAATACTCCAGTTTGGGATACATTTTGGTCCAGGGAGATTTTAAAGCCTATACCAACAACAAACCTGATTTTGTTTCCCATGATAATCATTTCCATTCAAATAAAGATGATTTACATTATGCTCATGATCAAAATATGCCAAGGAATAACTTCTCAACAATAGTGGTAAAATATTTACTTAACTTATGTAAAGAATCAGGCCTAAGACTTTTAAATGGTAGAACAACAGGTGATTTACATGGAAAATTCACTTGTTTCACATACAATGACTGTAGCGTAGTAGACTATGCTTGTTTGTAAAGATTTGATTAATCTTATTTGTGAATTCAATGTACATAACTTAACTTCGTTATCAAATCATTGTATCTTAAGCTGCTCACTTCTTGCATGCTTTATTCTACAGAAAAAAACAACAACTACCACTGGATCCGATACCAAATAAATTTGTATGGTCCTGTGAAGACATAAACCACTATATTAAGAACACTAATAGTAAAGAAAATTGTATCAAATTTAAAAGTTTTAATAATGTCGATCTGGCATTATCAGCTTTTAACTCAATCCTCTATGACAATGCTGCAAAATCTGCTAAACTGGAATGGAGGCCACAGACACATATGAAAAAATATAAGGTCTAAAAGAAAACCTTGGTTCTCAGAATCTTGTCGAGAACTTCATGTACCTGTCAAAAATTATGAAAAACTAGTAAACATATATCCCTACAATGCAGATTAAAGTAAAAAATTCTACAGTTTAAGGTCTAGACTTAGATGCCTAAACAAATATGAAGAAAAAAAATACTACTTATCAACAATTTCTTAACTTAACTCTTATGAAAAAGATCCCAAAATGTTTTGGAATATCATAAACAAAATAAACAACCAAAAATTTATAAATAACAACTCTGACGGATTTTTGCCCCAAGAAGATTTTTTTTACATTTTTACAAAAAGCTAAATACAGAAGATATAAATAACAATAACTTTCAATCACAAATTAATAGATTTTAATAATATCAAAAATAATAACACTATTAAAAACTCATCCAGCAATCTCAATTCCATGTGATGAAATCTTGTCAGCAATCAAATCAGTTAAAAACGGCAAAAGTACTTCTGCTGATATGATATCAAATGAGATGCTAAAGAATGCAACTTCTTCCTTATTAAAAGCTCTTCATAAACTGTTTAATATGATTTTTAACTCTGGCCAATTTCCTGGAGCATGGAATGAAAGTTTTCTTTTTCTCCTTTATAAAAAGGGAGAAAAACTAGATCCTGGAAACTATAGATGTATATCCATAAGTTCAAACTTGGGCAAACTTTTCAATAAAGTCATGTATTTTAAACTTGTTAAATTCTTGGATAACGAAAATCTTATCAGCAAAAACCAAATAAGATTTAAAGAGAAATGCCGTACACTAATCACAACTAATTCTTAAATCTATTATTAACCAATATAAAAATAATAAACAAAAAGTCTTTGCTGCTTTCATAGATTTGAAGAAAGCCTTTGATACTGTTTGGAGAACTGGGTTATTTTATAAACTTTTCATAGGTAATATACCTGAAAAAAATTTTTAATATCATTTAATCAATGTATACTAATGCAACTAGTATTCTCAAAATTCTCAAATAGCCAAATTCTCAAATGGGCTAATCCCATCCTTTATGTCAGAGAGGGAAGTCAAACAAGGACGTGTTTTGAGCCCTCTGCTCTTTAACTATTTCATAAATTTCATAGTAAATAAGTTTAACAATACTTTAACTGATACAGTGGTTGTTGGTGATATATACTTAAATATTTTATTATATGATGATGACATTGTTATACTGTCTAAAAGCCAAGAGGGTGTTCAGAAAAGTCTTGATATTTTATATGATTATTGCTTATCATGGAAGTTACATGTAAACACTGAAAAAGTTATGGTATTTAACTCAAATGGTAAAACATTTTTAAAACATTTTACATTCAATAATACTCTTCTTGAAACTGTTTCTTGGGTTTAACTTTGAAATATAATGGTAATTTTTATCTTGCTGTGGACAGTCTTATAGAAAAGGCCAGAAAGGCATACTTTAGAATTAAGAAAACAATTGGTCTAAATAATGCATGCAAACTTTTAGAAATTTTTTTTTGATTGTTTAGTAACCCCAATTCTTTTAAATGGATGTATGGGTGTTGACTATAAATTGAAAGATTCTGATCCTTTTGAAAAATTGCATATAAAATTCATAAAAGAAATTTTAGGAGTTCATTGCAAAGCATCAAATGATTCATGCCATGCTGAACTTAATAGAGTACCACTCAAAAATAAGATTATATTTTTTAGCAGTAAATTTTATTCAACATATCATTTCTTCTGAACACTCACTAATCAATAATGTATTTAAAAAATTACAAAAAACAAGCCCTTGGTTAAAAAAATCAAAACTTCTTTAAATGATTTTGGAATGTCATTCGTAGCAACTAATTTGAACTTTCTCAAAAGCAGTTTGAACCAAATTAAATAAAGAATAAATGACCAATGTATTCAAAATCAATATTCAGACATCTCAAACACAGAAAAATTAGACTTTTTCAGGAAGGTTTGCAGCACAGGCAAAAGAGCACCTTATGTTGACATTTTGAAAAACAAAAGTGATAGAGCTGCATTATGCAAGATACGAAATAGCTCTCATACATTAATGATTGAAAGAGTAAGACACCTAAAAATTCCTAGTGTTAAGTAATTATTCTAATTCTGGGCCCAGTTTCATAAAACATCTCAAATTTGAGGATTTCCTCAACTTCTCCTCAACTCAAAAATTGACCAATCAGATTGCTTGAAAATTCAATTCTGAGGAAAATCTCAGATATTTGAGGAAAATCTCAACTTGAGTTCTGTGAAATTCAGGCCTGGTCAGATAGAAAATGAAAATCACTTTATTTTATACTTTTTCAAAATACACGCATCTAAGGGAAACATTTCATAAAAAGATATTGAATATTTTTCAAAACAAGAATCATCGTTTTTTTAAAATTTCTCAGACTTAAATTTTCTTTTAAATAATATTTCATACCAAATATTAAAGTTGACTTCCTTCTTCATATCAGATGAGTTAAATATGAGGAAATGCCATGTTAATTTACCTGAATAATTAATAAGTATTATCCTTATTATATTTTATTATAATAGTAACCCTAATGTATGAGTTGTAATTTCAATTCTGTATTCAATTATTGTCATAGGCCTTAATCATTAATTGTAAATGAGTTTGAGCCAATAAAATTATTTGTATTTGTATTTGTTTTGGCATGATAAAATTACTCGAATACAGTTTGTTAAAGGAAAAAAAATCGTTTATTAGAAGCAACATTATGCCAGTTTTTAAAATATAACGCATAGAAGTATTACAAACATACTTAAGTCATATTTATTTTGCGACATAACATTTTTGTTTATAGTAGATGAGTTGCGCAACTATGATTCGCCGCGATATACAGCTGATCTACCTTAATTAACAGGGATTGCCAGTTATCCTACCTCGGTACTCTGGATTCCTCCTCAATAAACTGTAGGCAATGATATAGCTAAAAAAAATGCTGAAAGTGGCTTTAAACACCATTACAAAAAACAATCAAAAACGCTCTCACAATTACTAATATGGCGCAATAAACTTGGTAAACTGTCAGTTTATAAATGTGTGGAATCCTGATGTGCGTGTACAAACTTTACGAATATATAGTCAAATTCTAACGCGAACAATGATATGAAATATGATTTTAATTTGTGACCACTTTAATGTATTTCAATTATGTATTTTAAGTATTTGCATAACACACGAAAGGAAATAAATTTGTTAATTTGTATTGTGTTCTAAAACCATTTAAAATAATTTTCTGTTTAACTATTTTTACATGGCGTCTAGGTGTTAAGGGGTGGTCTCAGGTGAAAACCCCAAATCTTGAGCATTAACGCAGGTAATACTTGTTATTTTATATTTGATATGAGCATAGATAAAATATTGTGAAGGGTCCAGTAAGCACATTTTGTTAACCACTGTATTAGACATAGTCATTCGAAATTCTTGAATGTGGAAAACAGCACATTCGCCGTAACATCTCAGAATATGTATATATTATTAGATTATTAGATTATTATGTGTTCATTTTCATATTGTCACTGGTATCAACCTCGAAATCGCATATCAGCCAAGATGGCTTTAACCAGTGCCAATATGGAAATGACAATATAATAATCTATTTATCACATTTTAGAATATAGGGCTAATATCGATATTCGCCTTGAGGACTAATAACTGACACTGACTGCCTGCGTTTATTACATGGATCGATTTGATTTTTCATATATTGACACTAAATATGTGATATTAAGAGTTTTTTATGGCGATTTTCAAATCACACCTCATATCAACCCGAGACCCTTATATCTACCTTTAGAGGGCCTTTAGATTTAAGTTTAAGATTTTTTAAATAAAAATAAGTGAAATAATTTAGCAATTTATTTTTAATTTTAAAATATTTGTATTAGAAAATTTAAATGTTGATGTTACACGGATACAGACTGTAATTCATATAGGTTCAACTAGGGGTGTGATATGGATTCCTAGGAATATGATATGGATTCTAAGGGGTGTGATATGGATCCCATATCACACCCTATAAATCATTATCACAACCCCTTGTGATACGAGTTGACTGACATTGTCTGTATCACAAAAGCAAAAACACTCATATTATTACTAAATATGTTATAATAATAATTGTATACAGTAACATATACACGAAGTTTATTATGATTTAAATGCAACTTACGTGCATGTAGTTGACAATTTAGGACCCAAAGTGTAGCGATTAAGACCTAATTCTGTTTGAAATTGGGCTGGCTATTGTGTAAAATTAAGCTTCTATATATTTTGGTAAGTTGAAGAAACGCGATCATATAGGTCAGTTAAATATATAGTTACTCGATTAGTTTAATACATGTACAAAAATAACTAAAAATTGTAACCCAATGTTTGTGGTCTTCCTATGGTAAAAATGGTATGTCTGAATCGCCACCCAGGTATGGGAATAATGGAAGCTGCGGTAAAACTGAACAATCAAAAACATTTCTAAAGCAACTCGGTTTTCGAAATGTAATTGTTCCTTCGTTGTGGTGGCCAACCCATATATTGTTTTCCGTATCAACACAGAGAGCACTGTTGTCGTTTAAGATTTCTCCATCTTCACACGCATAATACCAATAAATTTCCCATACGGGCTCAGAACATGTAGGCATTCTCTTCGAGGATCTGCTACGACATAATTTTCGTCGGAAGTGGAACAGACCGACAGAGGCAGAAAATTTTCCTTTTCTGGAAATGAAGAAAAAGGTAGTCTTTTCCAACCTTTATAAAACCCCCTCACTTTTCCCTCGGAGTCAATAATGATGACTTTATGGTGATCTCTTTCACACACGGCTATTGTGTCAGCTTTAGAGCTCGATGCAATGTAAATAAGGAATTTGAAAATGTTTTCCATTGTATCTTGCACAATTTGTTTTAGAATGTGGCTTTTGTCGGAGTAGACATGAAGCCTTCCCGGATTGTTTTTGAACTCTCCACAATCAATATCTTTACATTTAGCATTACACAGATGTGTTGGTCCACCAATTACAATATTACCGTTTTTAAGTTCTGCTAAACATAGAGGAAAAAACTCTGGTGTTTTGGCAAATTCGTAATGTCGAAAAGTTATACATGTACCTTTTCCAAACACAATGTTTGGTATGTAGAATACGGTCGATTTTATAGCAAAATGTGCGTCTCCCCTTTTTTGTTGTATTTCAAAAGAAACTCGTTATTATCTCGATAATGACATTGATCTGACATTTTTTCTAACATTGTCTGTATGAGGAAATTCGGCAACGAACATTGAAATGTGTTTGCATTAGAATTCCATCTTCATATTTTGATGCATAAGCAGCCATTTTAAATGAAATGGAAGACTGGCTATACTTTCGCTATCACTGTCATCGGCATCGCCCTCTCCACGTTTCTTAGTATGAGAATGCGTAAAATCACAATGTCTACAAAGAAATACATTGCATTGATGACATGTTCTGGAAACGGTTAATAGTTTGCATTCTTGACGTTTTTGCAATTTTCTCAACTGGAACAAAATAATTTGTTGGAAAATCTGAAAACCCTTTGTCTGGAAAGTAGCACGATTCTTTGCATAATGGACACACTTGTGTTGGTTTGTTTTGTATACCAGATAAGAATTCGTGGAGACACGAACTACAAAATGTATGTTTGCATGGTAATAGTTTTGGAAGTTTAAATTTATCACAACAAACGAAGCAGGCATTTTCGTTCATGTTCTACGCTGCCTGAAAAAAGAAAAAAATTGTTGGAATATCTTAAAAATTAATAGAAATGTTGTTTCTAATGCGTATTTTATGATAAATTTCATGTCTCCTAATAGTAGTTACTGTTCACATAATCACATTTCTTTACAGCACAAGACTACTGTTACTGCTCGGACAAAAAATGTCCAAGTAAAATAATGTTTAGCATAAAAGATGTCGAAGATTTGAAACAAATTCAAATAACAGATACCTAACTTTTCTGCGATCACATTTCTTATCCTTGATATGTACTGTTGTCTTGGCGACGATAGTGTTAATTTACGCTTCTAAGGTCTGTAAAACCTACTTGTCATGATATAGCCAAATCTGAACCCACTCAAACACGCAATCAATATATGTCAAACAATATAAGGAATGGCGCTATATAAGTCTGTTAATTGCAAGGAGTGTGTTCATATTTGTAGCGTTCTTTATTACTGTGTGTGCAAATTTTATTCAAATATATTTTTATGGACTTCGTAGATATGTCTTATTTGATTCAAATGTAATAATCAATAGGCAATATAGATGATTAAGTTTTAATGAACACTGATGGGAATCTTCCTTACACCATGCATGTAAACTAAATTTAACACACTCAACTGTTTACATTTAGCGATGGCAGCAATAACTCAAAATAGTATAATTGCACAAAAGTAAAAAATTTAAAAAGCGAAAGTAACGATTCAAATTGAAGCGAAAGTAAAAAAAAATGAAGAACATTTACATGTAGCTCTTTCATTAATCGCAACGGTCATGGTCACATAAAAATCATTTTGCTTCAGATTTGTGACACGTGTACATAATAGCTCATATAGTTTGGGGTCGAAATATGCCTAAAAAATACCTCTCTTTTTTACGACATACGTTTTTTCTTCGGCCATATTTTGCTGAAAATGTGTATCTCTGGTTTTCTGTCATATTTCGAACCATTTGATAACGCTAACAAAGCGACCTCATTTCGTTCGCAACATGGGATTTTTGTTTTCGGCCATATTTTGACCCAAATTATATGCATGGTAACTACATTTTCGACTAAAGTTATTCTGTTTTTCGGATATTTGGTCGCCACTCCCCCCTCACCCATTTAGGAAGCAAAACACTTCAAAAGTATTAAAATCATTAAATTTTAATATATGTGTCGAATTTAGGAAGTAGGCCCTGTGCAACCATGTGTTCCCGTGAAAAGAATATTGGAAGTGGTTACTTTTGGTTAAAATGCATTGTACAGAGATGCATCTGGTACAGAACAAGAACACCCATTGATGCATATTATAAAGTCGAAATACAATAGCCGTTACTTCTGCTTTTCACTTTGTTTCAAAACCTGGATACGAGACGTCAAATATGTATTGAGAAGACCTAAGATTAAGGATATAATGTAATATAATTGTAACTTTTGTTGTTATTATTTCTGGAAGCCCAGGATACTGTTGGATTGATCTCAGTCTTACTCAAGATCAAAGTTGTTTTGTTTAGCTTAAAATTGTAAAAGGCATATGAAGATTGTTTACATATATTGCATATATTGTCGTGATACACTAAAATAGTTCTATAATATTGAAAGACGATGCCGCCTTGTAACAATGAAATCTTTTTGCGTTGAATTAAACAAAAATGGCTGCAAATTTCTTTTTTGCTTTCATTGTTAGTGTAAAACGGCGTATATTTAAATATGCTGTATAATATATATTTGATTTTGTTTAAATTGGCAAGCAAAGTGAACCGCCGTCTACACCTAAAGATAACGTGCCCCCTTTGTAGAATTTTTGCAAAATTCCGAAAAAGGGTTTTTATGATTTTTGACAGACTATTTTATGCGCAGACTTCAAAACCACCGATAACGTGTGAAATTTCTGAAGAAAAAAAATAATATCAAAATATTTCACGGCTTGTTACCGGAGTTCATGTACAAGTTGTTTCCTTACACACACATGCTGAAAAAGCTACCAGTCCTCGGCATTTGATTCACTTGCTCTTTTGACCGTATTACGAACTAAATATATATATATGAATTAGTCAGAACATTTAATTTAGACGTACCTGTAGACGAACGTTGCAGGCATAATATTAATTCGGTTTTAGCCGCAAAAATAGTCGACAACAGTTCTGTTTCTTTTAAAATTTAAATCTAACGGTAAACTACTAGGTAAAATAAGAGCACAAAAAACATGCACGCATATAATGGAACTAGAAAATAGAGACATATTGGGTATATTCCAAGGAAGTCATTTAATTTCGAGGTATTCGTATGGAGGATGGTCACATTTCACCTCCACTTATGATTATTTCCTCATGTCAATTACGGAAATGTCCGATAGCAGACTTCTAATTTGCGGCACTAGTGGGTTATTGTCGAGGAAGGAAACAATCTAATTAAAATTATATCTTCACTTGGCTCCCCCCTTTTTGCTATTGTCGCCGTAAACAAGGGTCACCAGAATATGACTTGAACGGGGTTACTTTAGATCTTCACGGCGACAATAGTAAAAAGGGGGGAGCCAAGTGAAGATATAATTTTAATTAGATTGGGAAGGAAAGTGACGCTACCATCCTGGGCATTGTACGGTTCTATTCGGTTGATAGATTTCTGTATATTGTTTATTGTCAGTATGGTGAAGGTAGAAAGGTGGTTTAGATAGCTGGTCTTATGTAGTAGATGCCATCCACTTTTCAGCGCAAGGGTTGCGAGTCTCAGGTCCGACTTCAACTTTAACGAACAGGCATTTCGTGCCTTATGTCCGAAGTGTTCTCACAACAAACTGTCGACTTTCACTTATTGACAAAACAAATTGTTTGTCATGATAATTATTGACATATTGGCAGAGCTCGTTTACCGTCAAACTTAACACAAAAAATCATGTTGTTTTATATGATATAGCAAGACACTTGGTTTTGTGGAGTTCTAGCAGACCAATATATATGTTGGATTTTGAATTCGTTTAGTAACATTATAATAGGAGTATACAGCTACGGAATGGCACCTGACTCGAACATTTTAACCAGACAGTCCTGGCTGCCTCTTACTTCTTAAAGCTGAAAAGCAGCTAGCATTATTAATAAACTTTTCTACAGGCAATCGAAATGTCTTGTCTCTCTGTTTCTCCAGTGAATGAAGGTAATAGCAAAGTACCGAACATATTGAAAAAAAACCGTCAAAACTACAACCCACTTCAACTTCGGCAATTTTCCAGACTTGGTACAGGAATTTCAAAAGAAAATGTGGGTTAAAACAGGTTTTAAAATCTGACAAGGGAATTTGAAGAACTGTCTAAAAGACAATAGGTTTATACAACTTTTTACATTTCTATCACATTAATTAATTACACTGACTAAATACAGTATTAATATAATTTTAGGTATATCATTAAAAGCTTTTATCAATAATTCATAAATATTTCAATAGATCCTTTCACATAATATTTAATATCAAGCTACAAAAACTGATTTTGTTCATCAGTTTCCATATCTAAAATTATGCAACCATAAAACATGACCTCTAAACTTGAATTGCCAGTTTTATGGTTATTTTAGGACCAGAAAAACAGATACAATAAGACTGGCTGAGGAACTTGGAAACAAAGTCAAGCTAAATATCATCAGAAATTGACCAAATGAATGATGATGACATCAAGAAGAGGTCAGAATTCTAAATAAGTATCAATTGTCAAGGTATTTTAGCAGTGGCCTTGTTAAAAGTAGTGTATTATGCCAGTTCTTTATCAGTAACCATGCACTGTAGCGTGACATTATTCATTATTAACTTGAATTTTATGGTCCAGTGAGCATGTTAAAGTTTTTGTATTTGTCACTTCCTCTGTAACCATGCATATTAAGGTGACAATATTTGGTATATAGGTTGCCGATGAAGTACAATAACCTCAATTTCACTCCAGTAATATGTTAAAGTTACATGACAGTCTAGTAGGTGTCACTTAACCTTTAAATCAATGAGTATTGCAGAATTAAGTAATATATATTCTGTATACATATGACGACAGTGTAATGCTATTTGTATGTTACATAATTTTCTTCCATATTGACATGGGTTTAATGTAGGTTTAAACATTTGTCTGAGTCCAGTCTTGTTTTTAATATATTTAAGTGTTGGGCTTAATTTGTAGACGTAAAAAAATCTGCTGAATACATATATTATATGGTTGGTACAATACTTCAACATATGTACATATATTAGTGTTCTAAAAACAATAGAAGGATAAAGCATAGAAATGAGGAAAATGCTCCGTTTACGGCAGTCCTCATATATAAATTATCGCTATTTTGCAGTATTTTCCTTTGATCTTTGTGTGCAATATTATTCCATCTCACTCTACTAGCTTGAGATGGGCCCATCTCAGCTCGCTTTCAAGATGTCGTTAAGTAACACTGTGACGTCACAATGTTACAAAACAGCGATAAACAGATTATTTACGTTTTATGAAACTCGATGCATTTTCTCGTCATCTCATCTCAGGGCTGACGCCCTTCGATGAGATATGAACGAGAAAACGCATCTCGTTTCAAAAAACGTAAATAACCTTTAATTATTACACATTCTGATACTCCCATATTACCAGCAGGGTGAGGTGGCATCCAAGACCTTTTATTATGTGGATCTGTTGTACAATATTTATACAAATGGTCTATACTTTTGTCATTCCTATTTATTTTGAATGACCTTAAACATTAAATGCCATATCAGGCCTCTACACATTATGCAATAAAAACATCACCTTTGAAATCAATTTCATGGATAAGAATCAGTTATCAGATATCAGAATTTTGTGATAAATGGTCACTGAATGTATATCACAAACAAATATACAGTCAAGTCACATAAGCTGATTTAAAATGACGATTGCAGAATAAACATGTTTTTATTTCTGATAACTTAATTTATTTCTGATAACTTAATTTAGCTATGGTTGTGCTCTTTGTTACTTTAGCTGAATTCAAATTTCAAATTAACTCTTTTGGTAATAAGCTAATTTAATCTCTTATATAATTTCACTGTAATGACATCACAGTCAAATTGTGTCATCAAAGCTTCATAAACATTAACATTCTTATAATTATTTATGATATCATATGTACCTTTTCCTTAAAGAACTGCTTGCTACTGCAGTTTATGATTTCAGAATCTTCTTTCCAAAGTTATTGTTATATTGTTAAAAGGAATACAATCAATGTTTGTATAAACTAGTTGATACTTTTCTTATTTTGTAGATCTTAAATAAAACACAAAAATGAAGCTTACAAAGTATTAGAAGTTCTTTTAGAAGATCTCTGTAGTATTTTTAAAACTATTTATGTATGTTTTTGTCCAATCAGTCTGACACAGAAGATTTTTGTATGGATGTCTTACCTATAGAAACTTAAAAATGTTTTGGGTTCACAGATTGATCTGTGTTCTGTTAAATCATTGGCATTGAAAATACAGTGAGCAGTATCAACTTGTGGTTAAATTTAACCTAAGGTTAAATTTGACCCTTTGTTAAAGTGCTTAACCTTTTGTTACATAACCCCTTACTTAGCAAAGGGTCAAACTTAACTGAGGTTGTATTTTTCCCATAATTCTCAATTTCTTGCACATCCTTCTTACAATGGAAGACAGCCCTACCTCAGACAAAAAGGTCGAAAAAAATAATTTTATTAAAAAAGAAGAGCTGGCTATACAAAGCCAAGTGGAACAATTATATATTTTGAACTATAAACAAACAACCACTGTTACAAACAAAAAAAGGCTCCAATATGGCAATTAATTTCCAATAAAACGACTCTTTCCTGTTCATTCTAATATTAACTTTAGGAATTCAACAAATTACTTGTCTGCCAGCCATTTGAATGTTTTTAACCCTTGGTTAAATATTTAACCTAGCCCTGGAAGGTTTGTTAAATATAACAGTTTTAACCAAGGTTTATATTTCACCAAAAGATTAACAACATTTAACCACAAGATGAGCAACAGGGTTCAGTTGGAGCTTCTTATCAGAATCTTGGCATGACTTGGTATGAATTACTCACAAGTTTTCTGTTTCAATTAAAAAAACTAGTTCAATATTTACCGAACATTTTCATTAACAAGGGGTTGCACCTAGAATTAACTGACATTGCTTTTAAAGTTGCGTAGATCTGTTAGATGCTTTAAATACTTTATATATATAATGATAATATTTATTTTTAAAAAGGCATTACGATTATTTTACCTCAGTCTTTGCCTTGAAATAACTAAACTATGGTCAACTCGTATAATTGCACATTTTTCTGTATTACTTGAATTGAATAGTTTTCTTATATTAATTATACTAGAAAGACGGATTTTTTGAACCCGTGGTATTGATTCTGGTGGTTACTTTTATGATAGCAATATAAGGAACACAACTGTAGGTTAATATGACAGGGATGGGTTGCTTTTCATAAATTTGGGGTCGTTGTCTCTCAGAAATTTACCAAAATGTTTATCATCTATACTACTAAAATTATAGACCCCTTTTTTAAGAGCGCATCACAAAACACAGAGAAATAATTTTAATAATCGACTTTATCGATATCAACTTTAAATATTTTTAATGTGCAACATCAACTGCATGTAACCTTATACATATTGAAGTACGAACTACAGCTATAGACTTCCGTCACGTGAAGCAAGCGAACAGTTCGTTCTTGTTTAAATTCAGCCGGCTCACTTTAAGAAAACGATTGGAATCGAAGGGATTTTCACCAGACATGTCTGGTAGGTCCTACGAATTTAGTTTTCACCGTGATCAGGACTAATATGACATTAAAAAAGAACTAAAGTTACTCTTTCACTGATTACAAATTTACCTCGTATTAAATGCCATCTAATTTAACAGTTGCCAGTTGGGTATGCAAACGTGTTTTTTTTTTTACCCCTCACGGGTTGCCCCGGAAACAAATTTTTAAATGTAAAGGAGGACCGTATCCGGTACAAATTTGCGGACGTAATTAATCGTTAATTGCTAATTATTTAAAGCAATAATCGATATAAAAATTAAATATTTTGCATATGTAACATTAACTGCATGTAACCTTATATGGGTTAATACTGGCTATTTCTCTGTGTTTTGTGATGCGCGCTTAAAAAAACGGGTCTATAATTTTAGTAGTATAGATACATAATTTACTGCTTAATAAAACAAACTTTATATCTAAAAGTAAGTGACTGGTCCTTTCAAACTTAAACCAACAGGGATTGATATATGTAATGGGTACCGTAATCGTATGTACAAATCTTTATACTGCAAATCATGTGTATCAAAGTCCATGTTACTCGAAACAAAATGGTCCTAAAAATTGACGAGGATAACTGATTTTCCTGTTAAAGGTTAAGGGTAAACATTAGGTAATCTGACCTCCTTTCTAAATAAAACACTGAATGTCATGATACAGCTGAAAACTTCACTTGGTGTTATGTAAAACCTCAAATAAACCTTCAAACAGGGGATTTAAATCTTGTGACGACAATTTCAGTTGATAATTTTAACACAACTCTTATAAAACAGCTACACATTTTCAAGTGCACTATCACCATGAAATCTAGTCCAGAAAGAGTGATACATGTAGACCTTTTTCATTGTAATAAAACTTGAAGTTACACTAGTTTTTCTATTGTTTTAAATATTTTATTTCATAGTTTTTAGTGTGCCTCCCTATTTGTGCATTCATTACAATCTTTCCAGAATCTTTCCTTCATTCTTGCACAGTAGTCACAGAGATTTCTGCATTATGCAATGATGAAACAAAGTTCATCAACATGGTCACAGTGTTGATTATAGTCTTTTTTTCTTTGTTTTTAAATTCCTCCACTGCATTACTTAGTAAACAAAAGCCCATACAGAAAAACTTTTCAAAATGCCTTCTTTTTAGATAATATAAAGCTGATTGAAGTTGTAGTATAATTAATATTTATTGTATAGCTCTGTAAGAAGTTTATATTTTTGTTCGTACTGTTCGTACGGAAAGTTGTATTACCCGATACTATCTCACCTCCGGTCTTCTGGACCAGTAAGCTATTTCGTGACTCCTTCCAGCATATGATGGATTGGCTAGTCATACGGACTGTTCATACAGGCTAGCGAAACGACTTTTACTTTATTTAATTAAAATTGTTACGAACTGGCGTCTGTATTAGCTTTTTATCGATTATCGGTCAGTCGTATTGGCCCTGGACCCTACGGGTTTCGGGACCTATACATCCAACCTAGAATCAATACAAGGGCCAATACATATTCAGCCAGTTAGTAACACTGAAGCATGGTTTCTCCAGCTTGCATGGTAGGGTTTTCCTTTATTCTATCGAGAAGTGTATAAGGTTTTTACATCATAAAACGAAATAAACCATTATAAATTTGAACTAGAGGCTCCCAGGAGCCTGTATCGCTCACCTGAACCTGAAACCAAACAACCCTTTTTTATCCAGCTTTTCTTTGCTATAAGGAATTGCCCAACACTTCTGCAAAAATCATTAATTTCGACCTTTTAAGGGAAATAACTCCTATAAGGAGGAGCTTTTGATGCTTAGAGGGAGAAGGGAAGTTCACTTCAAATTTGCTGTACCTGTTGTACTTTTTTAACTATCAGTCGAAAACTCTCTCGACTCCCCCCCCCCCCCCACCTTTTTTCATTTTTTCTATTTAAAGCCAACGTAGCTATATAGGTAGTCAGGTGGTAGAGGACTTCCTAAAACTGATGTGTGCAATGTTTCAAAGCAGTCCTTTCATTGGTTAAAGAGGAGAAGATTTTTTAAAATCAAGTAAAATTGATTAAAAAAATGTTCAAGGAGAATAATTCCTAAACGGTTCATCAGACAATCTTGACCATAAAGTCATTTTTGTAGCCCTCATAGAGCAGAACAATTAAGCAATGCTAACTTTTTCTCTAGTTCTAATAATTTTCAAGATTTTGAGGCAAAATCTTGAAAATCATCAATTTCGACAATTAAAGGGCAATAACTCCTATAAGGAGTCATCATACAACTTCAACCCAATGGAGTGTTTCGTAGAGCTTTTGATGCAGATGAAGGCATGTCTCTTCGGTTTTCCTGTATCTGTTACACTTTTTTAAATATAAGCCAAAAACTGTATTTTACCCCCCCCCCCCCCCACCGTCCTATTTTTAGCAATGGTGGCCATGTTGGTTAATCTGCAGCCATAGTTGGTGCAAACTTGGTTGAGGACATTGGACGGATGATGTGTACAAAGTTTCAAAGCAGTTCTTTCAGTTGTTTCAGAGGAGAATATTTTAAAAAATCAATTAAAACAAATTAAAAAAAACAGTTCAAGGCGAATAACTCTTAAACGGTTAATCAGACAATCTTGACCCTTAAGTCATTTTTGTAGCCCTCATAGAGCAGAACAATTAAGCAATGCTAACTTTTTCTCTAGTTCTAATAATTTTCAAGATTTTGAGGCAAAAATGGCAAAAATCATCAATTTTGACAATTAAAGGGCAATAACTCCTACAAGGAGTCATCATACAACTTTGACCCAATGGAGTGTTTTGTAGAGCTTTAGATGCTGAAGAAGGAAGGTCTGTTCGGTTTTCCTGTATCTGTTATACTTTTTGAACTATAAGCAAAAAACTGTATTTTGACCCCCCTGTTCTATTTTTAGCCATGGCGGCCATGTTGGTTGGTCTGAGGCCATGATTTGAGCAAACTTGGTAGAGGACATTTTACTGATGATGTGTGCAAAGTTTCAAAGCAATCCCTTCAGTGGTTTTGTAGGAGAAGATTTTTGAAGAAAAGTTAACGACGACGACGACGACGCCGACGACGACGGACGACGACGGACGCCAAGTGATGGCAATAGCTCACATGACCCTTCGGGTCAGGTGAGCTAATAAAGGAATTTGAAAATCAGACTTCTTTGAGTTTTTACTGGTTCAAGTACACCACGAACATTGTCCCTGCACATATGTACACAAGTAATAAATACACTTCAAAGACATATACACGACCTGTATTGTATTCGGTTATTGTAATTAACAAAATTAACAATAATTCTGTACTTCAGATTTTAAAAAACGACCTCAGAACTGAAATAAAAAAAAACTAAAGTATATTATTGGGCACACGGTCTTTTAATTTCTTTAATAAATATTTAGGGGGCCTCGTTGGCCGAGTGGTCAAGGTAGTTCGTCTACAATTGATCACGTGGTCTGTCAACACTGAGATTGCGGGTTCGATTCTCACTGCAGGCAGGGTGTACTCGACTCCAATCTTAATTGACAAGGATTGCCAGTTTTCGTACCGCAGGTCGGGGGTTCTCTCCGGGTAATCCGGCTTCCTCCCCCAATAAAAACTGGACGCCATGAAATAGCTGAAAAATTGCTGAAAGTGGCGTTAAAACACCATTCAAACAAAGAAAAAAAAAATATTTAGCGTGTATTAAAATATGAAAACTTACACCTTTCAAATATATTAAAGGTTTGTTTTTAATAAATCAATAGTCCAAGTGTGGTAATGAAATCGCATAAATAATGTGTTAGAATTCAAACTAAACGATGTGATATCCAATTATTACCGAAATAGATAAGTTTGATCGGATGTTCGCTTTACGTCCAGCGAGTAGTATTTCAGCGATATTCAGGACAAGACTAAGCAAACAAACAATCATCAACGGAAAAAGGGGGTGGGGTGGGACACAAGTAACACAATTTAGACTGCCACTGGAAAAGTATGAAGTTTTGTGTAGGGGCGGAGAATTTAGCCTTTTATAGCAGCTACAATGAGCCTACTATTTTTTGAAATCTGCAAAAGGGGCTTTATCGTGCTAGGGGAGTGGCAATCTTCAAACACGTTACCCACTACGGTCAGCGGTCAGGCTTTCCGTATGATGACCTAACCCTAACCCTAACACTACAACTAGAGGGTCTCCACTACAAGTAGAAATAATTGTATCAACAATGTGTACAACTTTTTCACAATTACATTTTAAAAATTATTTTGAAGTAATAATTTCATTTTCTTATTAAACTATACCGATGGGCTAGTAATTTTAAAGTCCCTGTGTAGTTTAATTCTCGTGCTTATTATGTTTCGTGCTTGACAGAATATTGTACGACTAAAAGCAAACGGCGCACTCGATTCAGTTGCATGCTATATATATTATACAGATCGTCTGGTCTTTCCGGGGCATTTCTTTGTAATAATTTTAATGATCTCCATTGCTTGTCAAAGTTGACAATAAGAAAAGTACACCTTTACAATTAGTGTTTTGTGTCTACAAAGTTCAAAATTTACCACGGGGGGGGGGCAGGAACAGGTATTTTAGAAGACAGTACCCATTCATCCATAACTATAAATGTATTTATTACATTATTATATTACACAATATCAACCCTTGTTCAACATGGTCGCGGAAAAACACCGGATCGTGTCGCAAAATGTATTATACACATTATCTTTGATCAGCGAGGCGGCGAGGTGAGATTACCTGTAACCTAATTAACAACATGTATCATTCTTTTTAATTGTACATGTACAATTTTTTAGTCGTAACTAAATTACCAGATCCATTTACACGACAGTATAGATGCAGCTTAGAAAACAAACATTATTTTAGGGTTTTTTTTAATATTTAATATTTAATATTGAAAGACAGAAAAAATATAACGAATAAAATGTCACAATTTAATATATGTATCCGTACTAAATAAAATACTAACAGTTTCCGCCATAATTAAAGAAATTGGAGATTTTATTATATGTATTTTTTTAAAACTTTGTCCGTGTTTTAAGAAAACATTATTGTACAAATGTTTCCAATGCAGTCGTTGTTATGGCTTTAATGCGGGTTTTAATTTCACCAGATGTGTAAGTAAACCATTGATAAATTCAGTGTAATAATTATAAATAAGGACTGAACAAATGCTAACATTTTCAGCAGTCTTCATTTTTTAGAAACAGATTTATTTAAACATACATTTATCTGTAACATTACTATTTAAATAACATTTGTTATCGTAATTGTGCGAACGTACAATTTCCAAATAGAGATATGTTTTGTTTAATTCCGAATATTTTCATAAAACAAGTGAAATAAAAAATATTAATCGACGGCAGTTAATAAATTAACAATAATAATTACCAGGCGTTGTGACAGTCGTATTTTGTCTGATACAACGGAGAAAATGTCTGTGACAGACATTTTTTGACTGATACAACGGTAATGCCGTTGTAACAGACGATTTTCGACTGATTCAACGGAAACAATGACTCCCACGGACATTTTTTGACCGATACAACGGATACGCCGTTGTAACAGACATAAAATGACTGCGCCAACGGAAAAAATGTCTGTGACGGACAAAATATGTCTGTGACAGGCATAAAATGACTGCCACAGTAAAAATTATTGTCTGACACAACGTTTGCAGTCTTTTACAGACATTTTTGCAGTCATTTGCAGTCAATCTCAGTCAGTGACAGACGAAAAACGACTGCAACTGGTATTTACAGTCATTTTTTTAGCCAGTAGTGAAGGTAACCATTACAAAAAGTCCTTAGCAACCATATATTTTTCAAATAAGAATGATGTATCTTACTGAAATAAGTCATTATACAACCGGAAGTGGCATTTTGTCCCTAGCAACGGCCACAAAAGTCCTTGACAACCATGTATTGTTTCACTCAGGACCACAGAAATAGTCTATTCTGCCTACAAAATGTCCCAGCAACCTATTTAGTCGAGTTCAAAACAACAGATGAAGAACAATTCATTTCTTACAGGAATCTGGGAAAGACCTTTATGTTATTTATTTATTCAATCTTTCTTCGGATAGTAGATGCAGTCAGCCAAACATTAGAGAAAACTCATTTTCAATATACATGTACCATATTTCTCTTGACAAAGTTTGTTTCTAGGTATTCTGAAAAAAGTTATAGAATTTCTTCTTAGACATAAGCCAAAAAAATATCAAAAAGATATTTTCAGACAGGGCCAACGTAATAAACAAATTACTTTGAATAAACAAAAACAATTAATTGCTGATTTTAGAAGTAGCAATGGAGAGCAGGAATTATCTATACTTAGTATAGATAGTCCCTGTGGAGAGCAAAGTTTCAAAGTCTGTCTTCAAATAAAGAACATAAAGATGACTTAATTTGGTTATCAATGATGGTTCATGAAATCCTAACCAGGTAACATCACTTGGTCAGTATTTCACATTAATTATCTGTTTTTTTTGTCAGTTTTCTAGAAAAGCTGCAATGTATACATTTTTCACATAATAGTTAATGGTACATGTACTTTATTTTGTCTTTTAAAAGAGAAGGGGAGGATCTTGTTCTGCCTCTAGGATGTTTGCATACAGTTAACCTAAACCAGAACACACAAATAGTTTAGATATCCTTTATTACAGAGAATAAACAGTAACATGTGATGTACATATGATCTGTGACAAATGGCTAGATGTGCATACGATCACGCTGTTGTGAGTGTTGTTGTTGAAGTGTGCGTTTTTCAGAGTTACTGACTGAATGTGCTGATTAGTCATTACTGATAATGGTTTTACTGGTGAAAAGCTACAAAATATAAAAAAATGAAAATAATGTAACACTTGTCTAAAATCTAAGTTACATACATAAATATACAACATTATGAAATACAAATGCAAAGGTAATTACTAAACATCAACCCTAATGTATGTTTGTTTGTGTAAGTACAACCATTCGAAAATACTTATCTAACTGATAAACATTTTCTCAGAGAATTGACATAAATGTGTAATTACAAATGTAGGTTTCTGAGATTAATAAATGACACGATATCTCCTATAAAATTACCTCAAACAAAAGAATATTAATGCATATGATAATTATAAAATGTTAACCACAAACATTATATATACAAAATGTGTTCAGACATTAGTACACGAGAGCGGGATTGCATACCAAATTGTAGGTAAACCCTTAATTTTGCACATTTCGCTGAAAAATGATCGAAAATCGTATTTATTAAACAATATGAAAGATGTGACTTTGTAAATCGATAAAGGCATACTAGTTTATAGCAAATATACATAAAATTACTTACACTGTGGCTTATCATGGCTAGAAGAACAAAAGTTCGAGATACAAAATTGACGCTTGTTGACAGGAAGCACTCTCCGGCACAGAGAACATAACTGGTTTCCAGATATAACCTCTGCCACACGTCATCCTCCATTTACTGCGGGACTAAATTTGTCGTCTGTCCTTGACGTTTGTAACAAAAAATGATGTTTACAAAATAATACACGAGTTCTTTTTTATTTTTATATACTCTATTTATGCACGTTTGATACAGTTTTACATTGCAATTACTGCTTTTGTACGCGAAGCATATCTGCCATGAGAGATATATCTCACAATGTCAACCAATGGCATGGCAGAGGTGATTGTGGTTGACGTAGGATACCCAGAATCCTTTGGGTGGAGATTGGACAGGAAGCTGTAATTTCATGAAGTAAAAGATGCTAAAACCTGGAGTTAAAATCCCTTTACCGGATTTCAACAATTATTTTAACAATTAATACACAAATGTATTTCCTATTACAGAACAGTTCTTAACAGGTATTTACAACAGTGAATTCTAAAACTGATGAAATCAAGTATTAATATGCAATTTCTTGGGCAGTTTTGATAAAAATAGTTTATTAACTTCTATTGTTAAAACATAAAAGGCAAATCTTTTTCTTAGTTTTCTAGAAAAGATGCAATGTATACATTTTGCACATAATAGTTAATGGTACATGTACTTTATTTTGTCTTTTAAAAGAGAAGGGCAGGATCTTAACAGGTATTTACAATAGTGAATTCTAAAACTGATGAAATCAAGTATTAATATGCAATTTCTTGGGCAGTTATGATAAAAATAGTTTATTAACTGATATTGTTAAAATATAAAAGGCAAATCTTTTTCTTAGTTTTCTAGAAAGGCTGCAATGTATACATTTTTCACATAATAGTTAATGGTACATGTATTAAATTTTGTCTTTTAAAAGAGAAGGGCAGGATCTTAACAGGTATTTACAACAGTGAATTCTAAAACTGATGAAATCAAGTATTAATATGCAATTTCTTGGGCAGTTATGATAAAAATAGTTTATTAACTGCTATTGTTAAAATATAAAAGGCAAATCTTTTTCTTAGTTTTCTAGAAAAGCTGCAATATATACATTTTTCACATAATAGTTAATGGTACATGTATTTTATTTTGTCTTTTAAAAGAGAAGGGCAGGATCTTAACAGGTATTTACAACAGTGAATTCTAAAACTGATGAAATCAAGTATTAATATGCAATTTCTTGGGCAGTTTTGATAAAAGTAGTTTATTAACTGCTATTGTTAAAATATAAGAGACAGATCATAATTGTGTGATTGGCAGGTCTTCTTGCAGGTTTTATTCTTTGAAATTGAAATATATGTTAGAAATAAATAAACATGCAAATTATTGTTATTAAGTAGATGTACAGTCACTTTTTAATTATTTATTTTATATTAACACATGTAATGCATTTGCACTGAACTGATCAATATTTTACCATTACTGAACTTGAATGAGATTAGTATGAGGTTTTATGGAGCAGGGTAGAATAATATTGAAAGAGACGAAGCCGAGTTCAATATTGCTGTACCTTGCTCCATATAACCTCATATTGATCACATTCAAGTTTAGTAAATGATTTATTACATAATATTGAGTTATGCAATTGGAATAGTTACATGTAGGAACTATTTTACTATACTTGATTTTCATTGAAATTTGAAATAACTCGTTATCAGATCAATACTTTAATATAACAAAAAGAATCCAACAATATTGTTTATTTAATAGTTATTTCTGGTTGACATGATAAGCAAAACACCCATCCTGCTCAATCATGTCAATAAAAAACCATATTGCACTTTAGTGATTTGATTGGCTAACATTTCTTCCAAATGAAAATATGATAGCCAAATCACGAGAGGTCAATATGGCTTTTATTGAGCAGAATGGGTGTTTTGCTAACTAATATGAAAGGAAATGGAGTGTCACGTGTATTGGCATAAAATCAAAAAAGCCATTATGAAATATAAGATTTTATAGAGCACTAGAGCAATATTAGTGATTATTGGAAGAGTGCTGAGTAACTTCATATTGGTAAAGTAAAAGTGCTTTAATTGTTTTATGTATCATTTTGAAAATTTTAAATAGGTACAATAAAATAAAATCATACTTAAATGATCATCATGACATGAAATATAAAATAGCTGGATCATGGATCTAAACACACAATTTGATATTTCAAAAATTGGCCCATCTAATATTATACAATTAATGACTGATATAGGTCGCTATCAGGATTTATCAGCCAGAGAAAATGTAATATTCACCGAGCGGCTCGGTGAATATTACATTTTCTCTGGCTGATAAATCCTGATAGTGACCGTAGATCAAAGTCATTAATTGTTTTATTACATGAATAAAACCACCATCTCCCTTGATCAGAAAAACAGAGGATGCATTTTCTAGTGGATCCCCTGCTTACATTGTGTAATTGTTGTATTTACCCTTAAACATTTTTTATTTAATACCGCTTTTTTATATCAGTTTGCTGATAAACCTGAAATTCCAGTTTCAAATATTGAGAAGAGTATAAATTAATTAATATATCGCAGGGTCGACGTTTCTCCTATTTGTTGTTGACACGCACGATGTATGTGTAGCAGACGTCAATGAATTGTGTACAATACAATCGACTTGATTGGATGAATGAATTTATTAAGACGGCTATTCTGATTGGTTAAAACGTAAAAACCAGGTCGATATCGGATACCGCTTGACTACTATGCAGCGGAATCGTGCAGCGTGCAAACATTTTATATAATTTTAGTACTATTTCGATTTATCGTGACCCGAAAGTTGTTTTTAACCCAATCAAAAACACACAAAATTCTATTCATGTAATAAAATAAAATATTGTTTAGAACTAAAACCACTCTAATCAAAGCAAATATCAAAATGTAATACAGTTTTATATTACCTGAAATGTTTCAGTAATCTATTATTCTGTCATGTTTTAAATATTCATCATATTCACAACATGATTGTCAAAATGTAGATTTAATCCAGAAACAATTTGTTTACCATGTATAATACATGTACAGCTGAATTATCATGATTAATTTCTTTTGTTTAGAAAGGACTTGTAGCAGTTAATGATACCAATTGGTTCTTCAAGATGTTATGTACAGTAGAACTTGTCCCACAAATTTGCATTCCACTAAATTATGAGACCAAAAGCAGTCATTAGTGGAAAAAATTGTTCAACAACAAGAACTCTTGATCAGAACTGCAGTGCCAGAAATTTAATGTCAGTCCTTTCATTTCTATCTCAAGTGAAATCGTTGGAAGAAGTTATAAAGGTATAATACTGAGTTACATATATATTAGCAAATTGGGATAAGAATGATCCATTGTAATGTATATTTGATTTATATACTGAAAATAATAAATTGCAAGTATATTATTTCCACTTTGAATTTCATTGTCATTACTCTTCGGTACATCAACACGACACGAATGCGTTGCTTAGTAGTCAATCTTTTAAAACTAAAATACTAAAATCGAAGTTTAGTAAGGCTTGGTCTCAGTGGCAGTTTGATTGAGGTTTTTAGTCATCTACTTTTGATCAAGTGCCTGTCAACATTTACGTTGCTGGTTCGATTCTCACTGCAGGTGGGGTGTCCTTGGCTCTAATCATAATTGCAAATTATTGCCAGTTTTCCTAACGAAGATCGGGTGTTTTCACCATTTACTCTGTGTTCCTTCCTCATGAAAAACTGGACGCCATGATAGAGCCGAAAAATTGCTAAGAGTAGAATTAAACACAAATCAATCAACAAACCAACTATACAGTACAGCTTAATCAAGAAATAGTTTTTTTAATAATCAAATATTCCTATTGCACATACAGAATTTCCTTCTCCCCTGTTTTTACCACAATGACATAGTCCATGATCTAATTATAGAACCCTAAAAATGGTAAATATGAAAATTATGTAAGATTTGAAACACTAGCAATGTGTGTTTATAAAGTTTATTGAAATTAGATCACTAATGCTGTGGTATAGAATACGAGACCGTTGTCTTCTTCCACAAATGTACTTGTGAACACACACATGATAAATAGAGAAATGGACAAACAACTACATGTACTAAAATATATATACTTCTAACTGCATACAAATATCAAAAACATTTGAATACATTTCTTCTGAATAGATTCAAACAGTACCACAAAGTTCATATAGAGAGTATAAAGATATACACGGAGTATTTCAAAACATGCATAAATATCGGTTTCTGGTGTTAACATCAAGGGTAACCATATCAACAAATTTTAAAAATATTTTTTAAACTTAAATATATAGGCTATAGGTCAAGGTCGTACCATAGCAACAAGGTAACCTTTACATGAAGTCATTACAGCCATATATTTTTTAAATCATGATAATGTACTTTACTGAAATATGTCATTTTACAACCGAAAATTGCATTTTGTCCTTAGCAACGGCCACAAAGTCCTTGACAACCATGTATTGATTTACTCAGGACCACATAAATAGTCTATTCTGCCTAAAAATGTCCCATCAACCTATGAAAACAAGTTCAAAACAATAGATGAAGAAAAAATAATTTCTTACAGGAATCTGGGAAAACTGAACCGTTGTCAAGTTTTCAGCCTTGACGCATTTCAGTTTCACGACAAGTTTTGCGCACTAAAATTCTATTCGGAATTCACGCTATGAAACCGAAACATTTTTCTTTACGGAGTTATCTGCCCAAAGACAAAAAAACCTTGTTATCGCGTAATCTCTGGAATTATAACAGATACAAGAAAACTGAAAAATGACAAATGTTAAGGACCTTTTGAGATAACGTTATGACATAATTTGGCTAAACATTTTGACTAGCGGAGGCGAGCGGTAGTGCTTAAATGTTTCAAGGACTATGCTTAACACAAAAACTCACAAACTGTAAGTCGAAATCATAAAAAGTCTTCACCATTTATCTTCCTGTGACATGTCCTTAAAGAAATATCTCAATGTCAAAGTTCAGAAGTGACCTCTACCTTAGGCCTCTAATCTTGTTATCATTACAACTCAAAAACAATAAAAAATAGAAGACAATAAATAAGTAAAATACTCATGTCATCAATACCCTTATTTGATACATTTAGTTTGAAACTGTGCGATGAACCGTTTTCGAGTTAGAGCCATTGTCTCATTTCGGTTAATTAGTTGTTTTGCATGCAACTTGAAAGCGGTTAGAGATATTTTAGTAAACATATAGGTTTAAAATGATCATCAAGTCATGGCCTTCAATTTAAGCACATTTTCAAATGAAAGGGGTCAAGATCATAGCAACAAGGTTACCATAACAAAAATAGGAACCATATATTTTTTAAATCAGAATGATTGCCTTGCTGAATTATGTCATTTTACAACCGGATGTGGCATTTTGTCCTTAGCAACGGCCACAAAAGCCCTTGACAACCATGTATTGTTTTACTCCGGACCACAGAAATAGTCTATTTTGCCTAAAAATGTCCCAGTATCCTAAGAAATCAAGTTTAAAAACAACAGATGAAGAAAAATTAATTGCTTTCAGGAATTTTGGGAAAGGCCTTTCTAATTGTTGTTGAACAATAAGCCCTATCTTTTTTTCCTTTTGCAATAACAGTTCACTACAAATCGATTCAATGTGCATTGCTGAATAGAAAGTATCTGCCTGCATGTGTGAATTACTGACTAGACAGTTTCTGTTTGCATTGATGATTAGACAGTCTATGTGTGCATTGTTGGCTAGACAGTCTCTATATGCATTACTGATTAGACAGTCTCCGTTTGCATTGATGACTAGAGAGCAAAAAACAAAAATTTGAAAAACTTTTATTTTTAATCGTTTTCTCTATACAATGTTCAGAATATTTTTCACAACTTAAAGGATCATTTTAATTTGACCTATAAGAAACCTACGATGTTCTCAAACAGTATGAAGTATGCTATATTATAGTTCAGAAGCGGTCTCTATGCGAATTAGAACATTGTCAGACATTATATTTGTCAATATTTTATACTTCGCTATCGCTCGGTATAAATTAAATAGTCTCGCATAGAGCCCAACTGCAATAATCTATTTCGATTCTAATATGTCTAACAAATGTTTTAAATTTTGAAAGCGGCTATATGAAGATAATGTTAAAGGACATGCTGAAAATAAAATATGATAAATACCAAAACGGTATTGCATGCAAAGCAAATGAAATTGACTTACAATATATACTCTTTTATTGACTATATGTTCCTCTAAAAGCATGCAAATTTATAAATTGAAAAAATGTACATTGAATTTGTTTGGGTTACTCTTCTAGTTACGTCGGATTTCTAACTGTTACGTAAAGCGGACTCTATGCATATTAAAACCCTAATGTGTTCTCAAAAGGCGCCTAACCTGGTCTCCTGGTGCAATATTTTTCATTGACGCAAGCTTCACTTCAAATATAACACCAGGTCAGGACCTCTGATATAAGCATTTTCATTGGTTAATATTATGACGCCATTTAATATTACATGCACATGCCAAACATTTTTTAAACATGGGAATACCCTTTCTTTATAAAATTTTAATATAAATTACATTTTAACTTTACGTTTGAATTCTGAAATCCTAATGTAAACTCAGCTGAGAAATGTAAACATTGAACGTCATAAAGAGAATGACGTCATAATACGTTCGGTCTACTTGAACTTATCTATAATACTATATGGTTAGTCTAGAGAATACCCGAACGTCAAATTTCAACGCTCTCACCGTTGAAATCCAATGCTCCTGACCTGACGTTATATCCGAAGGCCGCTTAGGCTAATGAGGATATCATCGACAGGGTACCAGAATAAAAAGGCGCCATATTACAATCCAAGTAACCTTTCAAAACTTGTACTTATTATAATCCATTAAGTACACTAAAGTGCACATGACTCTTGTTGTAAGTTAACATAGTTGTCCCCTTTAGCGTCATGACCTATTTATCTCGACTTGTCGCAGCTTGTAAAATTTTATTACTACCATGAAATTAGGAAATAATAGATTGTAAAACGCCACTTATATGTGACTGATTACATAAAAAAGGCAATTTATTTGTGCTAATTTCTTTTTTCAGATGACAATATATCTGTTTTTTATTGTTATTTTTTAGCTGATGTACAGCTATAAACTTCTGTAGTCATATACAGCATTAAAACAATACATAAAAACAGGAAAGGCCATTACGTGTAAATAAGATAGACAACAAAATGATGTGTAGAAGGCTAGAATGGTTGCGAATTTTGATTTGCTTGACCGTATGCACAATTTTGTTAGCCGTTGTGTATTGGCTTGCATCGTCAGTATTTGGTATGTATACACATATATAAACTGTTTTTTAAATATTGTTCGAATTATAAGTATTTTGGGGAAAATGACATTGTGCGACAGTAGTAAATTGAACAAAATGACAAGAATCTAACTTTAATTGAAACAACGGCAACAGAAAAAAAGCTGATTGTTGAAAAAAAGTAAGTGTTTTCTTCAAAATATTATAATAATTTGTTGTAATAATCGTATGTTTGTTTTAATCCATTTTCAGCAATTATTATAGCCAACAATTTAGTCTAAAATAGGCCATTTCACATATTTTAAAGTCATTTAAATACCCAGTTATGAAACTATATAATATTGTTTAATTATTTATTATATTTCTCTTAAAATAATTTATTTAAGACACAATTTCCGATTTATATAAGGGAAAAACCGTACGAATAATTTCATTCAATTTGTTTATTATTTACATTTTTATGTACCCATTTTTCAGCTATATCAAGACGAACCAGTTTTTATTGAGGAAGGAAGCCTTTACTACAGTACAAAATCCCCGAACTTTGGCAAGAAAACTAGCAATCTTGTCAATTAAAGTAAATCACACCCTGCCCGCAGTAAGGTTTTTTAACGTAACCTCAGCCTTATCAGGAACTTGATCAATAGTAGATGAATAACTACCTTAACAGCTCGGTCACCAAGGCATCAAAGAAAGGAAACAGGTTGCAACAGCAAAAATAGTGCAGTGACAACACAAGACAAAGGAAAGTCAGTGAAATTAAAAAAGGCAAAAAACGGTTTTTGTGAAAAAAATTTAACGAGTAAAAAATATGTTATAACGTAAAAATAATTCTCATCATTTTGTTAATGTAGGTAACACGTATAATCAATTTTTTTGGAATTATTCAGACCGTTCAGGTTAGGGCACATAATACAATAGGATAACGTATCTGTAAGAGTTAACAATTCTGACGACCTAGTTAACTCATCATCCGAGACTGGACCGGGGTAGCTCTTGATACTGACAATAATAAGTAGGCTAGGGAAAACGTGACCTAGTCAATCACATCTGTGCGATTCTACTCTAATGATATTTTAATCATAGTCAAAATTCACACTATTTGTGACATATGGCATTGCTACAAAGGCATTATTATGTATACCAATGAATTTTCTCTAAAATCTCATAAGTACTATATAGGTCTGACTTCCGAAAATAATTGTAAACAAAGCAGATACGCAGAAAAACACGTTCAGATGTTATATGATATTTGCTTTCAGTCTAGACACGAGAAGACCAACTCTCATGAACAGACAGATACTAATCGTTACTGATTATAATAAAACAGAAATTAAAACAGTTTTTTCTGTCTATCATGTAAAACTTGCATCGCAAGAATATTTGGAATATTTACAGAAAAACGAAAAATACCAGCAAATAAATTAACAAAACTGAGAAAAAAAGCCTTGTCAGAATATGCAATCAGTCGTCATTGAAGGGTCAATGTATGGTACTATGCGACATAAACTCACTGGGCGTAGTTTGACTTGTGTTTATAAATCTAACAGAATTAGAAAAAAAAGTGTATTTAATGTGTTATGCATATCTATAGTGTTTATATATCTCAGGGAATGCATCTACAACTAGTATAATTACTAATATATTAACGTTCATAGTAAAGTTTGAAACGAACACAACGAAAATGAAAAATGTTCAGTTATAGCCCATTTTTTTTCAGAGAGCTATTGGGTTGACAGAGTACATGTGAAGAACTGAAAGAAATGGTAAAATCTCATCAAGATGTTTCAGTAAACAGTTTTATCAACGCTTAACTGCATAACACAATTTTTCACTTTTTTTGTAAATCAAACATCGTAATATATGAGAGCTTACGAGGTAAGTCATAATAAGGATATTAATTTTATTATCATTTATTATTTCTAGGTATTCAGCAAAAATGAATGTGCAAGTTTAATTGGTGTTCAGTTCACGTTTGGTTCAGATTAGTTGATTAGGATGTGTAAGGTGTGTTCTGAATGTCCAGAAGCATTGTGGACATGATTGATGCATTCCGATTTACTACAAAATTTTATATTATCTCATAATTGTAACATAATCATAATTCTGCGAAGGGGCATCGGTGGCGAAGTGGTAAAGGTAGTAAGTCATCTACTATTGTTCACATGCCTATCAAGGAGATTCCAACTATTCTTCTTTGAATGTTCGAAGTATGTTAAAAAATAGCAAAGAAAACCGACCAAACAACAAGAGCCAAAAGTCAAGGGACGCGTAAGCAGTGCCTGCCCCTTATTAGACACCCGTCGAGTTACTCATTGTCGTGTCTATGGAAAAGTCAAATCCAGGTATAGGAAACACTACCTATGATTCAGCGAAAATGTCAGACTGTATTTGAGACTTTGATTTCCCATAATGATCAATTAGGTCATGGTTTCAAACTTTTGTTTGAATAGTTTAGCAGTAAACAGCATTGATCGGTCTAGAAAATCGCAATACCGAATAACGTATAAGTTGTGAAATGTACACACCATACGCTGGAGCTGCTGGAATGTTGCTGTCGATGAACAAGAAGTTGACAATTGGAAAGTTGAAGTCATCACGTTTGTCATAGAGTCTAGTTTGTACTTTTCCTAAGTCTATTTCTCAAAGTTGGTGTAAGTAAGAGGATGACCTCAGTGGTGTCTTTTATTTTAAGCTCGCTATGGTAAATTGAATGTAAATAGTCACCAAATTTAGCATTGTTAAGGGACAAAACATCATCAATATAGCGGAATTTTAAATAAAAGGTCTGGGCCAGTGCCTTTTCTTTCTTCTTCAGCAGGCCTTCTAGAATAAGAGTAAAAAAACAGCTCGGCGAGGAGAGTAGCACAATTAGTACCCATTGGGATACCAACAGTCTGTTGAAAAACATGTCCTCCAAACATGACGAATATGTTGTCAATAAGAAAATCTAACATATGACAGATTTGGTCTTCAGTATATTTAGTATTGGATTTAGTCATTGATGACGCAGTAAGTTTTGTCATGACTAATTACCTGGTATTTATATCGTCTCTTTCCGTTTTTGTTGAAGCAGCATTTTATATGATCTTTAAATCTGGTTTTAAGCTGCATATGAGGGATGCTAACATTAGAAATAGATTATTTGAAACCCTTCAGGGGGGGGGGGCAATCTCCTGTGCAGCAAATCAGGTTTAGAAAGGTTCCTGATTGTTTGAATCAGTCCTCGCAAAGATTTGAAATCACACTCATCATAACATCCATCACATCTATTACATCTATCTTTCTCTATATTCCTGTTGTTTTCCCTTTAATATTTGTCATCAAAAGTTTTCTTTTATCTCTAACAAACATAATATAATTCGTGTAATTTGTATTGTATTACAATGTACACTGCTTCATCAATATTTTTGTAACATACTATATACTGGAGTTGACTTCAAAAGTTTTATTAACGTGCGCCTTATCAGATTTGCATATCTGAGCAAAAAAAATATTTTTATACTAAACTACCTGAAAAGTTGCAGAAAGTGGTGTTAAACTCCATACAAGCAAACAACAAACAATTTAACCTACATATGATGTTGTCTCATAAATTATGAGATTTTTCCGCGCAGATTGCGATAATATCTGCCGAGATATATTTCTTAGAATCTATTGGACTCCAAGAATCTAGTTACTTCAACCATATCTGGCTTTGAAGGACACTTTTGTATGGTAACAACTAATTTACTACTTTTCTCGCATTGTCTGTATTAGAAATATTCGGATTACATTCTAACAAATTGGTTAAATGTATTTTACGCAAATCTCGTTTTTTGGTAGATTAACCAAAAATAACCACGACCTCAGTCGTGCAATTGGCAAATTACTTTTTTCAATCATACAAATCCAGGAGAAAACACATAAAACTGTGATAAGCTGCAGTAAACTTAAAAAGTAGACGGACGATTATATAATTCAATCGACAACCTGAGACCATCACAAGTTTCTTACCTCTTATTGTTCATATCCAGCAAGCATAATAGAATATAGTGTAAATGCTTCAGTAATATTTTTGTAACACTGTATAGTGGAGAAGACTTCAGTTTTATTAACCTGTGTAATATTCTATTTGCATAATTCGCGCAAATAAAATCTGTTTTAACTATCTGCATTTATAACTGAATATTGAGTTGAGTTTGTAGAATTTAAAACTGTTTTGTTAAAACATGTTTTATTTGATTAATAAGAGATATAAAAAAAAATCAAGCACATTTCTATAATGTCGTGGTGTCTTATGGGTCCATTAAATGTCATTATTGCGAGGATTAAAATATTGTATTTCTATGGCACTACAGAGAGTTGGCACTTGTACACTAATATATGCAATTTACTTTTACATTTTCAGGTCAAAAATGGCGTAAATCATAATTTAAGAAATACAAAACATTTCCCTGCAGACAATCAAGGTAAAATAAAAACTGAGCATGGCCAACATCAACCAGACTTCAGTTTGATAAGAGCACGACATTTGTAGGAAGTATGCACTCGATTAGACGAGCTGGGGCAGGTTCCTATAGAGGTACCAAGACATACATACGAATATATTATGTAAATGATCAACATGGGGTTATATTTTGTATGATACCAAATTTAGCATGTACTAACTGGAAGCGAGTGTTCCTTGCATTAAGCGATCATTTTCCAAATAAGGACTTTGTCATGAATGACAAGCACATCAATGTGCATGTGTTACAGCGACAGTACGGTAAAACATTGCTAAATTATTCTCCGTCAGAAATCAAATACAGGCTTCAAACATACAAGAAATTTATTTTCGTTCGCGATCCATTCGAACGAATATTATCAGCATACAGAGATAAGATGTTCCGAAATGACAGCCAATCGTTCATCAAAATTGCTAGAAAAATCAAACATTTAAAAAGAAAAAATGATACGTCACAAGATGAAAACGTAAAATTCCTGGAGTTTGTGCAATATTTAACAGATCCTGATACGTTTGAGAGTTCATAGGAAAAACATTGGGCCAAATACTCTCACTTGTGTGAACCATGTGTAGTGCAGTATGATTTCATCGGAAAGTTCGAAACTATGGATGCCGATATTGAACTGGCTTTCAAATATATGGAAATTGATGGTAGTTTGAAGTTCCCTCATAGAAATGCATCCTATTCGAATACAAAAAGTTCTGTTATTGTACTTGATTATTACAACAAATTCCTGATTTTTACTTGCAAAAACTTTATCAGTTATTTAAAGTTGACTTTTTACTTTTTTCGTATTCTTTACCTGACATTGTTTCAAATTTCTTAAAATAATATTATAAATAAGATATATGCCTACTGTATGGGTTTTCGTTTACTATGTAAGTAGTGTTGCGTTGCTCTTTACACAAAATTAAATCAATTACAATATCATCTGACTTCTATACAATTTGTACCCTACATTCAATGGACACAATTTTAAGCTACATTTGGGCGGTTGTAAGTAGTGTTGCGTTGTGCTTTACACAAAATTAAATCTATTACAATCTCATCTGACTTCTATATAATTTGTACCCTACATTCAATGGGCACAATTTTAAGTTACATTTGGGCGGTTGTAAGTAGTGTTGCGCTGTGCTTTACACAAAATTAACTATATTACAATCTCATCTGACTTCTATATAATTTGTACCCTACATTCAATGGCCACAATTTTAAGCTACATTTGGGCTGTTGTAAGTAGTGTAGCGTTGTGCTTTACACAAAATTAAATCTATTACAATCTCATCTGACTCCTATATAATTTGTACCCTACATTCAATGGGCGCAATTTTAAGCTACATTTGGGCTGTTGTAAGTAGTGTTGCGTTGTGCTTTAAACAAAATTAACTCTATTACAATCTCATCTGACTTCTATATAATTTGTACCCTACATTCAATTGACACCATTTTAAGCTACATTTGGGCTGTTGTAAGTAGTGTTGCGTTGCGCCTTACACTAAATTAACTTTATTACAATCTCATCTGATTCCTATATAATTTGTACCCTACATTCAGTGGACACAATTTTAAGCTACATTTGGGCTGTTGTAATAGTGTTGCGTTGTGCTTTACACTAAATTATCTCTATTATAATCTCATCTGATTCCTGTATAATTTGTACCCTACATTCAATGGACACAATTTTAAGCTACATTTGGGCTGTTGTAAGTAGTGTTTCGTTGTGCTTTACACAAATTAAATCTATTACAATCTCATCTGACTCCTATATAATTTGTACCCTACATTCAATGGACACAATTTTAAGCTACATTGGGCTGTTGTAAGTAGTGTTGCGTTGTGCTTTACACAAAATTAAATCTATTACAATCTCATCTGACTCCTATATAATTTGTACCCTACATTCAATGGACACAACTTTAAGCTACATTTTGGGCTGTTGTAAGTAGTGTTGCGTTGTGCTTTACACAAAAATAAATCTACATGCATTACAATCTCATCTGACTTCTATATAATTTGTACCCTACATTCAATGGACACAATTGTGAGCTACATTTGGGCTGTTATAAGTAGTGTTGCGTTGTGCTTTACACAAAATTAAATCTATTACAATCTCATCTAACTCCTATATAATTTGTACCCTACATTTGATGGACACAATTTTAAGCTACATTTGGGCTGTTGTAAGTAGTGTTTGCGTGTGCTTTACACAAAATTAAATCTATTACAATCCCATCTGACTCCTATATAATTTGTACCCTACATTCAATGGACACAATTTAAAGCTACATTTGGGCTGTTAGTTAACAGATTAAAGTGGTGGTGGGAAAAGGTAAATAAACGGAAAATTTTGAGTTTAACAGGATAACAAATATAATCTTTTAGCTATTTAGACCATTGTACAATTTTTATCCATAGCTTTAACGTCACATCGGGCGAATGTGAAGGGATTGGTCTGTGTCATCTTTGCAGATATCAAACGATCGCGAGAAATCAACTCATGTACTTTTTATTCACATCAGGTTGAGAGACTAGTGTAAACTTTTTTCAAAGTTCACCCTAATTCAGGGATGACCCCATAAGTAATCGTATTGAATATTGCTCCCTCGAGTGATCAAGAATTTTCTTTTTCAGTTGAATCGCGAAAAGTTGTGGTTGACCCCAAAGTTAGTTACCATTTTGTTAGGTTTCCAGGATCAGTTGTTCTCTCTGCGTCTGCATGGCCTTATGAAAACTGGACTTTATAAAATAGCTGATAAATGGCTTAAAATCTCAAACGCACAAACAAAAAAACCCCAACACACATACACACTCAACCAAATTAAACGGCGTTGTTCTCAATCTAGTTAAAAATAGATCTCAATGACCGTTACGAAGTTTGCCTAGTCAACGTTAGATAGCACCTTAGACTACAGACAAACATACCCTGTTTTATTGTTGTCAGCTGTATAAATATGTTCTTGTTAAACAAAACACTAACCTTGCAACTACATGTTCATGTCATTTACCTACTCCATCTATTACAACGCATGTAATCCATGTGACAACTAGTATTGACGAAGTCGGTAAACAGGAATCAGATATGCGACAGAACTGAAATTGGTACTCGCAATATAGGACCATATGGTAAGTTCACATATAAAATTTCAAGTGGTTGCGGACGGAAGGACGGGCAGACAGGGATAAACTGTTATACTTCCTCTTCTCCGAAGCGGGGTATAATAACAATTTTGTACCAGTTGTGTGGTGTGATAGTTGTGTATACACATATTAGCAGATAAAAAGGAATGTAGCCTTGGTTGGGTAAGATCTAGGTAACATTCGAAGGTTAAGTGTATACAGTGTGTCACATTTATGTCCACTTCTTTTTCTAATTTTTAGTAAGGATATCGTCGACGATATAAACGCATGTATAAAATTATTTGCCGGCGACTAGTTTTTATGTCTCTATTGACACCCCAGATAACGCGGCGAATATTTTGAATAATGATATCGACAAAATTCAACGCCTGGGCTTCGCAGTGGTTTGTGAGTTTTAATGCCGAGAAGACCGAAACGATGCTTGTATCGCGTAAAAATACTCGAGAACACCCTCTTTTGCAGATGAACAATATTTATCTTCAGGAAGTATCTAGCCATAAACACTTGGGCATCTACTTCTCGGATTATGGCTCATGGTATGAACATATCGATTACATTAAAAGGCATTTTTAAGAGTCCATATCTTACAACATGTAAGCTTAGTTGTAGATCAATTTACCTTAGAAAAAATGTATTTTTCATATATCAGACCAATTTTAGAATATAGTGACGTCGTTTGGGACAACGGGATTCACACATTTTGAATAATAATCGAAAGCGTTCAGATAGAAGCGATGCGAATCGTAACGGGTGGCATAAAATTAACATCGCTCGACAAATTATACGAGGAAACGGGATGGGAAAAACTTTCTGATCGTAAAAAGAAACACAAACTTGTTATGATGTACAACATGGTGAACGGGAATAAATCTGAGTATTTGAGCAATTTATTACCAAATATCAGGCCTAACTTTAATCTTAATTTCAAACGTAAGTCTAACAATATTACTGATATATGGAATTCGGGATCTCTAAACATATTAAAGACACGTATCGGAGCTCAAACTGAAAAATGTCCATTATTTTATAACGCAGGGAGTAGGATGGGTCAAATATTGCATGCCAGAACCCGCATGAACAGCAGCTGTCTGGATGAGTATCTATTCAGGCGCAGTCTGGTTGACAGTCCAAATTACATATGCGGACAAATAGCCCAACAGAAATTTTCTACTTTATTGTCATAATTATTCATATCTTCGTCGAAAGACTATTTTTGCTTTAAATTTTCAAGTACAATTTAATTTAAACTTATTTTTGTATGGTTTAGATGCTCTAACATAGGAACAAAATACTGAAGTTTTTTTTCATGCAATCCTATATTCTAAAAAGTAAAAGTTTTGTAGATGCATAGACATTAAACACCTAAAAGCATTTCATTAACCATTTCTTGTTTTACTTTTCCTATCACATATATTAATTTATTTCGTTCTTTTGTTAAATATGTAATGTCATAACTGAAGACGGATTTGTAAAAGCTTCTAAGCTTGTTTCCGAATCCATGTATTGTATTAACTGTATGTTCAATATATATTGATATATTGATTTATACAATAAAAATAAGTTTAAATTAAGGATGAATTGGAATTTCTTATTAAAATGAGCTTCGGAAGATTTCAGTCTTTTGCTTGATCTGAAGACAAACTTTATGTAACTTAACCCGAATCCATGGTATCACCCATCGCAATGTTTTTTTCAAATAAAATAGGATACGTTACTCATATTTTAGTAACTATATATGCTTTATATGATTTACGTTCTACAATTTTATACTCTTATACAAAACAAGTATCGCATTAGAAACTAATGCAAAAAACAATTTATACTAAATGCCACAACTCCTTGGAAAAATGTGTTTGCTTGCATTTTTTAATTATTTTATATTTTACCTTTATTACAAAAATCCAGCAGCCACATTCTCAAAAAATCGTAAATTTACACTTACGCGCAAATATAACATAGTCGTAACTTTACGTTTACGTCTACGATTGTTCATATTCTCGAAAGTAATCGCAGTTTTGCACGTAAAATAGCAATCGTAAATCGTACCTTTTGCACGTAGCGTTAGTTTTTCACTTTGGAAGTAAACGTATTGAAAGAGAAATAATTACCTCAAAGTACTTAAATTATAACAGTTTTTAAATTGCATAACCTCACAAAGCAGTAGACTGGTGGAAGGAAATATGGTATTATATGGTGGCTCAAGTGTTATGCACAAAAAAATAAATAAAATAAATACGGGTTTTTTTTCCTTCTTTTATAATTATAAATTTGGGTAAGAGTTATTCCCCTTGAGTAACACAATTTTCAAAATATTTGCAAATTTTGAATGTGTTTTTCGTCGTTCTATGTCATGTGCAACAAAATCAATGATGCTAAGTAGTGAATGGCTTGAAAAACAATTTCTCTTTGCAAAATTATGAGGGAAGCTATGACTTACGAGCGCTCAGGAGCAGACGTAAGTTTACGATCGATTTTACACGTAACTTACAACTACGAATCTTTGTGAATATGAAAAATGTCGTAAACTTACGTTACGTTTACATTTACGTCTACGAATTTTTGAGAATATACTTGCAGTAGAAAAAAATTAGATACGCTAATTTGTTCATGTTTTATACTATGCCTCTGTTGTTCAGTTGTTACAAATCGTCTTTGACTTTTGCTGCGGGAATTTTACATAATAAATCAGCCATTTTTGTTTTTAAAGGGACCTTACGTTGTTTATAAATGTTCGTCTGCTTTCGTGACGTTCAATTGTATTCGATCAAACTGTTCCCGCCTTAACTGCAGACGACATCACCCGAAAGATTTCGAATAGACACCTAAAGTACACTTCCGTTCAAATTAAGGTCAAATTTTAGTATGGATAATGGCCCGATAAAAATTTTAAAACCGCCATATTTCAAAACGCTGAATATCTCTAGGAAATAATTGTTGATTTCAAAAAGTACCCTTCTTTATCTACAAAAAGATCATAAGCTGAACCATACGCGCTAAGCAATTTTAATTTGTCACGCAAAAAACCCTCTTCAGAATACGTCAACACTTACTATAGAAAGTTGATATTGTTTACCTAAATATACCTGTCTATCTTTCATTATTATAAGACGCACAATCGTAAAACAAGATTGCGCGCACAAATAATAATTTTTAATCCCCTAATGCGCGAAATCGTAATGCATCCACCACGAATTTTTTTTCTTCACAGTTATTACTTTGATACCAAAACCGTTGTTTGCAGATTATGTTTAAACAGTAAAAGGAAATGTTTTGGGATGGTCATTCATGGCTTTCGACACTTTTTCTTTTCCCGGAAATGTTTACCCGTTCTCAATGATCAAGTGCACAATTGTAATGTAAAATACGAAATATTTTGTGTTGCAAAATTCATTTCTGACATGTACAATAATAAACTACAGGATCTGAACAACAGGGTCCTCGGTGGCCGGGTGGTTAAGGTAGTTCGTCTACTATTGATCACGTGGTCTGTCAATACTGAGATTGCGGGTTCGATTTTCCATGCAGGCAGGTTGTACTCGACTCCAATCTTAAATGACAAGGATTGCCCGTTTTCCTACGAAAAGGTCGTGGGTTTTCTCCGGGTACTCCGGCTTCCTCCCCTAATAAAAACTGGACGCCATGATATAGCTGAAAAATTGCTGAAATGTTAAACAATATTCAAACAAAAAAAAAACAATCTGAACAACAGAAAAGCAAATTGGTTCGAATACCAACCCAGATGTTCATTCTCAACAAACGTTTGAAACGAGGCCACCATTTCCCATTCTTCTCTCCGCATGTATTTCCAACAATGGCTTTTAATTTTTTGAGCTGCAATAGCTTCAGCTGGTTTCTGACACTTTTCTGTCGACACGAACATAAATGTAACAATTTTCATGGTGCAGTGCATACATTGCGTCCACGCAAAGAAGCTAGATGGACCTTGAAAGGCAACTTGACCAGTTTTCACGGCTTCATCGGCCATCCGCTTTACTGTGCCACTAGGCCGTCGCACGGACCTTTCCGGCCTCCCAGTAATTCCAGGTAGCTGCTATCCCATTTGTACCGAGATGGTTTGCAATGGCATTAAACATTACTTTGTTGCGATACTGGGAGGTTTGGCTATCTGTCCAATAATGTATACGCATTGTTTTCTAGTTAAGAAGATTGACCTCGGCCATAAATTCGTAAATAATGGTCAGTACTGTGGCAGCGTTATGTCCCATTTCGTCAGATACGACCACAAAACTTTTATGTAAAATCTCACTTGCATTGGTAGGTCTGTAATATATCACGATCGGATGGAGGGTAACGCTTGTTTGACTCCAGTACGCCGACTGTATTTCCTGAACTGATTTACACGCATATTTTTCACTAAAGTCCATGTGGATGATACAGTGATTTCTGGAAGGTTTTCTTTTAAAGTTTGTATTTCATGGTTCTGTATCCTTATTATCTGAACATGCTCGTCGAATTCATCAGTCTGTGCAATTATGTGCACAACGAAAGCTTCTTTCTTCATTTCTGTTTCAATACTTTTCATAACTGACTTTTTCTGTTATCTTCATTTATGTCTGCTCTCGATACCACTGACTTACAATAATGTTGTCTGACATCGCACTGTTCTCGACATCTTTAAGTACCGTTGACCTGATCTCTAACGTATTATATCCATTTAAATTTGTTTCAATATTTTGCCGTTTAAGCGCTTTTATCGTTAGTGGTGTAGGACCACCATTTTTTTTTAACTCTTCGGCTATATTAAAATTTGATAATTTTGACGTATCCTAGAAAATTTACCTTTGTTTCAAATTAAGTGACACTTCTGTCCCCTATAAAAATGCACTGGCTGAACATTCTGTCAAAATTTCACAATATGTTTCATTGCATATAAGAACGAACGCTCAACCTGAAGTCCACGTGGTCTAAAAATCTACTTTCACTTTCTATTTCAGTCCAAAAATAGTGCTTGTCCCTAATTGACTCTCAACATTTTTATGTGCATTTAAAACCAACAAAACTTTATCCTCAAGTTTCCTAGAATATTCAGCTTTCCAAAAATACCAAATTTATTCTGGTATCATGTTCGGTTAAAATTCTATATGAGGCAAGAGTGAACTTGTCTGTTGTATAGTACTACTTTAACGTACAACCTATGGACTGGTTCCCAGTATTTGGTGGTCCTACACCTAAAGAAGATGTTTTTCTTCAACAAATTTAATAAAAAAATTTCCTGGTCTTAGATTTATGTTAGTCGAAACAAATTCTAAAATTTTGTTGAATTCCCTTCAGCAATATTTAAGAAATGCATGAAAACATACAAAGACCTCACATGCGCATTATCATGAAAAATGAGCTTGGTGATCAAGAAATGCATTATTCCTTAATTTTTGCAATTTCTTAGTTGCAGATGTAAATAGCAAGCTTGGCAATATACATCCAACACAAATGGACTTATTTCACACATAGAAAGGCACTGATTACATAATTTAATCATAAATTTTGCATCTTTTTTAGTTTATTTCACATCCCCCCCTTTTTACAAAGTGAGATACTGAGTACCTTCAAACTGTTGGGATAAGACTTTTATCTCTTGAAATACATTTCAATTAAGAAAAATAGCATGAAACTGTCCTAATTATGCACCTAGTCCACCAAGAAAAAGTTTTTGAGTTCAAATTTAAATTTATTGATATTCAGTTGTACTATATTTTGGAGGTGTACATTAATAGTTTCCAAACTGAGACTAAACTTTTATTAATTTCATTAAATGCGATCACTATTCTATTAAGTTTAATAGTCAAATGAACAGTCTTTACTAAAAAAACTCACTAAAGTACAAAGTGGTATAAAAAGAAACCAAATTATATCTTGCTTTGGTATGAAATTGCAAAAATTGGCCAATTTCACATTACTGCTCATTTTTAAGGAATTTTTGACAAAAGCACTATCATCTCAAGGCCCAATTATCTTAACAAGTACAATTAATGCATATGGTTACTAGTTTACTAACAAATTTACCCCCAGCAAGTATCAGATTAGAAAATAAATAATTTTAATATTAACCCATGCCAGCAATGTAACCGACTTAAGCTGCAGGTGTAAAATTGAAAAATTCATCTTAAATACACTATTTTTCTGCATACTAAAATGTCTACCAGTTCTAGTTTTATACATTTTGACAGTTTCATTACTTCCAAAACCTAAAACAGGAGTTTATTTAAATTAAAGCACATTCTACTAAGCGCGGACCATTGCAGACCCCATAATTTCATACAATATTACATAATACCATATTTAGGCTGAAATTTGACCCCCCTATAGGTTTTGGCTCTGATAAGCAATTAAAATGATAGTCTTTGTGATTTACCTTCTTTACCATTTTTATCAAAAGTATTAGAAGTTGATACACCTATCTATGGTCTCTTCAGGTGTAGGACCACCATTATTTTTTTTACTCTTCGGCTATATTAAAATTGGATAATGTTGACTTATCCTAGAAAATATACCTTTGTTTCAAATTAAGTGACACTTCTGTTCCCTATAAAAATGCACTGGCTGAACATTCTGTCAAAATTTCACAATATGTTTCATTGCATATAAGAACGAACGCTCAACCTGAAGTCCACGTGGTCAAAAAATCTACTTTCACTTTCTATTTCAGTCCAAAAATAGTGCTTGTCCCTATTGACTCTCAAGATTTTTATGTGCATTTAAAACCAATAAAACTTTATCCTCAAGTTTCCTAGAATATTCAGCTTTCCAAAAATACCAAATTTATTCTGGTATCATGTGCGGTTCAAATTCTATATGAGGCAAGAGTGAACCTGTCTGTTGTATAGTACTTTTACGTACAACCTCTGGACTGGTTCCCAGTATTTGGTGGTCCTACACCTTAGTGACATATTCTGGTGTTTAGTGCAGACACGTATCTCTTGTATTCAGTGACGTTAGGAGAATATGCTGTGGTCGAATTCTATAAAACGATGCCAAGGACAATCTTACACCCGGGTTTTCTCTCATAAATTTCTAATACAGAGTGGTCGAATAGTCTGTCAGATCTCTTTTCTGAACTTTCCATCAGTCGTTGTTTTTAAGCAGTCCGATTTTCCATGCATATTTCTCGAGTTATCGTCCCTCACTAAGAATGTAACAACTTTTTCTTTATTTTTGGCTGTTCTCTTGATCTACGGATGTTCTTTATACTCAAACGTTTTGAGAAAACTTTTCCTAATGAGTTTCTACACAGGCCTGTCTTTGCACTATTTAACCTTTTCTTTTTTATATTTTTCATACTGTCTCCAGCAAAAAGATTCTTAAGAATTCTTTTCGATTTGATAGTGGCTTTTATAGCGGATGACTTTATTTCATCACAAAGTGCATTTACAAATTCCAGTTCTTCTGAACTTTTCTTGACTGTTCTGGTGTGAGTTTCAGATCTTCTGTTAGACGCATGGCTTTGGATTTTGGTGTTAATGGACTGTTTTGTATTGATCGTTTTTGCCACTGAATAGAACGCAAAGTACCCCTATATTTCGATATGTTATAGTTCGATTGAAGTAGCTTTAAATCGTTCCTAAATTTTTTCAGTTTTCTAGAAATTCGCATTTTTGGCCTCTTTTCGCTCTTCGTGCAAAGTTAACTCTTACTTTCATTTGGTTTGGATCTTCCGAAATTGCACTTTCAGTACTACTAGTGTTTCCTTGTTCGGTGTGTTGTCCGGTGCCATCTGGGGGAACCTGCAACAGAGCTGCTGCTTCCTTTTTCTTCATGCGATTCAGCTGCAAAAAGTTTCTATTTTTGTGTTTCTTTCTTCTCTTTTCTTTTTCGAGAGTTCGTTATTAGGAACATAAGTCCGCTTCCGTCATGCCCTTTCTTTGACTAGATATTGTTCGTTGTTTTTCTCTTTTAACCTCTGGCGGTAGGCCCTCTGGATTTCCGCCCTTGATTTCGCCATTTCGCCATTTCTGTAATCAAACAACATATGTACAATTAGATTAGGCTTGAAATGTTCGTTATCTGTGTCTGACATGTTCGTTAGCTTAAGGTATGTAAACACTTAATCAAACGCAAAACGACAGCAGATATATAAAAACAGTATATTGTTGATCCGTACTTAGTTTAAGTTTAATTTTGTTCAAACCAAATTAAAGTTAAACTTTAAGCAAATGCCAATATGTTTACATTTTACAATATTTTACGTAAACAAATTTTTGTTGAAAATTTAAAATATGCATTTTTATAAGCATAAATATCTCATGGTCTTTACTTGTGTAATTAAAAAGCTATTGGTTATTGTCCATGTGCACATGACTCTTTTGTTTTAAGTTGTCCACTTTAGGATCATGACCTATTTATCTCGACTTTTCGCAGCATGTAAAGTTTTTTTACGACCATGAAATTAGGAAATAATTACCGTCACAACAGCTTGTAAAACTCAACTTACAATATCTCTGTTTTTTATTATTTTTTAGCTAATGTACAGCTATAAACTTATGTAGTCATATACAGCATTAAATACAATACATAATATTTAAACAGGAAAGTACATACACGTGTAAATAAGATAGACAACAAAATGATGTGTAGAAGGCTAGAGTGGTTGCGAATTTTGATTTGCTTGACCGTATGCACAATTTTGTTAACCGTTGTATATTGGCTTGCATCGTCAGTATTTGGTATGTATACACAGTATAACTGGTTTTTTTAATATTGTTCGAATTATAAGTATTCCGGGGGAAAAGAGATTGTGCGACAATAGTAAATTGAACAAAATGACAAGAATCTAACTTTAATTGAAACTACGGCAACAGAAAAAGCTGACTGTTGAAAAATACAAAGTGTTTTCATCAAAACATTATAATAATTTGTTGTAATAATCGTTTGTTTGTTTTAATCAGCAATTATAATAGTGAACAATTTAGTCCAAAATGAGCCATTTCACATATTTAAAATCAGTTAAATACCTACCAAATTATGAAGCTATAGAATTTTATTTAATTATTTATTATAATACTCTAAAAATAATTAATTTCCCACAAATTTTCCGATTTATTTTTAATATTATTAACAGTACGTACAATAGTTTGTCATCAATATTGGTTACAAAATAAATATATAAATAAAAGGAAAAACGTACGAATTATTTCATACAATTTGTTTGTTATAAATAATTATGGTTACTGTAAACCAATTAATATTCGCGTAAGCCAATTTTTGCGGTTTGTATTCAATGGACTTGTTCGCGGATACAAACTTTCGCGAAATTGATATCATTAAAAATAAATATTGGCGGATCTACTCATCCATGTATTGAAAATGGGCACAAATAAAATAATAAATATTTAAGTTGTCTGTTAGATATTTGTTTACCAATTGTTAGCTATATCAAGGCGAACCAGTTTTTATTGCGGAAGGAAGCCTTTAATACCGTACAAAACCCCAGAACTTTGGCAAGAAAACTAGCAATTTTGTCAATTAAAGTAAATCACACCTGCCCGCAGTAAGGTTTTTTAACGTAACCTCAGCCTTATCAGGAACTTGATCAATAGTAGATGAATAACTACCTTAACAGCTCGGTCTCCAAGTCCTCAAAGAAAGGAAACAGGTAGCAACAGCAAAAATAGTGCAGCGACAAGACAAGACAAAGAAAAGTCAGTGACATTAAAAAAGGTAAGAAAACGATTTTGTGAAAACATTTTAACGAGTTAAACGTTGAAGTAAAAAATATATAATTTAGAAATATTGGATAATTCGCACCATATTCTCAATGTAAGTAACACGTATAATAAAGATTTTGGAATTATTTTGACCGTTCAGATAAAGTCAAAAATACAATAGGATAATGCACCTGTGAGAGTTAACAAATCTGACGACCTAGTTAGCTCATCGTCCGAGACTGGGCAGGAGTAGCTGTTGATTCTGACAATAATAAGTTGGTTAAGCAAACATGAAGTCAGACCTATATAGTGCTTATGAAATTGTACAGAAAAATTATTGGTATAAATAATAATATAATTAGATTCAAATCGCACAAATGTGATGGCTTATGGCGATTTTACTCTCATGATATTTAAATCAGACATAATTGAATTCAAGTTCACACACTTATTTGTGACATATGGCATTGCTACAAAGGCCTTATTATTTATACCAATAATTTTTCTGTACAATTTCATAAGCACTATATAGGTCTGACTTCATGTTTGATTGATTGATTGATTGATTGGATGTCTGCTTTACGTCCAGCGAGCAGTATTTCAGCTATATTCAGGACGGGAACAAGTTAACAAACAATAATCAACGGAAAATATGGGTGGGATGGGTCACAGGGAATACAATTTTGACTGCCACTGGAAAAGTATGGAGTCTTGGGTAGGGGCGGAAAATTTAGCCTTTTGTAGCGGCTACAATGAGCCTTCTCTTTTTCGAAATCTACAAAATGGGTCTTTATTGTGCAAGGAGCGTGGCACTCTCCAAACACGTTACCCACTACAGTCCGCGGTCAGGCTGTCCGTATTATGACTTGACAACCCCCCAACGAGAGGGTCTCCCCTATCCGCCACCCGGGGACGCGCTGGGCTGCTCTGTGGGTCGAGCACTGGGAACCCTCCCAATATGGTCCAAGACTTCATGTTTGGCGAAAGTAATTTTAAACAAAGCACATATGCTGAAAAACACGTTCAGGTGTTATATGATATTTGCATTAAGTCTGGACGCGAGAAGACCAACTCTCATGAAATACATTTGTAACACAATCTTTGATTGAACAGATCCTAATCGTTTCTGATTATAACAAGTAAAACTGAAATGAAAACAGTTTTGCTGTATAGCGTGTAAACCGTACATCGCAAGAATTTTGGAATATTTACAGAAAGAAAGAAAAATAGCAAATAACAGCAATAAATCAACAAAACTAAGAAAAACAGTCTTGTCAGTATATGTAATCAGTTGGCAGTGGAGTCAATGAATGAGTTCTGTGTGACGTAAACTCTCTGGGCGTCGTCTGACTTGTGTTTATAAATCTAGCAGACTTAGAAAAAAGTGTATTTAATGTCTTATGCACATATATAGTTGTTTATATATCTCGGGGAATTCATCTACAACTAGTATAATTACTAATATATTAACGTTATAGTATAGTTTAAAAACGAACAACAACGAAGATGAAAAATGTTCAGTCATATCACATCTTTTTCAGAGAGCTATAGTGTTGACAGAGTTCATTGCAGAAAACTGAAAGATGTTTCTGTAAACAGTTTGATCATGTTGATTAACGATTAACTACCTTAAACATGTTTCCTTTTTTGTAAATCTAACATCTCAATATAGGAGACTACAGAAGCGTATCAGTTCCAGCACACAAAAAATTATATCCTAATAATGAGATATTATCTATTACTTACGGGGTACTAGGTAAGTCATAATTATGATATTCTTATTATCATTTATTATTTCTAGGTATAGAGAAAAACTTAAAGTGTAAGTTTAAATTGGTGCTTGGTTTACTTTTGGTTCAGATTAGTTGATTAAGATGCGTAAGTTGTCTTCTAAATGTCCAGGAGCATGGTGCACATTAATGCATTTCATTTAACTATGAAATGTTATTTTATATTATCTCATAATTGTAAACTTTTCATAATTCTGCGAAGGGCCTCGGTGGCTAAGTGGTTAAGGTAGTTAGTCATCTACTTTTGATTACGTGCCTGTCAAGGAGATTCAAACTTACTTTTTTGAATGTTCGAAGTATGCTAACATTTGAAATAGATTATTTGAAACCCTTCAGAAGCTGCCAATCTACTGTGCAGTAAATCAGGTTCAGAAAGATTCCTGATTGTTTGAATCATTCCCAAAAGAATTGAAATCACACTCATCATAACATCCATCACATTTATTTCATCTGTCTTTCTCTTCATTCTATATTTGTCATCAAAAGTTTTGTTTTATCTCTAACAAACATAATATAATTAGTATTGTATTACAATGTACGCTGCTTCATCAATATTTTTGTAGCCTACTATATACTGGAGTTGACTTCATAAGTTTGATTAACTTGTGTCTTATCCTATTTGCATATCTGAGCAAATATAATATCTTTTTAAACTAAACTAGCTGAAAAATTGCAGAAAGTGGTGTTAAACTCCATACAAGCAAACAACAAACAATTTAATCTACATATGATGTAGTCTCATAATTATGAGATTTTTCCGCGCAGATTGCGTTAATATCTGTCGAGATATAGCTCTTAGAATCTATTGGACTCCAAGAATCCAGTTACTTCAACCATATCTGGCTTTGAAGGACACTTTTGTATGGTAACAACTAATTTACTACTTTTCTCGCATTGTCTGTATTAGAAACATTCGGATTACATTCTAACAAATTGGTTTAATGGATTTTAACCAAATCTCGATTTTTGGAAGATTTACCAAAAATAACCACGACCTTAGTCATGCAATTGGCAAACTACTTTTCAGTCATTCAAAGCCAGGAGAAAGCACATAACTGTGATAAGCTGCAGCAAACTTAAAAAGTAGACGGGCGATTGTATAATTCACTCGACAACCTGAGACCATCACAAGTTTCTTACCTCTTATTGTACATATCCAGCAAGCATAATAGAATATTGTGCAAATGCTCCAGTAATATTTTTGTAACACTGTATACTGGACCGTTTTATTAACCTGTGTGATATTCTACTTGCAAAATTCTCGCAAATAAAATAAGTTTCAACTATCTGCATTTATAACTGTATTTGAATGTTGAGTTGAGTTTGTAGAATATTGTTTAGTTAAAACATATCTTATTTGAATAATAAAAGATAATAAATCAAGCCGAGTTCTATAATATCGTGGTGTCGCATGGGTCGATTAAATGTCATTATTGCGAGGATTATAATTTTGTATTTCTATGGCACTACAGAGAGTTGTCAATTGTATACTAACATATGCAATATATTTTTACATTTTCAGGTCATAAATGACGTAAATTATAACTTAAGAAACACAACACATTTCTCTGCAAACAATAAAGGCAATATCAAAACTGGGCATGGCCAACATCAACCAGACTTTAGTTTGATTCTAGAACCTATGAAAAGAGCACAACATTTACACGAAGTATGCACACGACAAGAAGACCTGGGACAGGTTCCTATAGAGTTACCTAGACATACATACGAATATATGTATGTAAATGATCAATATAGGTTTATATTTTGTATGATGCCAAAATTAGCATGTACAAACTGGAAGCGAGTGTTCCTTGCATTAAACGATCATTTTCCAAATAAGGACTTTGTCATGAATGACAAGCACATCAACGTGCATGTTTTACATGGACAGTACGGTAAAACATTGCTAAATTATTCTCTGTCAGAAATCAAATACAGGCTCCAAACATACAAGAAAATTATTTTCGTTCGTGATCCATTCGAACGAATATTATCAGCATACAGAGATAAGTTGTTCCGAAATACAGTCAATCGTTTATCAAAATTGCTAGAAAAATTAAACATTTTAAAAGAAAAAAAGATACGTCACAATATGAAAACGTAAATTTCCTGGAGTTTGTGCAATATTTAACAGATCCTGATACGTTTGAGAGTTCATATGATCAACATTGGGCCAAATACTCTCACTTGTGTGAACCATGTGTAGTGCAGTATGATTTCATCGGAAAATTCGAAACTATGGATGCTGATATTAAACTGGCTTTCAAATATATGGAAATTGATGGTATTTTGAAGTTCCCTCATAGAAATGCGTCCTATTCGAATACAAAAAGTTCTGATATTGTACTTGATTATTACAAACAAATTCCTGATTTTTACTTGCAAAAACTTTATCAGTTATTTAAAGTTGACTTTTTACTTTTTTCGTATTCTTTACCTGACATTGTTTCAAATTTCTTAAAATAATATTATGAATGGGTTGACTAGGATAAAAAATTATATCCTTTTGCTATTATGATCATTCTTCATTGATTATTTATAGCTTCAACGCCACACCGGACGATTGTGAGGGGGTTGGTGAATGTAATCTTTGCGGAGATCAAACGATAGCAGAAATCAACTCATATACTTTGTATTCAAATCAAGTTGAGAGTCTATTGTACACTTTTTTAAACCTAATTAAGGAGTAATCTTATTGAATATTGATCCCTGGAGTATTCAGAATGGTTTTTTTCCAGTTCAAGCACCAACTTATGGTTGACTTCAAACTATGTTACCAATTTGCTCGTTTTCCAATATCATAAGTTCTCTCTGCGTCTGCATAGCCCTATGAAAACTGGACTTTATAAATTAGCTGGAAAATGTCTGAAAAGTGGCGTAAAACCTCAAACAAACAAACAAAACACAAACATACAAACAACCAACTTAACTCAACGGCGATATTCCCAATCTAGTTAAAATAGATCTATTTCTTCTTCGTCAAGTCCACATAGTCAACTCTAGATTGCAGCTTAGACTATACAGACAGGCATACCCTGTTTTAATGTTGTCAGCTCTCTGCTTCTATACAAACAAATATAAGACCTGAACTGGTCCTGTTAAAAACCCTCCCCGCTTTCAACTAAATTGTCATGTCATTTATCTACTCTACCTAAAACAATTTTCGGACCATTTGTATGGTGTGCTAGTTGTATATACACACATAAGCAGATACAATGGTGTGTAGTCTTGGTTGGGTAAGATCTAGGTTATGTTCGAAGGTTAAATGTACACGATGTGTCCCATTTATTACCGTCTCCCATGGGAGACGGTATACATAGTCAAATGACGATCAGTCTTCGGAGTAAATGACTCTCTGTTACTTGATTGGGTGGTTAACTAAATCTATAAATATTTTTCTCATTTCATTGGTTTACGTCAGGATCGCACTAGTATGTGTACTGAAATTTCGATATATTCTTAGGTCGAATCCGGGTTGTAATCAGTATTTTAGTGTAGTAATGTAACGTTCCACATATTGACTTCTATTTCATTCAATGCATTGGTCAGTGAACAATTATAAGGTAAACATTGTACCAAAATCTCACTACTTTATAAAGCTGTTTTGGATAAAATTATATGTTCTATATCTTTATTTTCGTTAATCAGTATTTTAGTGAAGTAATGTTGCGTTCCACATATTGACTTCTATTTCATTCAATGCATTGGTCAATGAACACATTGTACCAAAATCTCCCTACTTGTTAAAGCTGTTTGGGTTAGGAAAAAATATGTATCTTTATTTTCGTTCTGATATTGATGCAAATTTAACAAAACATATTTTTACCGCAAATTTTGAACATTTGTTGTTTAGGGAGTCAACTTTTGTTTAATTATTTTTTTAAAAAGCACGTGCGAAGTGACGACAGGCATTTAAATCTCTCGAGCACCATTGGATAATAGGTTAGCGTAAACAATGTCTTTACAAGGCACATGTACATTGTTTACTACCTTACATATAAATTACAAAAAAAAACAACAGATACTTTAATAAATCCATAAAATTTGTAATGCAGCTAAGAGACGGTTAGCTTTTTAGAAAAGCTAAACTTGTGTCCGCTAGTGTTGTGCAAATGATCGATTATAATAGTCAAATGTAGAGCCGTTAATCCTGCTTCCGGTTATCTTTACTATTGATTATTGAAAACACATTACCCTTACCAATCTACCTATTTATGTTTTTAATAAAATTGTTCACGCGAGCAGTATGGCAGTATTAAAGTTTAAATGACAAATAATGGTTAAATGTTAAAAAGTTAAAAACTGCTGCTAAATTACACTTTATTTGTCCTGGTATTTCATAGAATAAGAAAAAGGCGATATAAGGATTTTTGGCCGTGTTTCAAGCCAAATAGAATAAATTAAGGATACTTTCAGTACTGCAATGATACTGTCCTTTAGACTTGGCAAATTAAACAAATTTGAAATCCCAGACAAAAATAAAAACTAAGCACTCCCTTTTGGAAGCTTAATCAGCAAAAGATGATTCTTCTGTAAATGGCCAATCCTGGTACAGATGTCCCAGTACAGATGAGCTCACAGGCACTCATCTTTACTCGATGCCACGTCAAATCAAAACGACTGAATAAACAATGTATGGGTTCTTGTTCCGGGCGATCTCCTTGGATGTCGGATATTAAGCAACGGATACTTTACAATATCGCGCCGCTAAAGTTGTTCGTTTACGTAAGAAATAGGTACTTTCATGCGTTTTGGGGAAAGTCAGTATAATCTTTTACTTGTGACTTAATCTAGTTCACTCAGGAAAAGACATATATATAAGTTCTTAGCTCGTGAAAGATGACCCGGTTTTTGCCCAAAAACGTATGTGGGAACTTACTAATCTGTTAAAAGGACCTACTATAATGCAATCCAGCAAATTTACAATTCTTTAGGCTTGTAGTATAAGAGGACAGGATATAGAAAACTGTAGGTAATCAAACACAAGGATTGCCCTGGACGGTAATGATAGATGTCCATCACATAAACAACAATTGTTGTAAACTTCCAATACATCGTTCGAACTAAGTTACAAAAACATTTTAATAAGTTTTTTAAGTATCAGACAATCAGAAACAAGAATGTCTTGGTACCATTATTGAGCGATAAAAGAGATATTTGCACATCATTTTTGCAAAGTTTAGCTTTAATTGGCTGAAGATGAAAACGTTAAAAGTTGAAAAACGGATGGAAATTGATATAAATATCTAACCAACTTTCAGTTGGCTAAGCTTAAAAGGCAAACTTTGTACTATATTTATTTATAATTGTAAGTGTAGTATCAAACTCAATTAGGCGAAATTGATTATGTAAGTTCTAGAATTTAAAAACATTAATTGTCCATTCATAAATTAAATTGTTGATTGAAATTAAATTATTTTGTAATATCTTTCAGGATTTTAACAAAACAGTTTTCTAAAGACTCCTTGGTCGGTTAAGCATATCAAATTGGTAACCAAATGCAGTTTTTACCAATTGCCCAACACGTGCATCCGCTTATTATACTATTAGACAATTATGCAGCACGATATCATATCTCATCTGTGAGATATGTGAAGTCGGCACTTTACTGTCTGTGCAAATAAACAAATTAAGGCAATCTGTGGACACCTCATATAACCACTATTGAACAGTAGTCCAATGTATACGTATCGCCTCGTAAATATGCATTCCCGAATAACAATAATTTTGCAGGACTATATTTCTCAAGATCTCAAGAAATCACAACAGATACTTGTTATACATGATAATGTGGTTGACAAGAACAGTTTAGTACGCTCTTTTGGAGTCCTTGTAGTTTGCCTGAGCCTTAATAATATATTAAAACTGCGTACATACAAAGGCTTGAAAATTCGGAAATTGAGTTTACTGTAAGCGGATATTTCTGAAAACATTTGTCAAATAATAGAATAATGGTCGGTGGAGTCTTGGCAGTTTCTTATTACTTTGAAGAAAAGAGTTACATGAGATATTGTCCAAGCATTGGAAATAAGTTTTAATTGAAATATTTAATAGTAATATGAAATTGTTTCTAAAACTTCAAATTTAATAGTTTCATTATTTTAAGGAAGATACTATTTGGACCTGGATGTTTCAAACTTTATGGGAAAGTCGGGTTCAATATTGTTAAATGGATTATTTAAATTTCATATTTTTCCGCTGTGTTAAGGAAACGTTCAGATTTAAGGAAGGGAGTAAGGTTACGGTTTCGACAACTTTGAAATTGATTTCATCATTATCCACTTTTTGCGTCACGGTACAATTTGGTCTGATACTTTAACGTTTACTTTTGTATATATTTTTCTTTTGAATCTCGAATCATAAATTAACTCCTTGCAAATTTCGCTAAATTTTTGCAAATGGTCAAAATCAGGTTTAAATTTAACTTTAAAATAAATACTATGTTTTACGCATAATTCATAATGGGTTTGTTAGTTGCTTGAATTTACTACATCAGTATGTAAACTACTAACCTTAAATTTATCAACACTATTTCAGTAAAGCGGCAACAGACTTTGTTGAGCCTGTGGTTATAAATAGTCTGTTTGATGTTTGTTCAAGGGATTTCCTTTAACAAGTTATACAAACGATAGGAATAATAAAATTTCCTTTATTGAATTTCAGTTTAGAAAAGCATTTGATGAATAGTTCAATTCATCACCATTATCCGTAAGTAGCCCAATAATTACACGTGTTTGTAATTCATAGTTACAGTATCATACCATGTAATTCCCGATAAAACTGCATAATACTACACAATAAATTTCTAGTTGTCGCTAACAGTATGTCGGGTGTTAAAATCTATAATTCCTACCAAGTTTTGCCGTTCAAAGTAGCAATTATTCAATTTTGTATCGATTATTTCAAAATATCTTGAATTCTCCAACAAGAAGTCTGTATGTTTAGAATATATTAGTTTTTATTCAACTATACAATTGGCATGTAAGTATATTGTGTAAGACATTATCGTCATTGGGTGATTCTGTCAGGTTGAGACGGAAGCTTTAGGACATGATACAGGATTCTATATTCCATTTTTAATATGTAAGTTATTATTGTGACGGCCGCGTCAACTATCACTTGTATAATTTTGTGATTAATGTTTGATATTTATTTTTCAATGAGCTGTGACGTCTTTTGAGGCAACAGCAAATCAATTTAATGTCAACTGCCGATCTTCTTTACTTTTGAAGAATTTTACCCCTTTAAATCTATAATATCTGTACCCTTTATGGAACCCCTATACAAATCATAACTTTTTTGTAATTTTTAAATGTTGCATTATGCAAAATATCTCTTTTGTTTTTACCGTGACAACCGTTGGCATTTACAAAATTCAAGACTCTGACATGTACTCGTTTATTTTTAAGTTTGGTTAAAGTTGGATAAAATTTTGTCAGCAACCAGTTTATTTTAAGTCAAACACCTACACAATTTATTTTTACCATTTCAGACAGTTCTGTTAAGTTTCGTATTTCTAAAGCGTGTTCAATGGTTAATCTAAACATAAGGCACCGGTTAGTTTTATTTCGAGCGAAGGCCTTAATTATCATAAGGAACTGGTCAGTCGATGAAAGTATTTAACAAATAGTTTAAGTTTGTAACGCTTTCGTTTACTGAAGCTGGTTTTACGGTAATATTTCATTGAAAATTAAATACACGCATTATTTGTGTATCTCTGTATTGTCGACTCTAAAGAACAAACAACATCATTCAGTTTATGAATGTTCCGGAAAATTACGCACCTGCATTCATGCCAGTTTTGGATATTATACATTTTACTTTGGTCATTTGTGCGCTTTAATTGTTTGTTTATACATTTGGGTCTGTTAAAATGTAGGGGTAATTTTGAAGATATTAACAATAATTTAACTTGTAGTTAATATATAAACTTCCCTACTAATAATCTAAAACAATGATAATAACTTGTATCCTTATACAGTAGTGTGGTGTGGTGTGACATTTTCATCACGGTTGTTTAATCCACATGCAAACATCATTGAGATTAGGATCGCCATAACCATGTCAACGTAAATTTGTTTAGGTATAAGGAAAACCGGAAGAAGCAGACAACAAAATCGGCCAAGTGTGGCGGATGTAAAAGTGGAAGAAGAAGAAAAAGAATGACACCAGACGGAGAACAAGAAGAAAGAGAAGTCGAAATTTTGCTTCCTAACACTACTATTGTCACACATTGCATTTTGAAAAATGACAGCGCAAGATTAGTGAAATGTTTTGAAGATGTTGAAGACCCATTCAATGAAACAATTGCTGAGTTGATTAATAAGCGTGGGGAAGATGGAAAGTCACCACTCGATGTTGCAGCAACCATAGGTCGTGCTGATATTTCCAGAGAGTTGATTCAAAGAGGAGCTAATGTGATGGACGTTAACTGTCAAGGTATACCTGCATTTTATTTTGCAATTAATCCTTATTTTTGGTGTAAAAGCTTTTCTTCTTTTTTTCACTTATATATTGATGGGACATCACTGACCTCCTAGGCCAAATAAATATATTTAACTATACTAAAAGTATCAGTGTCTGTGCTGTGGCTTTTACCTGACACAATGAAAACTGCTTTTGGTGGAGATTATATTCCTTTTGTATATTTCAAAATATGATGTACAATGGTATTTGGACAAACCACGAGACTTTTCCCACCTGAACTGCAGACAACATTACCCAAATGATTTTTAATATACAACAATGGAATGTTCCTAACATACACTTATGCTCAAAACAAGGTCAAAGTAATTTAGTATGTAAAATCGCTCTATTAAAATCTTATATCCAAATGGAAAAAACGCTGCATTTCAAAGTGCTGATTTAGTGTGGAAAATAATTGTTGATTTCAAATAATGATAAAAGGGATCTACAAAAGGACCATAAACTCGACAAAACGCAATAAGCAGTTTTCCCATTGTCAGGCCAAAAACTGCCGTACCAACTTTTAGTATATATATAGGACACTAATGCAAAGCTAGCACGTCGTTTTGTAATTTACATATAATTTATTATTTGTCGAGTTTATGGTCCTTTTGGAGATCCCTTTTATCATTATTTGAAATACTAACTGAATTTGACATTCAACAGGGTGCTTAAAGAGCTTCATTTTCAATATTAACAATGATTCCAATCTTTTTTACAGTTAATACAATAAATTTTAAAGATAATATAAAGTAAGAATTCAATTTAATTGTTGGAGGCTATCATTAATTTAGTATTTGGTTAAAATCGAATTGTGCTTGGTACAGTATGTTCGGATCACTGAACATCAAATTCTCCTAAAGAGCCCTAAATTTATGCAAAAACACAACTAAAATTTACTTTTAAGTAATCCATTGCACAAAATTTTATTTTAATTTTTTGAACAAAAAAACAAGGGTTGGAATCGCACAAAGGATGATGATGTTATGGAAAGTACCAGTTGAGGTTTTGAAATTAATAGATTAAAACAGATCAGGTAGATTTCAGCCATGGCACAGAATATCTGACTACATGTATTAAATATATAACTTAAAGTGACATGTCCCAATTGAATGATAGTAATGCAAGAAATGCTTACAATAATGAACTTGAAACCGTCCCAATTTAATATGAAAACATTCAAGAAATTAAGAATACATTTATATCTTTAGACTAGTATATAATGATATGATGATATGATGGATAATATAAAGGAAAATTTCAAAGGGAAGTGCTATTTAGATAAGTATTGCAATACGGAATACAGGATACTACTAGTATATTTATGAGGCTTGGGATCGAGGGGATCAATGAATGTGATTTAATTGTATGTTAGATATGTCTTGTTTATTTGTTGATTGACCTGCAAAAGGGTGTCAAGTTAAGCCATGAAAAATGTTAATTAAAATTATTTTTTATACAAAAATAAATAATATTTTAAGTAACAATTGATATGTAATTTTATATTTAGATTTAACAATTTTAAAGCTAAAAACTAAAAATTTTGCAGTATTTTCCTTTTATCTCAATGTGTGATATTATTCCATCTCACTCTATACTTGCGTGAGATGGGCCCATCTCACCTCACTGTGAAGAGGTCGTCACGTAAACACTGTGACATCACAATGTTACAAAACAGCAATAAACAGATTATTTACGTTTTTTTTAAATAAGATGTATTTCTCGTCCATACTAGTATCTTATCAAAGGACGACAGATTTGTATGGGGATACAAATTTGTTGACAACACATTGAGTTGATATGGGATAAAAATCTGTAGAACACATATAAAGTGTGTATGGGGATAAAAACCTGTTGAGAACACATATAAAGTGTGTATGGGAATAAAAATCTGTTGAGGACACATATAAAGTTTGTATGGGGATAAAAACCTGTTGAGGACACATATAAAGTTGGTATGGGGATAAAAACCTGTTGAGGACACATATAAAGTTGGTATGGGGATAAAAACCTGTTGAGGACACATATAAAGTTGGTATGGGGATAAAAACCTGTTGAACACATATAAAGTTGGTATGGGGATAAAAACCTGTTGAGAACATATATATATAGTGTGTATAGGGATAAAAACCTGTTGAGAACACACATAAAGTTGGTATGGTGATAAAAATCTGTTGAGAACATATATAAAGTTTGTATGGGGATAAAAACCTGTTGAGGACACATATAAAGTTGGTATGGGGATAAAAACCTGTTGAGGACACATATAAAGTTTGTATGGGAATAAAAACCTGTTGAGGACACATATAAAGTTGGTACGGGGATAAAAACCTGTTGAGGACACATATAAAGTTGGTATGGGGATAAAAACCTGTTGAGGACACATATAAAGTTGGTATGGGGATAAAAACCTGTTGAGGACACATATAAAGTTGGTATGGGGATAAAAACCTGTTGAACACATATAAAGTTGGTATGGGGATAAAAACCTGTTGAGAACATATATATATAGTGTGTATAGGGATAAAAACCTGTTGAGAACACACATAAAGTTGGTATGGTGATAAAAATCTGTTGAGAACATATATAAAGTTTGTATGGGGATAAAAACCTGTTGAGAACACATATAAAGTTGGTATTATGTATTCCAAGTAAATCCAGTCTAATTAAAATCAAATCTTTCATATGCTTCCACCTTTTTATACCCCCACTCGACAGAGTTGGGGGTATATAGTGGTCCTCATGTCCATTTGTTCTTCTGTCCTTCTGTCTGTCTGTTAGTCCATCTACATTTGGTTGCCGTATGATTATTCAAAAAGTTTGCAATTGATTTGAATGAAACTTTAGGATATTGTGATATACCAGGTTGGTAACAAGCCTATCGATTTTGGGGTAAAATCTGTCATAATTCAAGGTCGCAGTCCACAAAAAACTTGAGAAATTTTAACAAAAATTTTGTTTCTGGACAATTACTCAAAAAGTTTGCATCTGAATTGACTGAAACTTTAGGATATTGTTATATATCAGGTTGGTAAGAAGCCTATTGATTTTGGGAGAAATGCGTCAAATTTCAAAGTCGCAGTCCACAAAAAACTGTTGTTCATGGACAATAACTCCAAAAGTATGCATCTGATTTGAATGAAACTTTGGGTTATTGTTTTATATCAGGATGGTAAGAAGCCTATTGATTTTGAAGGAAATCTGTCACATTTCAAGGTCGCAGTCCACAAAGAACCGTTAGAAGTTGTTTCCAGACAATAACTCAAAAAAAAGTTTGCATCCGATTTAAATGAAACCGTGGGATATTAAACAGATATATCATGTCTGGGAGGGGTATTTTTCACAAATACCCCTCCCAGACATGATTTATCTGTTTAATTACACCAAATATCATGATTTCAAAGAGCGGTTAATACTAGACCACATGCGTTGACTCTGTACTATCGGAACGTTTGCAAAATCGATTACTCATGTTACGTTTACTTTGAGGTAAAAGTCAAAACTTCTGAATGAATATTTCCAGCATAATAATATGCGAGGGTTATTTTTAAGCAAATACCACGGCACAGAGGGTAATTTTTTGCTGAATACCCCGGTGATGATGAAATCGATGCAAAATGAGGAAATTTGCGAAAAATACACTGTCTATTGACCAATCAAAAGCCAGCATTTTTATATGAGGTGTAATTATGTTATATATATCAGTTTGGTAAGAAGCCTATAGATTTTAGGAAATCCATCAAATTTAAAGGTCACAGTCCACGAAAAACATTTTTTACAAAAGCAGGGGTATCAGTGATCGCTAGATCGACTTTGTCTAGTTAATATTGCCACGGTGTGGAAACAAATTTGTCACATACTCCCCCTTTTGTTTTTGTAGCAATGTAGAAAAAAGAGGAGCAAAGGAAAGATTTAATATTAATTAGATTGAAGTAAATCAAAAAGTAAAATGTTTTACTATTTATGCATTTTAATATCATTTAAAATCTGAATTATCAGGTTATTGTGCTATGCACCATGCAGCAGCTTGGGGAAGACTAGGAGTACTAAAGGTTCTTGTGGAAGCTCAGGCTGACTTACAACAGAAGAATATCCATGGAGAAAGGCCAAGAGAAACGGCTCTCAGATACAACAAAACTGAATGTGTTGACTTTCTAGACTGGGCTGGTATGTGATCATTTATAAACCATTTATTGTTCTGACATTACACACTATAAATGGTTAATACTGGGTTTCTGCTAACAATCATATTCAATGAGAAAGGTCCCATATAATCAGAGTGCAAATTAAACTAGATGTACATGTACATGTTCTACCATAAAGTTTACTTGTTTCTATTTCTAAAGCCCATGCCCACATTCCTTTGAAATTCATTTAGCTTTGACCAGTACTGTTGATTATCCACATTCTTTGTAAATGAATCACACTAATGACCATAAACATGCCTGTGAATTGCCAGATCATGTACTCATTGAATGTTGTTTTACCTCAAATTTCAAGAATTTAAATATTTTTTTATGATAAAAATAACTTGACACAATCCTTTGCCATCTTGCATCAGATTTACGATCCAATAGTAATATTAATTCATAAGCTGTATGTTAAATAAACGTGGCACTTGCTGCTTATTTTTACCCATCGTAAGTGGACTAATTTAAGAACTATTATTAGCACCATGCATTTCAACAAGAGAAGTTAACAGGTCAGGAATGATGCTTATATAGTATTTGGGGTCGCCAGGTGGCCTCATTCCCCTTCTGGAAGCCCCATTCTCCAAGGGTTGAAAATCCCAAATGCGGAAATCGTAAAATAAAATTCCGGATTTTCATGGGTCCGTTTTTCATCGCTTGAATCTCTGAGTCAAAGCTAAGAAATTGTCTTCTTTATGTCTGATTCTGTCAAGTTTCGTGATGTGGGATTTGAATACTATTACATATTGTTTGTTTTCAGAATAAAATTGAGTGATTTAAAACTAAAACTAATTTGTATTGTCAATTTGATATTTTGATTTGTTACATTTGATACGGTTTAACTCCAATGGCTTTTAGACTTAAATCCATGATGATCTTTACAATGCAGATGAGTAGTAAGTAGTTGTACATATTAGTGTCATAGAATAAGTAAAAAGCAAGGATTTCCTCAAGTTTTAACTTTTAATACTGCAAAATGATATTTTCCCAATACACTGCTTTTACGTACCAAATTTCCCCATTTTGTGCAGTGGGGACCCTTTCGAAAAAGTCTAAAATCATCCCTGAACCCTGCAGGTACCTGTAAATAAACATTATATTTGACAATATTTGCTATTTCTCAAAACAACACTGTTGTGGAACCTTACAGAATTTACCCCAAATCAATTTTATGGGGTTGATAACAGTTTTGTAGAGGATATGTGTTCCCTGGGTTGACATGATGTGGTACAATCTGCATGTATTTGTCTCGATAAGGTAGTTATTCCAATACAACCCAGTTGGAGCCCCGAGTGTGCTATCATAAAGTATAAACCCTTTTACAAAGCAGATTTACATGCATGCAAACACACAAACAATACATGTATGTTCAAAATAACTTTATACACATTTATCATAGTCATTTATGTTCAAACAAAAAAAATGGTAAAATATAAAAACTTGTCATTTTAGTAAAAAATAAAATAATTTGTGGACAGATGTACATGTGAAATCAGAGACATAAATGATGCTAATAACTAGAAACTATAGTTGTGCTGAGGTTCTGTGTTCTTATGATCCATTTAATATTATTGTTTAGCTTCATTATTGTTTCATCAAATAAATTATATATGTCATTTTGCACAGATATTTTGTTACCAATTAAAATATCTCTTTTAGCAAATATCCTTTAGCACAGTCATATAATTTTTTTATAGGAAAATAATAATAAACATGTAGTTTAGCATGGTTACTAGTTTACTAGTACATATTATCGTTTAGCATGGTTATTTATTATAGAGGCCAAGGTTGACTTGCTTAATTTTATCAAGACAACACAGGAAACTTTGGCAGATCCAGAGAAAGTCCAAGGAAGATTCTCCAAGGATGACAAAGTAGGTGGTTGATAATCTTTGTCAAATTAATTGGATAGTTACTAAATGTTCCCCTAAATGTCTCATAGAATCCATCTGTAAGGGTTAGATAGGTATAAACAGAAAATATATATTACCATTATAAAAAATAAACAATTAAAAAAATAACAATAGTCCCATATGCTTGTTAGTGAACTCTATAGGTCAATTGCAGTTTTGTTTTTTAATTAAAAGTAAAAACTTTTACATTATAAACAAAATTTGATAGATTTAGTCCTTAATTTGTTATACTAGTAGATAAAACTTTAAACAATATTTTGATACATATGTAAACGTAGTTTACAATGAGGAGAAATGAATATACACATATATGCATGGTAGTAAAACTTAAATGCACAATACTTGAAACCTTTTTTTGTATTCTCAATTATGTCATCGCATTACTTTCAGACCAGTAAACCCCATAAATTTTTAGCATTATTCAATTTAAATTAATGACTTACCAGTACATGTATGAATGCATTAGAAAAATGATTTTCAAGTTTTTGTTATGGTCACACACTCTAAAGATGATAACAAAAAATATATAGATCATAAATGTAGGTAATACAGTATCTTATTTAGTCATAACATTTTCAGATGGCTGCCCAAAAGGTAAAATCATGGTTACAAAGAGGTTTTATTTTAAGGAATTTTTTTGACAAAGCTGTTACATGTCCAAAATGCCAATCCAATTGTAATGCTTTCTATGTGGCAGAAATATACCAGTGTTAAAATCTACATCAATAATTCATTTAAGTTGTTTGTTTGTTTGAATAGTGTTGAACCCCACTTTTGCAATTTTTCAACTATATTGTGTCATGCTGTATTTATTGGGCAGGGAGCTGGAGTACCCAGAGAAACCTCTTACCTTCGGAAGGAAAACTGGCAATCCTTGTCAATTAAGATGGAGTAGAGTACACCCTGACTACAAAAAGACTCAAACCTGCAACCTCAGTGTTAACAGACCAAGTAATTTATAGTAGATGACTAACTACCTTAACCACTTGACCACTGAGGTACCAATCTACTTAATAGTAAAATTTGATTCCTATATTAGCATTTTACCAAAAGTTATGTTTCTGATTATATAATGAATATGTTAAAATTTGAAAACACATATAGCAGTACATGTGTAACATTTATATTTATCTATGGTGCATTAAAATCTTCTGGCTAACATCAGATCAAATAAGTAACAGACTTTTATGGAACTTTTGTTTATATGGAAGGAGATGCACACCCAATGATTGTGCATGTGTGAATAGTTTAGTCCTAGTCAGTTCAAAGTGTACATGTATTTTATATGCAAGGATAGATTAGTGATTAAAGAGGAGCACATTGTCAGAATTGTGAAAGGTCAAGGTGACACCTAGTCGATAGAACACCACAAATATATATATGGTGACACACACCTTTGGTTCAGAATTTAATTATTGAAATGTTTTTATACAAGATTATGTTTGTGAAGAATCATCTATATTTTTACTTAAACAGAGAAACCTTGATTTTTTGTAAATAATTTGATTTCCACAAATACATATCTTAACCCAAAGGTAAACACATAGATTATACCAACCTCAAACTAATGCAGTAGTAAAGACAAGGATGAGACCTCCTAAAGAAAACTCAAATGTTATTGAAATGTATGCAATCCTCCTTTGACTAAGCTGGAGGTATAGGCATGCAGTAGATCCTACTCACGCAAGATAAGCATGAATTAAACCCCCTCAAGCAAACTGAGGGATATGGACAAAGCTTAGACTCTCCTCAACTAAACATGTGGGTAGTGACATGTATAAACCCTCCTTAAGCTAACCCAGAGTTTGAGGCATGATTTGGTCCCTCTTCATTCTAACTCAGGGGTATGTACTTGGATTATACCTTCCTCAATTTAACCCTGGGGTAAAGACATAAGGTAGGCCCTCCTCGAATTGAGCCAAGAATATAAACATGGATTATACCACCCTCAAGCAAACCAAAAAGTATATAGACAAAGATTGGATCCTCCTTGAGTTAACGAAGGGGTAAAGACATGGATTACCTCTCCTTTATCATACTTTATTGTCTAGATATGGAAAAGACACTACTAAATCAAACTCAGGGGTATAGACATGGATTGGAGTGTCCTTTAGTAAACCTAGGCCTAGGGGTATAGACATGGATTGGAGTGTCCTTTAGTAAACCTAGGCCTAGGGGTATAGACAAGGATAGGAGTGTCCTTTAGTAAACCTAGGCCTAGGGGTATAGACAAGGATAGGAGTGTCCTTTAGTAAACCTAGGCCTAGGGGTATAGACAAGGATAGGAGTGTCCTTTAGTAAACCTAGGCCTAGGGGTATAGACAAGGATAGGAGTGTCCTTTAGTAAACCTAGGCCTAGGGGTATAGACATGGATAGGAACCTCCTTAAGCAAACCAGGGGGTATAAATATGGACTGGTCCCACCTTAAGTTAACACAAGGGTATAGACATGATAAAATCCCTCATTGAACAAACCCAGGGGTATTGACATGAATTGTATTCTCCTTAAGCAAATCCATAGGTATAAACATGGACTGGACCTTCCTTTATGCAAAGCAAGTGGTATATACATGAACATGCACTCAATAGGATGTTTGTATTAGAGTCAGAACATAAACTGATGTTGACTAGAAGTTTTAAAACCAGCTCTAGTCCAGATAAAACACAAAAACATTCATAATAAACTGTAAAAGGTTGAATAATGATTTTACGTTTAGTCTGTATTAATAATAAATTAAACTTGTCTATCGAATGTTCTCCTCAAGTCATTTTAGCATTTCGGCACCAAGACACTATAAAAATCGTTGTACTCCTATCTGTCTGGCCAAGATGCTATAATCTTTCACATTGAAGACAATGGGCAGTTTACAACAAAGAAAAATAAACATTTCTATTAATTTGTCTTTCATCACCTGTTATAAGATATTAAGGCTAATATGTGATGCTATCCAAAATTACTGGGGAGAAAACTGACAATTTTATATTTAATGTTTAGACAGGTTGTACTCAGATCCAATAGGAATTTGTCATGAGCCTTGCAGTCTATCCAAGCTGGCAATTACTTAAAATAGAAATTCCTTATTTTTACGGAATTTACAAATTTTTCCTGAATAAAAATTGGATGCCATTATATTCTCAAATTAAGTTTAAAATTTTTTACTTTAAACTACAGTACTACCGGTAATTCAAAACAAACCTGGCATGAGTATGACTATTTGATAGTTCCTTAAACAAAATTTTGTCATGAGTCCTTCAGTCCCTCCTAGCTGACCATTACTAAAATAGAAAATTCATAATTTTTACAGAATTTACAAATTTCCAAAAAAGGGAAAGTAGTTTCTTCTGGGCTAATTGGAACTGAACTCACTAACTGGTGTTGAATTTGAAGATTGTTGTCCACAACTTCAAATTTATCAACACTTGTAACAGCTGCTGCTGTCAGTTTATGTTATCAGATAAACTAAAGTAACTATCAAATATATAGTACAAATAATCTGTCCTACAATCTGTATCATATTGATGTTGTATTGCAATCGTTTTGATTATACATGAATGTTAGAAGAAAAATACAATATTTTTTATTATTTTTATTTAGGTTAATTTTCTTCATAGATTATGTCATAAGAAGTTTTGTTGAATTTTATATTACATGTATTTAAAATAAAATTGTTAACTGCAAAGATTAATATTGTAAACATACTATTTATCTGTTAGACATTCATTACTAAACTTATACCATTTTCAAAACTGTTTCTCTTCATTTAATTTTTGTTGGGATCTTGAATACATTTAGAAATTTTTATTTTAGTCTTTACAGTTACAAAACCTGTTTGTAATCATGAATTTTTGTCACCATTTTTAGACAGAAAGAAACTGTTGATGCAATACAATTTTGTGTAGCATCTGAAAGGATTTTATAGAGATTAAGTCAAAAAATATTTTACAAAATAGGAACCTTGCATTTTTGTTATATGCAGACTAAAGCCTAGTTATGTTAATTTAAAATGGAATCAATACACATTACCTATAGTATAATAGAAACAAATAACAGATTAATTTATTATGTCAGATTCTATGTAAAACTCTTAGCATATTTTTCTAAAGAAATTTACACTGATTTAACAGAACATAATTACCAACACATGTAAAGAGAAAGCCGAGTGGGTGGAAAGGACAACAGATGCCACTACTAAAGATTTTATTACACAAAAACTGGCACTGGAGGAGGTCATCAACCCTATATTACAAAAACTCAGTGAACCTCGTAAGTATAAATCATATTATAAGTAGTTATCCGCCCCTTTGGTGAGTTGTCACTTAAGTCAAACCACATTCAATATAATTTTATTAATGTCTGAAGATCTCTATCTTATACTCATACCTTTAAAATTCTCTGGTAAAATGTTTATATTTGTTGCTGGGATAGTTTGACTTACACTGATCTGTGTCCAGATATTTATAGAATAAAAAACCTTAAGGTTGTGGCATACTGTATAATGTAATTGGTTCAATATAACTTCTGGATTTTAACTTACAGTGCAAAACTAAGAATTGGTGGAGATAAATTTTAAGGACTATACCGACATAAAACATATGTATAAAAGGTGAAAAAAATTATTTTAATTAATTTCAGTTTCAAATTGGATGCTTCTTGTACAATAATTTTGTATAACTATAATCTGCATACTTAATACGCTATACAATATGTACAATTTTATGTGCTAATCCTACAATGAACAATAAGTTAACATTACATTGATTTATCTCCCTTTATAACCATTAGAACCTAGTAATTTCTCTGTTGGTAAGTTAAGAAACATGATTTTGTCAGTTTTTACTATGGTTGTTTTTATGATAATGTTTGTTTTCAATTATTTCATTGAAATGTTTATGTTTTAACCTAAAAATTTCATGTTACATACTAGTACTTAAGTATGTGCTGTTTTTGAAAGTAACAAACCCACACTTTTTTGATAGTATAAACAACACCCTAGAATCTCGGGCTACATTTTTTGATCCATTGGTTACCAATATTTCCCAAGCCTTTTATAAGTAACTTCTCCTTTTGCAGAGTATAACTTCTATTATAGTATAAGGGCAATTTATATTTTTTCATTTTATAGTTAATAAATATACACTTTTCTATAAAAAAATTTGCTTAATAGTGTTAAAATATAAGTATTTGTCAAATTTTAATTTTTAAAACACATATAAAGATTCATTTGGAAGCATCCCATCTGTGATGGGAGATAACTCTTTACATTAGAAAAGAAAAAAACAATGGGGTAATACATTACCAAAAGGATTTCCTGACCGAATTGGTATTTTTTGCACACATTTTCTTATGTTTCTTTTATGTAAAAAGATATTGTATTATGAGTATTTACCTAAAACTCTAGAACTTTTTTCCCATATATATAGGGCAAATGTATTTTATGAAGTATGTCTTTTTAAAAATTTTTTTTTACTGTGTCATGCATATGTGTGTCAAGTTACTCAGTGATTAAATATCCAATATATCTGTACCGGCCATTTAATTTTACTATTTATTTAATGACAGTTGAATCAGTAAGTACTTATGTGTGAACCGATTTGACACTCTGTGTGTGTAAATATAACTAGAATCTCATTCACATTCTGTATGTCACCCAACATGGTCAGATTGTAGATGTTTGTTAGTGCCAGTTAATGCAAGATGATTCTAAATGTTGGTTTGTGTGTTTAGAATATCATTGATATCCCATTTAATAGAAAGCCTGGTACTGTTATCCAAGAAATTGTCACTGGCACAGCCTTGTCCATATTCTGTGACATTTTTATTTTGAATTACTTATAAAAACATTGGCCATTTCTTGCATAAAAAGTTATATCTTTTTTTTTTAGCAAATTCTTTTACAGTCTATGCTAGTATCCAAGTAGCATTAGTAATTATGTTCACCTAATACTTCACTTACTAGTTCACGCTCATGTTTCCTACCAAATTAATAGTGTTTATGATTTTTGGAGATTAAATGTAACCTACTTTATTGGACACATAACAAAACTAAGAAAAGAGACCTCCCTTTACTGGACACAAGTGTCACAAACTTCTAGAATGGGAAAATATTTAAATTAAGCCAAGAATCAATGAATTCCACACCATTATCTGTTTATATTTGTTGAGCATTTCTGCTACTTACCTCACTGCAAAATTTGATGAAGACAAGAAATGGTTTTCCAAAATAAACATTAAATGGGACCACAATAGTTTCTTTGTTTTCCATTTTTAAATCCTTTTTTATTTAAAAGTAACATTTTTGCCTGGATTAAACAGATTTATCTTTTAATTACATTGGAGGTTAATGTAATTACTATGTTCAATACAATTGCATAGTAAATATGTTCTGTATGTCAGCTTTTTTCATGCACTGTGCAGACTGTGAAGACCTACTAGCTTGTTATTCCGTCACTGATTGTGTTCAGCTGTAACAGAGTACAATTGTACTGCTATTTATCACAATCCTCTTGTATACAATCAAGATATCTCTAATTTGTAGTTTAGACAGTTTGCAGTTTGATGTTATTAGCAGCAGTTGTCTCCCCTAGACAGTTTGCAGTTTGATGTTATTAGCAGCATTTGTCTCCCCCTGCATGTGTTTAACTTTTCTTAAGATGCATGTTATTAGAATTATTAATATATTTATATGGTGCCACTTTTATTGTTATGTTCCTACTTATAAAAGGCCACCTGAAAACTAATTTTTTTCCCAGAAATGCCACCATTTTGAGGTGTTTCTGCTTTATTTGCCTTGTCACCTTCCACTTGTATGCCACTTTGTTGTGAATCTCTTCTATGTATGCCATATTATTTTAGCTTCTATGACTTCAATGCCATCTTGCTTGTTAATGCCAAAATTTATTGTGAAATTTGTTGTAATACTCTTTCTTGTAATCTTGTAATAACATGTTCTCATCAACTCACCCCACTTTTCATTTGTTGTCGTTCATCCCGTAAACTTTTCATATTTTTATCTCTGAAAGCCAATTTGCAGGAAATGTCATGCTGTGCCGCGATTCATTTAGTTCCCATTTTGTCTTGATTGGGCAAAATTATAGAAGCCATGAAGAATGGTTTATTGGGATAATGGGAATTAAAACATGGTGAGTTCTTGTTCTGATTGGCTGAAATTGTAAGTTGTTTTCAGAAGCTAAAAGGTCAAATCTTTTCCATTATACAATTCAAATATCCCTCCTTCTTTGTCCTAATGGTAACTCCTATGTTGTAAAATATCAATCGTCTTTAACCCTTATGTAGTAGAGGCCTTTTTTAATGCATCTCTCATGTGTAGGAAGTAGAGCAAGAACATTTAGGCTTGGAATTAGACGCTGTTGTTAAGGTGATGTCTATAGGTATAAAGGTACTGCAGTTTGCTAGCAGTATGAAAAGCAGATTCTTTAGTTAAATGTTGTCCAGTGCAAAAATAAAAGAACATACCAGTCTTTTGTGATTGTTGTTTAAGGTTTCTGCTACTTTACATTATTGCCGTCTGTTTCTACTGAGGTACAAAGCCATGCCATAGTTTCATAAAACTTTTTTTCTCAAATCCTTGAGTTTTCCTCAAATTTGAATTTTCTAGCAATCTGATTGGCCAATATTTGAGTTGAAGATGAGTTAAGGAAATCCTCAAATTTGAGATGTTTTATAAAACCAGACCCAGAGCACCCAGTGGAAACTAGATGTCCTTCATGTAGCAGTTGTGTACAACTTTACAGTAGTCATACTATGTTACTGAAAAAAAGTTCATTTAGTGTTCAAGATTGCAATGTATTGTACTTAAAGGTCAATTTAATTCCACTGCTCGGTAACTTGTATGAGTGATTTTTTTTAACTACTGGTTCAGAACTGTTTTCATGGTACTTGTCAGTAAGGCTGCAGATATCACAACATGCAAGTACCATGAAAACAGTTCTTTACAGGAAGTAGAAATGTACAACCAGTATTTATAATGATATATATTATGATAAAAAAACTGAAACATAAACATAATTTAGACAAGTAAATGTATCTTTTGGGAAACCAGTGGTCATTCAGCAAACCATTGCATCAAAAATGTTTATTGTTATATTATTAATACTTTTACTTGGTGTAAAAAGTTTTGTCAACATGTCTTGTTTTATTTATTTCGCCTTCAATACAAGGGATGTTGTTAATGTTCTTGGTCAGGGCTGAGTAAACAGAACAATTACTCAAGTCTGCTGTTACTGAAATATATGCCATATTGAATTACAACCTCAATGTCTATTGTTTTTCTTTCAGCCGCAGAAAGGGGCGAAAAAAGGTAAATAATGGTTCAAGACAGACTTTCAGGCTGTAGGAAACAGTTGTGGAATGTCAGGAAAGATGGCTTGGACATGAAATGATCTAATTTTATTGTGTAATAATTATTTAATAATTTATTTTTAAATAAAAATGTTAGTTATAATTGTACCCTAAACAATCTTTGAAATTTGCTGCATTGCTGTTTTGTGCATGATCACACTCTGTTCACTAAGGTAGTTTTAGACCCCACCAGCACACCGGATTTCCAAATATAACCTCTGCTCTGCGGAGGGATCCAAATTCTGCTGCAGAGCCAAACAATGACGACTACATAGGCAATTGGGTGGTTTCAAAATAAGTGGATCGAATTATTTTGAAACCCACAGATTGCCTTTGTTGTTTGGCTCCATAATTTAGATCCTCCACGGATGTTGGTGTGACCACTGAGTATCATTTACCACATAACAACATTCATTCTAATCTTTATTCTATGGACTATTGTTGAAATTATTAAAAGAATGACTTGTGTCAAGTTTATCACAATAACTGTTATTTCCAAAAATGCCATCCAGCTCTGTTAGTTTGTTCATTTGATACATCAACACTGACATTTTTAGAACATAATTATCTTATGCACAATAAGCTAGTTATGGCTGGGTTTCTTGTATTGTTTGTTTGTTTGAATGGTGTTTAACTCCAATTTCAGTAATTTTACAGTTATATAATGGTGTCCAGTTTTTATTGGGGAAGAAGCTAGGGTGCCACGGAACACCCCTGACCATCAGTAGAAAATCCTGGTAATCCTTGGTTACGGTTGGAGTCGAGCACACCCTGCCTGCAGTGAGACTCTAACTTGCAACCTTATTGTTAACAGGCAAGTCTTCAATAGTAGCCACTTGACCGCTAAGGCCCCCTGGTTTCCTGTAAATACACAAGCTGCATTTACCATGTTCAAGTAATATTTCAGAAGGAAATTTTTTCTAAGGTTCTAAGCAGAAGCTGATTAATGTACAGATGTATTTTCGTGTATCTGTTAAGAAAATAAATGGATCTTCTATTCGGTGAAAACCCCGATCTACGACAAGAAACTTGTCAATCCTTGTCAATTAATATAATTAAGGTTGTAGTCGAGCACACCTTTGTCAGAAGTATAATTATTAGGTACATATGTTGCATGTATCAAACTGTTAGTCGACTAAAAGACCAGATACGTAATTAAAATGATAGGCATGGTCCTTAAATTCCTCGACTGTGTTCCATAATCGTGCATTAAAATGGCATCCGTAATGAGCTTTAAAATAAAAGGGCAGGCGTTTTGACCTTTACAATCAAAGGGAAAGGGTAGGGGTATTGCACTTTACCACGAAAAGGCAGCCGTATTGAACTTTATCATTAAAGGTCAACCGTTTTGAACTCCATGAAAGGACAATGAACAAATCCGAATGAGAGGGTCATTGTTTTAACCTTTTGTTGAATGATGAGTCTTACAAAACCAGGTCGAGTCGAATTTTTTTGGGTTAGACTTTAGAAACCATTTGTCATAATCGACATTACTTAATGTTTCTTGCTACTTACCATGTTAGAGCATTGAACTTACATGAAAGAACAGTTGGTTGTCATGTATGTTTCCTGTGGGAGCCTTTATTTACGGTCAATTTAGAATAACAAAGGCTGAAGAATTTTCTACTTTGTGTCAGTAATGCAGATTGAAGGATAAAACACATCATGGGAATATACACACACAACAATAATTAATGATTCATGCTACAAATTGAGTTTAAGAAACTTTTCAAATGTTGCATTGTTATGTTAAATTATGAATAGTAGTTAAAATTACCATATATCAGTTAATTTTTTTAATATACGGTAATACTCAATATATTCCTATACTTCCAATAAATCACCTGTAGTACCTACCAAAGATATAATTTGAATTCATTATCATGAGTTAAGGTGTTATTTAGGCTACTATAGTTTCTTAAGTTAAAAACTTTCAATGTATAATATCATGATTAAGTGAATTTAAAAAAAGAAACAAAAATCAAATAAACGAAATAAACAAACAAACAAAAAAAAAACATTAAATGTTAATGTCCGATCGATTATTATCAAGTCCTGAAAGTGATCACACGTGGCGTCTTCGCGAAGAAGGTTAACGGATTTAATTCAGTCATTTAACTATTTCTCAACCCTGCTATGATATGCCATGAATAGACACAGCTATATGGAACATCGCTACTAAACTTTATATTTACTAGAGCACGATCTGTCAGAATTTGCTATGGTACCAGCAACCCTGGCCGATAGCATAACCACATGGGATGACAGCCGCAGCTGAAGTTGGCTACACATCCGGGTACTATTTAGAAGAAACCAGACTGACAGCAAGATACAACAGATTCGACGACTATATTCCGACAGTCGGTCGTCTATATAAAAACGACTTACGCGCCAAACGTCCATACTTTGGCGCCGGCACTCGAAATGGTCCGATGGTGCAATTGAGTTGAGCAAGACAGGTTTTGTGATACAGATACGCTGGAGATGGTCGTTCATTAGTCTAAACACGCCACTTGAGTTCGAAAATTTCGGCAGATAAAGTATAATTTGCAGTGTCATCATCTACTCCTGAAAAGCTTAACCGGTGCAAATCCTCGGCAATTTTAACGGCACTCGATACTGATGTTTCGACAGTAAACACGCATCAAGCAATCAACCTGCATAGAGATGTTTATGTGTTCGGCGTACAGCAATGCTAATGTTGGCTTTCTCGACAATCAAAGAATTTACAATGCTCTTCGAACCGTTTTTCCTTCCGCAGGTCAAGGGTTCTCTCCGGGTACTCCGGCTTCCTCCCCCAATAAAAACTGGACGCCATGAAATAGCTGAAAAATTGCTGAAAGTGGCGTTAAAACACCATTCAAACAAACAAACAAACAAACAATCTTCGAACCGTCCAAATCACCAGCTTTGATCATCGATTTTGTTTACCCAAACAAGCCTGAGGTTGAAGACATACTTATAGGTCCACCGCATCCATAAATTGACATATAAGGAATACGTTCTACTAAGTTCAACGACAAACGTGACGATTAAAACTTTCCAATCGTTTTCCGCATGTGTAGTTTACGTTTCACAACTGATAGTTTACCCCAGAACTTGTGAGGAATGTCATGATTTCCTCGATAAACGCGGAAACTGCAAAATTGTAGGGGGGGGGGGGGGGGGGGGGTTGTTACAAACAGTCTGTTATCTTCATGGAAGAAAATGTTTGGAAGACATCATGTACCTGTGTAGACAAATACGCGGCACCTGTCTCTGGTGTGAGTACAGAAGTAGGTTTGTCGTCAAGATTGTATAGTATACATGTATTTATCGACCGGACTTTACGTCCCCCTGGATTGACTGCCAACAGTCAGGAACGGCTTACTCTTCCGGAAAACATGAGTTCACTACAATTTTCATGAGAATACACGTCGCTGACTTTTGTTTGTGTTGTTCTGTGTATGTGTCCCATAGTTTTGTATTAGTGTTGTTGGAATGTTTTAATAATTTTATCTCAACTCGACTATATTTTTAGACCAGGTGTTTTCGGAATTTAGACATATATAAAATTAATTATAAAAGCAATATGTGGCTAATTTTTTTTAACATTTCCATGTGGGATGGCTAACTGTGAACAGCTATTCCAGCTATATAAAAATTTCACCTCGGCGTTTCGACCTCGAGTTGATCTATGTAGATCTATCGTTTTCGAAAAACACAAATGCACAACTTTTCCTTCTCTCCTTTTTATAACAATGTTCTTTATTCATAATCGTAGCAAGCGGTATGGCCGGTACGGTTCCGACAGTACCACTTTGAATTGCTGGTAGGGAAAACCGTATCAGTTTTGTCTCGCCTACGACGATAGTAGCTGGAGACATATGTATTCGAATCTGGCGGCGGCGTAAACACTTGGACATCTTGCTTCATATCTTTGTAAGCCTAAGCCATAGGTCCATCAAATTTGGTCCAGTGGTCTTATGATGAGTACTTGCCAGTCAGTCACCTGTCACCTGACCTTGATCTTAATTTCACGGTCCATCGACTACGTTAATGGTTTTGGATTAGGGCAGTTCCTCTGTAACCACGCATAGCAGGATGACAATATTTGGTATATAGGTTGCTAATGAACAGTACATGACTGTCTAGTATGTGTCATCTGACCTTGACCTAAATTTCACGGTCCAGAGACTGCGTTAAAGTTAGGTCCGTTTCTCTGTAACAATACATTGTATATTTTAAATGATAACGATTTAATTATATTTACGTAATGCTTTTTCGTTACTGATGCGGAATGCAGGCGAGACATTTTCCTGTGTCCACACTTGTTTGTAAATTGAAAAATTTCATTATAAAACAGCAACCGTTACGATCTCTAGTGCAATTTAGTAAGTGACAAATAATAGCACATGGGAAAACCCTATCTATATTTAAACATTCACTTTAAACGGGTTGTAGACCCTGAACCGACCGTACCATTTTATGCTGATCTTACCCCAATTTTTCAGGGTGCTACGCCTATCTTTATTCATAATTTTATTCGTAAAATTTATTCTATCTGTGATGTCTTGTTTGTGCTGGTAACAAGCCCTTTGTTGATTTTAACAAATAAAAAAATATGTTGTGCTTTGTTCTATATCTGCATAAAGCTGACTAGGGATATTTCAAAATTGTTCTCGCCATAATATAGTTTAAAAAATGCTCATATCGTGCAAAACAACATTAATCCACTCACTTTAGTTATAGAATAGGTATAAAAACGTGCAGTAAAAAAATCTGATTTATAAATAAACGTCGATTTTCAACTACACTAATTGTATCAAGTTAATACACATAACGATGCATTGTTCACATAAAAAATCCACGTGATTTCAGAAAAGCAACTCTTGCGGAAAACAGGGTTGTAATAAAATTGTTTTACTGAAATAAAGAACATTAGGAAAACGATACTTCACGGTGTCTGCAATTCATTGAGATAAAGGTCAAAGTTCGATGAAGTTCTCGCAGACGGTAGTGTTTTATCTTTTCTCAGCTACCTAATTCCCCGCTTTACTCTCTGTTACAGAAAATTGCACAGCGCTACGTCATCAAAAAAATTAAACGTGTCAAGTCGTCTGAGATTTAAACCTTCCGCCATTTTGAAGCACTACTGCTAGCTCACTCCTGCTTCTCTGAGAACGGGGGAGAGAGTCGGTAGTTGCTCGAAAAGGGCAGCGAGAAGGAGCTGGAAAGGGGACAAGCCATTGGAGCCTTTGTTGGCTTTTTTGAGAGCAAGGAAAACACCCCGAAATGATTTAAAACGAAGAAGGCTATAGTTTTATTTTTGAAAATTATATGACAGGAATTTTTTCCAGGACTATGCGGAAATCTTTACACACTTCTAATTTATCCGCTTCTTATTATCTTAAGCGGAGTTCATTGATATTTTCAGCAAACATGGAAATAGTTTTAATTTCAATTCTTTGTATAATTCCGTCGGTTCTAGGAGCAGTTAAACAATGGCCAACTGGTAAGTAGCATTTTAATACTATAGTCTATTCGTGTTCCAAGTACGTTACAATTTCAGGGAAAATTAAATCAGCTTGATACTAAATGCTTTAAAAATTGTTGAGAATAACCGATTTTTTTTTACAGACGGGTTTAATAATTGAATAGTTGTTTAACGGCCATTGAACAGAATTTCAGAACGGAGTGTTGTAAAATGGCTAAATCTGGATCTGCTTTATCTATACGGCGTAGCTTATCGGCGTTTTATTATATTTTAGAATGTCATCGACTTTTAGTGCAATGACCTGATTAATAAAGTCCACGTTCTTCATTTCAGATTGATATAGTCTGCATGTTACAGATAGCCCAGTTCAATGCAGACAGTTATATTGTCTGTAATAACCATTTGTTTGGTGGTGTGTTAATTAGTATACGAAGAAGTATGAACAAACTACATTTCACTGTTGTATATATATTAGTTATTACATTGCTACTCAAGTTTAATTCTAGCTTTAACGCGTATAGCAATTAAAGAAAGTATAAATCAAAATATAACTTTTCTATCTACGTTTTTTTCTTATTGTGTGATGGAGGCTTGGAACATTATAAAACATTTAAGACTAAAAATGAGTCCGATGATATTATATAAGCTTTTACATCAATGGTGGGATTGTTTTTAATTAAACTGTTATTTAATAGTTTTGAGACACCGTCTGCTTGCTCAACTGCTCTTTAAACGAGACATAAAATTATTCTGCTGGCGCAGCGACACTTTATACCCAAGACGCATTCTGTTGGCGCGGCGACACTTTATACGGCTAACATTCTCCAAGCGTCGGCTACACTTTATACAAATATAAATTATAATTAATTATGCCATTCATAATTTGGATATCCGCTTCAACCAAGCGTGGCAATCTCAATTCGTTGGAATGTCAACTCCCTCTGCAATCATATTATGCATGTTATACATAAGTATTCAAACACATGCCATGTCTAGCCTATTTCATTACGTTGCAATTTGCCACATAAAATGATTTACGGGAGTGTTTCCTTTCCTGTATTCTCTTTAAACCCGAAAATGCTGACAAAGCGTTTGGTATAACGTGTGTGAAACATTTGTTCGGTATTAGATCTAGTTCAAGATAGTATGTAGCTGCTAAGTTGTGGTTGTTAATAGTCACGCCATAAACATAAAAATGTTTGCTTTATTTGTAACAACAGAAGACCATTAATCTTGAAATGTAAGACTAAGCAGTTTTGTAAGCTCTGTGAGAAAATAGTGGTGACTGCTAAAGAGGGCAATGTCCGATGGAACTAAAATCGTCGTTGACAAGTGTTTACAAATGTCTAATTTTACCTAATTATATAATTAGGAATAATTCATCATTATGTTTAAGTAAAATACACCTCGTTAATTACAAATCGTTAATCATTATATACACGAAACTTTCAAGATAGATATTCAGTCCATAAACACCAATACCAAACCACGGGATACACACCTACAAACACAGAAAGAAACAAGACACAAACAATAGCCAGCGAACTCTCATGAAAACGAGAGTTAAGACATGTGCTCCGGAAGAGTAAGCACGAAATGTAGGGTGTGCTCGATTCACGGTGATAAGTTAACGAATTACTTATTGGTTGTTCATAGGCGGTTCTTTCCTGGTATTCATTCTCTTATATCATTAATACGGACCACAAACGCTTGATTTCTTAAGATCTAAAACTGTTTCGCAAAGGTCCGTCCATGAAGCAGTATTCGTTTTAACTGAATTTATGTAAGGAAAAACAAAATATTGGCAAAGGCATTTTTTTAGATCACAAAAATCACACGTGGCCAAAATGCAACGCTGATAAATAATAACTAATAAACTTGGGTAAAGGATAAGCACGTGACATTTCACGCACAAAATTTGGAATTGAATCATTATAGGCTATCTCAGTCTACCGCCGGAAAGTGTGTATGGACCAAACATAATCGGATCTGGTTAAACTCCGATACAGTTATCCAGTGTGCATTGCACAGCAACAGGTTTTCACGGTGCGGAAATCGGATCTGGTTAAACTCCGATACAGTTATCCAGTGTGCAGTGCACAGTAACATGTTTTCACAGTGCGGAAATCGAATGCCCTTGAGTTATTATATTTCCGCACAACAAAAAATAAGATACATAATATTTAACTATTGTTAAACGTAAACTTGGAAGCAACTTAATAGTTCCTTCCTGCACAACGTTTTACGGATATGTTTTGATTGCAATTGATATCATCAGTAATTTACGAAATAACTCATGGGGAAGGGATTGTAGAAGGGAGGGCTTGAATAGTGTTGTAGTCATTTACACATGGGTAATGCCTTTATATTCGATTATTTTATACCGAGCAATATCGACATCACACCATCCATGAGTTATTTCTGTTCTAATAAAACATAAGAGCAATGTTTGGTTTTGTTCGGCCTACGTACGTGACATTGTTTTGAGTGTTCCATGTTATTTCCCGTATGTGTTTAAATGTTAAGTTTCATTATGAGGTGTAGTATGGTAAAACCACTTCCATACATCTGCTCTAAAGTTCGGTGGCTGTAATCAGGACTTAGTGAAACGGTATAGAAAATCATTGGCCCAAATGCGATTAGACATGCCATGTTGTCTGATCCATAGGCGTTTGTCCTATTTCTTTATTTAACTTTTTCATGGATATGATTATGAGTAACTCGACTGGTGTTTAATTAGAGACAGGGGCACTGCTTATGTGTCCGGAGCACCCGAGTGTACCAATATTTTTTAATTAGGGTACTCATTCTTTTTGTGGCGGTTTCGTTATGTCATGCTATTTTAATACTGTCCTATGGTTTTCTATTTTTGTTGGCCGTTCTGTTTTCCTACATTTTACTTTAGAATTAATTGTAAGACGCTAGAACATATAACGAAATACGGATGCGTTAACTATGGATATATCAGGGATTATATACTTTGACGATAATATAGAAAATTAGCTTATGTAATGTGAATTTCCTGAAAACAAAAACAAATATTAAAATATGCAATAAATATGCATCCAGCATTCGTATTCCAATCTCATAATACGAGCAAATAGATCCCATATTTATTTAAACAAAACTCTCTAAATTTTTAATATTTGTTGTCAGCTTCGACCTGCAAATCTGAAATGGAAATCATCACGTCGCTTTTAACAATATCGTTGTATATTCCTTTACCGTTGTAGGCGCTAATTTGACAAATTCATTGATATTCTATTGATGATTTAATTCATCATATTCAAATAATATATATCGGCCGAAATAAATAATTTCTTAAACTGTCCCTCTATGAAACGAACATCATTGAAAACTAACAGTCGCAAACAAATGCCTTGTACTTTTTCATTGATAATGACTGACTTACTTAAAAAGTTCAAAACCGAAATCTCTTACGTCCGAGGTCAGTTTCCTTGTGATGTTAGAAAATTTCACATACACCAATTTCTTCGTTGAATTTCTTCTCACAGATAGCAAATAAATATATAAATAAACAAATTAATTATTTTACACAAATTTTTATTGTGTGAATAACTCTGCTACTTGGCATAGAAACATTTGGCTTCTTAAATGTTGACCCAGTTTCTGTAATGCGATAAAAAACATCTGTGTTTGATGAATAAACTTAGAAAATAGACTGAGCAATATGATGAACGATATAAATAACTATATCTACAAATGAAAATTTTTAATCAGGGCAGGGAAATTGTATACTCGTATATTAGTAATCACTGATCAGGGTTTAGAGATGCGTACAATTTCAATTTATAATATCTTATCGTTTTAATTGTCGACTTCAGGTAATTCAATAAGAAAAGTACATTTCCTCATTATTAAGCGGGTTAAATTATAGTGATACCCATAGGCATAGACCCAACATAAAATTATAGATTGCAGTTACCAGTCTGCAGTTATGTAAGCTTTTTGGAATTTAAAGTAGGTCATGCCATCTCCAGAATAAATTAAATACAAAGGGAATGGTAATAGCCTTAAGTTCAAAACGTACTTGAATATAGAATTGCCATACATTGTATTTCTCTGTCTCTAGTATCTCCGATACTGTTTTTCTGTGACCAGATTTCTAGGTTACCGTTTATATCAATTATATCATTCAAAGAATGTTAAGACCTATTGAGCTACTATTTTAATGTTTCTTTTTGTTGTTAACTTTGAGGTAAAATACCAGGAATCTAAAAATCAAAGTGACACGAACTATTCATGGGCCCTCATCGTTTGCTGTCGAATATATTTTGGTCTTAAGACGCTTAAAATAACGCGGGATAATACGTCGTTTTCAAGATATAATCGCTCTCGTTAAAGGAGGTGGAAATTGTAATCCTGATCACGTGACGTCATAAAAAATTTAGGACACTTTTAGTTTAAAACGGCGACACTTGATACGAAATGGGACGGCATAAGAAAGACGATGCAAAACGAAACATGTGCTGTGTTGTGCGGGGGTGCAGCGCCAACACTAAACATAAAATTTAGGGAAAGGAGTCAAGTTTTATTCCGTTTTATGACGTTCACATGATGTTAAAGACGGTACGTTGAGGAAAGTGCCCTAAATAAAATCACGTGATACCATTACTCACGTGATATGATACATCTAACTACCTATCGTGAAAACGACGTATTACTCGTTCTCTGAATAGAGAAAATGAAGATACATACAGAGTCTTTCAGGCAAAATTATGTCCAGAAACAACGTTTTAATTATATATTACTATACACAGTGTCTGCATACATGTAATCTTTATGTACATTGACCAATGACTCGTGATTTTGCAAAAAATCTTGGGATGTAGCAGGGACAGTCTAATTTGTAGTCCATCCATAGTGGCAAGCTTTCAGAATCATCTTATAAATTATATCATTTGTCTAAATTAGCTAAAGTGAGCATTTTACATTATAGAATGACCTTTTAACCTGTCATTAAAAATTTAAATGCTCTTTTGGAGAACACTATAGTCGTTTTGGTAACTAGACATTTTAAATTTATTTAGAGTCGTTAGATATATTGCATATATATCAAAGCAGCATGAGCTCTGGAGAGCTCTTTAACTGACTATAAGCAAACAATAAATACACTTTGGTAGCTGGACATTTGGTACACTTGAACACTTCGGTACTAGGAGTTCATGTGTCAAAATTGTTTAAATTTAGTATATTTTGGTAATACAAATGTATGTATTCAAATTGGTAATAGAAATAAAATGATCTGTATGGCAAAGATGAGATTGCAATTTCAATTTTTGTTTATATCTTTTATTTCTTTTGTTATGTTTCGTAATATGGTGTGTTGGAAAAAAATTATCATTTATGTAATATTTGTCTATTTATATCTTATATTTTTTCTACCTCCAGACATTATTCTATGAAACAAGGAATACACCATTTTTTTTACCATTTTATTGATCTCAATACAGTTTAATAAATTTCAACAATAATATAATTAATTTTTAAGGAGAAATTTGTAATATTCCTATCAAAACAAGTTTTTTATTCATCTGTATATACATCTCATTTTCTTTTAGCCTATTTATGAACAAAACACAAAGTAACAATGCTTTTATCATCCTCACAAGTCAGGGTTTCTGTGTCCACATGTGTCCACGAACCCCCGACAAACTTAGCTAGGAAATTCCCGGGCTAGAAGATTTTCATATGACGTCAATCCTTTAAAATATCACAACTAATGAAATTGCTTTAAAGAAGCAAGTGTTTGGCAGTAGTCATTCCTACTCATTCTGGAGTGTGAAGAAAACGTAACGCAACTAAATAATAACACGTTAATAACAAACTATTAACACTACTGTACAAAATACACTGATTTTCACATGGTCTACGCAACACATCCGTTTGGTTTATTTACAATCGACATCGGGATATCCCCTAACCAAGTCGGGAATGAAAGCGAGCATTTGATTGGCTACATTAAGGTATAATGTAGCCAATCAAAATAGTGACTTCTAGCCCGGGAATTTCCTAGCTAAGTTTATCAGGGGTTCGTGGACACATGTGGACACAGAAACCCTGACTTGTGAGGATGTGCTTTTATACGCCCGTCAAAGACTGGTCCTATTATGGGAACACTCATGATGGGCAGGTGGCATCCACAGCGATGTCCGCTCTCTAACTTGAAGAGTTGTTGTCTGATCTTTATAAAACTTGGGGAAAATGTTTTTGGGCATAATATTTGGCAATGTTCGAAAACCAGCCAAATCACTTCAGCCACTTCAGAGAAATGGCACTTTATACAAAAATGTCAAATTCGCCATGTCCTCTCTAACTGAAACACTTGTTGTTGGATCTTCATGAAACTTAGGGAAAATGTTTATGGGCATAATATCTCAGCCAAGTCGAAAACCAGCCAAATCACTTAGGAGTTATGGCCCTGTATTTGGACAAAAAAGGTCAAATTAATTAGCCTTGTCCGCTCTCTTAAGTTAAACAGTTGTTATTGGATCTTCATTAAACTTGTCTGGCCATAATATCTTGGCCAAGTATGATATCCAGCCAAATTACTTTAGCCACTTTAGAGTTATGGCCCTTTATTTCTAGAAAATGGCAAATTCACCATTTTCCACGATCTAACTTAAACAGTTGTCTGATCTTCATGAAAAATGTTTATGGGCATTATATCTCGACCAAGATTGATAACCAGCCAAATTGCTTCTGCCACTTCAGTATGGTGGCCCTTTATTTATAAAAAAATGGCAATTGTTCCATGTGCGTATTTTGTACCACTTTGGCACTTGTTACTTTTAAAGTTCCAATAATTAAACAGGTACTGATATGAATAGGATTGAGTACCTAAATAATTGTACAGAGTACCAAAATTTCTGATGTGACTAGGTACTGAAGTGACCTGATGCCCTTTCTGAGTGTTGTTACTTAATTATTGCTCATTTGTGAAAAACATGGTCACCATTTGTCAATTCTTCTTTCTTATTGGCTGATTTTTAAAAAAGCATCTTTTCAAGAGTCACAGACTGAATAAAAAATATGCTTGGCAGATACATTTCTTTGAATGTCCTTATCAAGTGTGTTACTAGTACTTTGGTGCTGAATGGAAATTTATAATGGCTGTAAGGGGAGGACAAGGCTTACGTAGAAAACCTTTGTTAAATTACATTTCAGATTTCTTTTCAAGAATATATCATCTTCTCTTTGGAAATAAAGTCCAAGGGGTTTGTAACTTAGCAATGATATGAATTACACTTAAAGATTTCTCTTATTTGGTCTTAAATTAGGGTCATGCCACTTAGTGGCAGACACACTATGGTGATCAGTCAGTTCGTCCGTCTGTCTGTCTGTCTGAAACTTATTGTATCCAAGCTATAACTTTTTCTCTTTTGAGGTAGCTGGCTTTTAATATTTGGTAAGTGGGTAGATATTTTCAAAGCGATGTGTTGCATACCAGTTTTGATGTCCGTTGGCAATAAACTTTGACCTCAAGGTCACATTATTGCATTTTGAATTTTGTGTCCAAGCTGCAACTTCTTCTCTTTTGAGATAGACTTTTGATATTTGGCATGTTGGTACAAAGTAGATCATTTCAAGGCAATGTATCACGTATAAGGTGACCTTTGACATTGAACTTAAACCTCAAGGTTGCATTGTTGCTTTCTGAATTGGAACAGTGTCCAGGCTGTCATTTTTTCTTATATAAGGTAGGCTTTTGATATTTGTCATGTAGGTAGATCATTGGCAACCTTTTACCTTGAACTTTGACCTCGAGGTCCCATGATAATTTTTTGAATGAAAAATTCATGTACATGCATGCATGTACATGGATGTTCTGAAATTTTCTAGTCACAACATTAATTTATAGCAGGTCCAACAGAGATACCATCTAGTGAGATCATGGCTGTCATAAGCAATCCTTGTTACTGTATGGCTGAAATTTACATGAAAATTTTTTTTCTCTGAAATATGCTATTTTGTCAATAATTAAAATAGCAGTAAATTAGTTATGTCAAGGAATATTTTAAACCTACTTTTCTAAGACAATTAATACTCTAATAATAGAATAGTTAAATTGGGTAAGCCACGTTCAGACAAGTGCTGACTAAAATTATTTCTTGATCTTTACATCATTGTCCGCTTCCCAAAGGGATTACCAGTAGTTAATATGAAAATAACAAATTCAATAACTTTTGATTATTTATTTGTATGTTTTTGGTTTTACTGTAATACACTTTTCTGCTTTTCAAATTGGCATCCAGTTTTTATTGTGGAAGGATTCAGAGTGTCTGGTGAAAACCTTAGACTTTTAGCAAGACTGACAATCCTTGTCAAATTATCAGTATAGAATGTCCTTTACTATAAGTCAAATGCAAAGTACTAGTAGGTTGCTAGCTATCTAGACCACTCAACCCCACCCTGAACCTCCAAAGTACTAGTAGGTTGCATTGCTAGCTATCTAGACCACTCAACCCCACCCTGAACCTCCAAAGTACTAGTAGGTTGCTAGCTATCTAGACCACTCAACCCCACCCTGAACCTCCAAAGTACTAGTAGGTTGCTAGCTATCTAGACCACTCAACCCCACCCTGAACCTCCAAAGTACTAGTAGGTTGCTAGCTATCTAGACCACTCAACCCCACCCTGAACCTCCAAAGTACTAGTAGGTTGCTAGCTATCTAGACCACTCAACCCCACCCTGAACCTCCAAAGTACTAGTAGGTTGCTAGCTATCTAGACCACTCAACCCCACCCTGAACCTCCAAAGTACTAGTAGGTTGCTAGCTATCTAGACCACTCAACCCCACCCTGAACCTCCAAAGTACTAGTAGGTTGCTAGCTATCTAGACCACTCAACCCCACCCTGAACCTCCAAAGTACTAGTAGGTTGCTAGCTATCTAGACCACTCAATCCCACCCTGAACCTCCAATGACTTTTGACAAATAAGGGAATATGAAAACAAGAAATACAATTAATTTTGATTGATTGATTGATTTCATTTTGGTTTTACATCCATCAAGCAGTATTTTAGCTATAGTCATTACGAGAACAATACATCAATTCGAGATATATGGACTAAAGAGAACAAGTTTTTGAATGGCACTGAAAAGTATGGAGTATGGGTAGGGCAGAAAATCTTAAGTAGTGGTTGCAATGAGCCTACTCTTATTGGAATCTACAAAAGGGCTCTTTATTGTGTAAGGATCGTGGCACTCTCCAAACATGTCACCCATTATGGTCTGCGGCTAGGCTTTACATATTATGAACTGACAACCCCAAACAAGGAAAGGGTCTCCCCAATCCACCACTCAGGGATGTGCTTGGCCTCTCCCCAGGTGGGGATTACTTTTGATGAACACTTTTATAAACACCTAACTTAAAATTCAGCTTTACAGTTATTTTACACATTACAAGAGTTTTTAAATGTTTCTGAAGGTGATATAGGTACAGACATTCATACCAAAGGGGGTGGGGGGGGTGTTCTCTGGGTACTCCAACAATAAAAACTGGACATGGTGTCCAGTTTTTCAGCTATATCATGGTGATATAGCTGAAAATTGCTGAAAGTGGTGTTAAACTATATTCAAACAAACATTCATGAGTTTCACCTTATGAACCTTCAATTATTTTTATTGTTAAGTTGTGCTTGTTTAATATAATAGAATTGTCATTTAGTACAGTGAAGCATTTGCAATAAAAGTTTCAATTATGACAAAAAGTTATATCTTATATTTCTTTACTTTTTAGGATCTATAGATTTACTAGACAAAGTGCAAGTCGGGAAAGTATCAAAATCTCAGGATGGGATGTGTCCAGGCCGAGACTCTGCCTATCATCTTACTGGTAGTGAACAGTTAAATATAAATTTACAAGACGCATTTAAAGGTAAGAAAGAAAGACTCTGATACATTGGTTTCTCAGTAGAATTCCCCTCTATATTGTCCATCACTTTGCACCACTAACTTTTCTCGTCCATCAGATACTTATTTTCAGGTAAATTTCTCCTCTGATATAATGCCACCATCATGCATCACCAAAGTAAAGCGTAGTTCAATAGTTGGTTTATATATAACAAGGTTGCCCTTAAGTTTAATCAGTTTCTTGTGATACTAAAATTGTTTTCATTTTCATCTTAAAAAAGTGCTATTTCAAAAAAGTTGGTAATACCGTAATACAGCTCTACTGTTAACAGTATGACAACCAGAATGTTTCTCATGAAACATGTAAATACATATATATAATTTTCTGTTTAAAAAAAACTGGATGTATTCATTAACTTATATATTGAAAGTTGATGGTTTGTCATGTTCCCTGTACATTATACAGCTGCAGAAAAGGGAGATAAACTGAACACAATGGTGTTTAGATAGACATATCATCGGGATAACGATGGGCAGAGTATTATTTTCCCATTATAACAAAAAATAGAGCATAATTTCTCAATGTGGGCCAGCAATTATTGTTTTTCCTGGATGACTTTATATAAATCTTCATATATTTTGTGTGAAAGCATCATGTTTAAGACTTCAACTCAACATTAATTTTGATACAGACTTGTTAACCTGCTTCTTGTCTACATGTGTAACTTATACTGTAGAACATAGAGTAAAAACACAGTCGAAAGCTGGTATTACAGAATATCTTTGCTGTGGAGATAAAAAATGTCTGATACTGATGTAGTGCAATGGTCACTTGTTAATAATTAATCAATATATAATGAAAACATTCACTCAGTGTTGTCAGTAAAATGGTTGACACGATTATTGCAAAGATATAAACAGATTTAAAATTATTGGTTGGAAGTCACATGAAAAATATGAATATTTAATTTTGTAAAATATGTATATTTGCAATTCCTTCAATGATGTCATTTTCTACTTCTAGTCCTGCTTCATGTATAATTCAATCAACTTGTGTACTTTTAATGATGTATTTATTGTATTATCAGTTTTGCAACAGTTGATTCTTTTTCATTGTAATATTGAATATACAAATTTATTTATTTTAGATAAAAGACTGATAAGTAAATACAGCTTTTTTTATATCCCTCCAACAAAAGTTACACAGTTACAAGATGAGATCCCTCATTTAACTTAGAAAAAGGATGGTCTTTGTAAATATGTTCCAAGCACTACATCATTGTTGTTGAAACAGTCACAGGTTATAATCAGTTGTGTAGCCTTATAATAGACATATTATAAATAAAGGAAAATTGTGCATTATTTTTTACTGTTGACTTACAATGTATCTTCAATATTTATTTCCAGAAGGTCTTCCTGAAACATTCACAATAATAACAACATTCAAACAGACAAAGGTAGAGCTTGCACAAGGTGTGAAGAAGCTGAGAATTCCTTTATTGACCATCTATAATTCAGAGGAAGCCAGAGAAATCCTCAGTGTATATGTTGGTCTGCGGACTACGTTTCTTTTCAGCGATAACACACTTAAAACTACCAAGATTGTTAGATTTAACTTAAATACTAATGATGAAAGGTAAGTTAACAGAGTTTTTTGGTTTTTAGCTCACCTGACCCAAAGAGTCAGGTGAGCTATTGTTATCACTGTGCGTCCATCGTCGTTGTCGGCGGCTGCTGCGTCTTTAAACTTTTTACATTTTAATCTTCTTCTCTGAAACCACTTGGCCAATTGAAACCAAACTTGGCCATACTGTTCATTGGATGGACCTTTACAAAGTTTGTGTTTTTTATTTGGATTGGTAAACCAATATGGCCGCCACCGCAAGACTTAGTTTAACATAGGACCCTATGGGAAAAAAGTTTAAAAGGGCTTCTTCTCTGAAACCGTTTAACCAATCAAAACAAAACTTACTAGCAATATTGTTTGTAAGGTCCTTTATAAAGTTTATGTTTTCTATGCCAACTGGAAATTCAAAATGGCCACCAACACAGGACTTAGTTTAAAATAGGACCCTATGGGAAAAAGTTTTAAAAGGCTTCTTCTCTGAAACCAGTTAATAACCAATGGAAACAAAAACTTACTAGCAATAGCAATATTGTTTGGATGGTCCTCTATAAAGTTTGTGTTTTTTATTCCAATTGGAAATCAAAATGGCCACCACCGCAGGACCTGGTTTAACATTGGACCCTATGGGAAAAAAAGGCTTCTTCTCTGAAACCGTTTAACCGATGGAAACAAGACTTACTACCAATATTATTTTGGATGGTCATTTATAAAGTTTATGTTTTTATGCTAATTGGAAAATCAAAATGGCCACCACAGCAGACTTAGTTTAACATAGGACCCTTTGGGAACAATTTTAAAAAGGCTTCTTCTCTAAAACCGGTTATCCAATCGAAACAAAACTTACTACCAATATTGATTGGATGGTCCTCTTTGAAGTTTATGTTTTTTATGCCAATAGGAAAATCAAAATGGCCACCACAGCATTACATTGATTAGCAGTAGACCCTATGGGAAAAAGTTTTATTCTTTTCTGAAACTGATTAACCAATGGAAACAAAACTTACTGACAATATTGTTTGAATGGTCTTCTTTCTTTAAAGTTTATGATTTTTATTGCCAATTGGAAATTCAAAATGGCCACCGCCACAGGACTTAGTTTGACATAGGACCCTATGGGAAAATAAAAAAAAAATCTTCTCTATAAAACCGGTTAACCAATGGAAACAAAACTTTCTACTAATATTGTTGGATGGTCCTCTTAAAAGTTTATTGAAAATTACAGGACTTACTTTAACATCAGGGAAATGCCATCTTCATTGCCTATAAAATCAGGTGAGCGATACAGGCTCTTAAGAGCCTCTGGTTTTATTGGAAATTTTTTTTGGAGCAAATTTCAGCAATGGAATGGTGTCTTGTTTTTAGCTCACAAGGACCAAAGGTCTATGTGAGCTATTGCCTGTTGTCCATTGTAAACTTTTCAAAAATCTTTTCCTCTAAATCCATGTGGCCATGCAATTTTGTTCAGACTTCATCCTTAGATTACCTTGTTTCAAATTTATATCCAGGGTGTTTATCAATGACCAAAGATGTCTAGTGTTACTAAAAAAAGAATATGTCAACTCATTTTTGCTCAATATCTCAAATATTATAATAACTATAGAGAAAACTGTTACCTCAAATTGACCAGCACAATAAACTCCACAAATATTTCAATTAGTCAGAAGTTTGTAATGAATTCCTGCAGGAGTTATTGCTCTTAAATGACGATTTTTGACAAAATTTTTAGTTTTTACAATTGTCAATATAACTTGAAAAATATAACAGCTAGACTGACATTGTACATTGCTAAATGATCAGCAAGACAAATCCTAAAAACACTTAGTTGGTTCAAAATTGTTTGACCATTTCTTGTAGGAGTGCAAATATGGTCAGCAATAGTCCTACAAGATGATTTCTTATATTGCCCTTTATTGAGGATTACCAATTTTTTCCTAAGAAAGTAAATACTAATACCTAGAGTAAAACTGTTAATAACAAAAATAATCAAATGGACAACGTCTGGTAATTATCTTATTGTCTGAAAATTGTCGGATGGCTTGTAATAGGAGTTATAGCCCTTTAATAACAATTTGAGGTGAAATTTGTAGTTTTTGCCCTGTAACTTAAATGCCATTACAGGTTATGTGAAACTGTAAGTTGCAAAAAATGATCATCAAAACAAAGCCTACAAATCTTGACCTAGTCCAAAATTGTTTAGATGACTCTAGCAGTCATTGCCTTTTAATGTCGAATCCAGATGAAATGATAAGTTTTTTGTTATGAATTAAAGTCTATGGCAGCTAAAGTAAAACTAAGTTATTAGCCTGAAGGACAAGGCCTACAAATCTTTTAATTAGTTAGAATTTGTCTGATTGCACCTTGAAGGGAGTTATTGCTCTTAATCAAATTTTTTGAAGAAATTTATATTCTTTACCCAGTAACTTAAAAGCTTTAACAGCTAGACTGAAACTGTAAAGTACACAAATTTAAAGATAGCTTGAAATCATTTGTCTTCCATGTGAGCAATTACAGGCTACTTGGAACCTCTAGTTATTATACAGTTATTAAGAGCATCAAGTGTGAACCCTGATCTTCAGCAGGAAAACTGGCTGCTCTTGTCTGTTAAAATCCTTGTAGGAGTTATTGCTCTTAAATGATGATTTCAAACATACCTGGCCTCATATTTTGCCATAAACACTGCAGGCTTGTTTAACTCTATGATTTTGATACATTTTAAAAAATTGTCTGGCCTTGCATTGTTCTATTTAATGTAGGAACATAACAATATAACACTACAAGTACATATAATGCACCAATATTATAATATTATCTTGAAACTCACAAGTTCCTGTTATATATAAAGGTATAAAGATAAGGACTTAAGGGCATTTGTTACTAAAGCTGCAAATATAAAATTGAGTATTTTTGTCTTTTTTGTTGTTGTAATAAGTGTTTTATTATATTAAAAATGACACAGATTTTGTGGTTGTAGAAATTTCAGTGCATAGATCAACCATAAATTCATCATGTGGTCTCCTTCTTAATTTACAGTTGGCATCGTTTGGCAGTTGTTGTCAGTAGAGATGAAGTAACAGCTTGGCTTGATTGTGATGCCCAAGAACCGAAGAAACTTCAACTTTCTCTTCCGGCTGTGATAAGTCGTGAGGGTCTTGTTTTTATCGGCAGGGATTTAATAGATTCTACACCTTATTCTGTAAGTTCTGGAAACAAATTTTTTGATGATTATAGTTTTATTATTTGCTATTACAATGACAACCAGAAATTTGTATATTGTTGAGAACTGTAATTCCTGCTGGTGCAAAATCAAAGAAATTTTGTAACTAAAGAATAATAATGAATCCACAAGAATGTTTTTGGAACGAAGTAAGTACTTAACTATTATAATATTAAATCACACAGTAAATATTCATTGATGTATACATTGTCTAGGGATTATTGCAAGACCTAGCTGTATTACCTGGAGACCATGGGATCAAACATTGTGTTGAGTTCTGTCCAGAATGTATGGCTGGTCCAGGACATGGTGTCAAGTCAGAAGATTCTGGACATATGGTTACAGAGGATGGAGAAATGGTCTTAGTAGGTGGAGTCAAGAGTGATGGTGTTCCTCCTGTTGACCCAAAGTCTGGGCTTCCTCTTGTTGATTCCAGTGCTGGGCCTCTAATGGTTGGTAAATCAGGCGGAGAAATTGTGCATTCAGGAGGAACAAAAGATGGGGGAATGCTTGTTGAGCATGTCGAAGGAGAAAGTGAATTAGGCATGCCAGTCATGGGTGGAGAACAGAAGACTGGAGGACAATTTGTTGTTGGAAATAAAGTTCACGACAAGGAAGGATATCTGGTCGGAAAAGATGGAAGCTTGGTATTTATGAATAAATATGATAAATGCAGAGTTGATCACAAATTCTGTCCAGAAAACTTTTGTTTTTGTAAGTGAGACAATTTACAAAATGTTAGTTAAGGTTAGGAGCAGTATTATAGTATGACAATAACCATTGCATTTTTGCCTAACTCTTAGATTCATTGCATTTTTAAATTTCTCTCTTTTCTACTGAAGGATGGGGATTTTCTCCTGGTACTGCAGCTTCCTCCACCAATAAAACTGGATGCCATGATATATCTGAAAAATTGCTAGAAGTGGTGTTAAACACAACAAACAAACAATCGTAATACATTTCTATTTATAATATTCATACTATTTGTTATTCTGTTATTTTCAACCTAACATATTTTCTTTCAAATAATAATTTTACAGCTTGTAGAATATGATGCAGCAGCTGGCCTCTCCTATGCATATAGATATGTAAGTACTTTCCAGGTCTTTGAACAGTTTCTTACAATATTTTTTTATCCATTAGGGCATCCATAAGAAAACAGTTTGTTTTGGTTTTCTGACCAAAGAAATTTTGCAGTACTCAAACATTTTATTTGGATTTCTGACAAAAAAATTTAAAACACTATTGTTACCATATTTTTACTATAAAAATGTGTTTTTTGAAGAAAATTTTGATTTATTAAATTGCGTTCTGACTACACAGGCAATTTATAAAACTCTTAAACAGTAAAAATATTATACTTTAATTTTCATTTGTGTTTCTAATACATGTATGTCGCTATTAAGAATAAATGTTCCCTTGTGTTAGAAGTATTACTGACATGCAGGGTATCATTAAAATGACTAAATCACTTTGATGACCCGACTCAAAACTGCTGCAAATATGTAATTAAGGTATCCGGACCACGATTGACCATGTGGTCATATTTGGTGTACTGGATGTCCATTGTTTTTCAATGGTGCAGACCTCGGTAATGTTCGGCAAACATCGGAACTACTATTGGAGTAACTAGCCTGTTTTTTGCTCAAAGCTGTTAACATTGACTCAAAGTAAAACAATATATTTAATTTGTATCATTAATTAGCAATACATTGATTTAATAATGCCGTATTTCTTGTTCGAAAAATAAAATTAGACAGTGACTTCAATTATTAGTCAGATACCTTAAAACATCTGATAATATTTTTTGTTTATGTTTCTTGCTATGTATTTATAAAATAATGTTTGGTAGATAAACTGAAAAATTTCTTTCTGTGCAAAGTAAATGTTGTTATTTAAAAAAAAAATTTGGTAGTAAAATCTGTGTAGGCTTAATGATAAAAGCGGATATAAATCACAAGTAATTGTTTTGTATCCTACAATAAAATCTGTGTATGCTAAAGGATAAAAGCCGAAATTAATCACAAGTAATTATTTTGTATCCTACAATAAAATCTGTGTATGCTAAAGGATAGAAGCCAATATGAATCACAAGTAATTGTTTTGTATCCTTCAAACAGATCTCTATATCCAGATATTGACTAAAAATTTTTCATTTTTCAGGGACCACCAGGTCCACCTGGGCCCAGAGGTCCACCAGGGCCACCTGGTCTAAAAGGAGATACGGTATGTAAGACATTGCTACATGCAGTAGGAGTTACTACCCATTTGAGCAGGAGTTATCTTTCCATTAGAGTAAAAATTCTGTCCTATTAAAGTCAAGTTTTAGCATATATGTGGTAAATTTTTTCGATAAAACAGGACATTGATTTAGAATAAGTAAAAATATAGCTAAAAATAATATTTATAATATTCAAACATAGGCTACATACAACAGACCTGCTAGAAAGTGAGTAACTCATTTAGGAAACAACATATTAATAGAAAAATGACATCTTGGTATTTAATATTCAAGTCATTTAAGCATAATACATAACCAAACCCTGAAGCCTTTTATGGATTGCTAGACATTGTTAGATATATATATTGACAGGGCTTTGGTGGAAGAGATGGTGTACCAGGCTCAACAGGACTACCGGGAGCTCCAGGCCACGTATTTGTTATTCCTGTAAGTACTGAAAACTTACAAACAAGTCTTGTTTACACTAAATTTTCATTTTCTTCCCAGATATATAATGGAAATTGCATCTATGTACCATACAATAATATTGACATATAGTCCAAACAAGATAGTTACCTTGGCTGCATATCCAGGTTGCTGATCCATGTCACAACCATTCTTCATCAGACTTGTTTATTATCTCTATAAGTACTAAATGACTGAAGGTTATGGATACAGAAAATATACAGGTTTTTTTTATCATGAACTCCTGATGTGCAGTAACTATTTTTGGGCAAAAAGATTTTATTTGTCAGAGATAACATTATTTGTTATATCAGCGGGTGATCTATGTATGTTTTAATTGAAGATTTATTGTTGTCTGTTCATTTATGTTTATCAGTTACGTATGGGTAGTAATATGTCTGCTACCTATTAATTAATAAATCTTTTCATGTTTTTTTATAGATATATTTACTAGATAATTTTACTTTCTTTTTTTTAATTTTCCGTTGAAATTGACCTCCAAACTGAATTGTGTCCAGATTAAGCTGAATTTCACTGTCATAATAATTCGATTTTTGTTTTGTGATTTGTTGCCAAAAAGATCTTATGATTGTTTATTCAGTATCCAGATTTTAGCTGAAATATTGATTTCTGGACATTAATCTTCAATCAACAACCAAACTGAATTAGCATACAGTTCTGGACATTTCAGGGCTACATTTTAAACTATTTTCTTATTACCTAGAGTTTCAATTTTAGGAACTGATAGTGTTGAAAGGTATGGAGACTGAAACATACTTTTTTTTATACTCCCACTTTGAAGACCATGGGGGTATACAGTTTTGCCCTTGCCAATTCCTCAGTTTGTTCATTCGTTCATTCATCTTTACGTAAAAAAAATTTCTATTAAAGTTTTCTAAGCAACTATCGGATGCAGAAGCCTGATATTTTGCATATTGCTTTATCCTATAGTACCATATAGTGTAAAGCGATTTTATGCTCCTTGGTCATCTAGTTCATGTTTACCAAATAGTTTTTGTGAAAGCAAGGGTATCACTAGTAAGCATTAGCTCACAGATTTAATTTTGTTTTGCCTGTCCACAGGACAAATACACAACAAAATATTATCTTACATATATATTTTCAGTTGAATTGGGATCAGAAGAGAGCTCCACAGGCCGAGGCCTTTAGACAGATGTTGCAACAGCACATGGTAAGTCTAAAATGTCAAAGTTAGGCAAACCTGTTCAGTGATGTTTTATTATTTCTTTTCATTTATACAGAGAACAAAGTACTGATAAAAACCTACTTGTTTCTATTTTACAAATCATTTCAATCAAACAGGTAATGTTTGAAGTCTTGCTTTAAGCTACAAGAGCCTTCATTTCTGAATGTTCATCTTTGGTTAATTGTCTGTTCACAGTTTAAAACTTAAATCTGTACACAAATTCATAATGCTTTATAAATTTTCTTATACATGTCAAACTTAATGGCTAAATTTTCCTTTTTCAGATGTCTATGAATGGTCCACCAGGTCCACAGGGTATGACTGGAAACTCTGGACCTGCTGTAAGTTTATATATTTTTTCTTTATATTGAATTTTTACATCTTAATCAATTTTATGTCAGATCGTTCAGAAGGTCAATAGTTTCTTTCCCTGAAAAACGAGCAGAAACAATGATGCCATTGAATCAGTTACTCATATCTGTTCATTGGAATACTTGAATACAAGACATAGAAGAATCATGCTACATCCATACATGTATAGGCCATGCTTTTAGAAGATAAAAATTATTTCGAGTACACATCACATGTGTTTATGGGAGATAACTCAATAAATTTAAGTACATAACATTTCCTGATTTCAATCTTGCATAAAAAGTTAAAAAAGGGGGTAATGTAATTAGTGAATAGAAAATAGAAGTGCCAGAAATACTACCATATTATCTGGGCCCTAAACTGTTGTTGACTGTAAGTCTTTTTGGTTCTTACAATAGTGAATATATTACATGTAGGGTTAGAAATCTTGACTTATAGTAACACAAAATGTAATGAGGGTCAATAGAATTTCATGTGTAAAATGAAACATTGCAGGGCCCACCTGGAGATCCTGGACTGAAGGGAGACATTGGACATCCTGGAGAGCAGGTGTGTACAAATAATTAACAAACAATTGACATGATTATATTTAAATTGGTCACATGATCAATTGTTCAAAACGATGTCTTAGACAACTCTTTATGCCAAATTTGGATGCTATATACTGCAACTACAGAAAAAGTGAAATTATAAATGTACTGGTAGAAAATGTGCTACATATATTTGTGTGACCATCAGTGTTCTGAAAGTACAAATAATTTTTAACATCCTGTCACTATGACAATTCACCCAATATGGTCATTTATGTGTTTTTGCTTACAATTATTTCTTCTGGTTATACCTGACACAACTAATTCGTGGAGGGTATCATGTTTTTGATGGGTCCATCAGTCTGTGTGTTTCTGTTCTATTCTTGAAAATGCAACCATATGTAGTTGTGCATATCGACAGTAAATTATTATTGGCTATTTTTTGTAGGAGTTATTCCTTTGAAATTCCTAAAAAATATATGTATTAAACAACTTCTAAGCACTTATCTTAAACTGAAAATCAGAATTTTATGAAACTTGGTAGGAATGAAGGACACCATATGTAGTTATGCATAGCAATAGAAAGTTATGGTCAGATACTTTTATTTAGAAGTTGTGCCCCTTTCTAACTTAGAAATTTCTTAAAATATATTTATGAAACAACCCGTAAGCACTTCTACTCTTAAACTACTAATCAGAGTTATATAAAATTTGGTAGGAATGAAGGACACCAAATGTAGTTGTGCATGGCAACAGCAAGTTATGATTGGATCAGTTGAATTTCGCTAAATATATATATGAAACAACTGGTAAATGCTTCTGTCAAACTCCTTTTTCTTGACGTAATAATGTTATAATTGACTTACTTACTTTCAGGGACCTCAAGGTGGCCGAGGTGCTCCTGGACCTCAAGGAAACACTGGAAAAAGGGTACAAAGACTTAGTTTTACTTTCTTATACTGGCTTAGTATAGGAACTTTTTTTTCAAGGTTTGGAAAAAAAATCAAGGTCTTAAAATTAAATGTTGCACATGAGATAAGATACATAATGCATTAATACAAAATAACAATTATTGAAAGATTTTGTTTTTCTCTAGAAATGGTCGATTTCTGGTACAGATGAACTAACATGCACACATCTGTACTTGTTGCAACTTTAAATCAAAACTTCTGAAACAAGAGCAATGTTATAGTAAAATGCCAGTTTATCCCTATGTTTTAACGTAGTTTCTATGAATTTTGACTTTAAATTACGCCCTGTGCTTCTACCGACTATATTTACACTAAGACACGAATGCTGTTGAAAAAATATTTTAGGCTTAAAAACAACGCACCGGTACTCAGAACCTATCTTAAATTTTAATAATTTGAAGGAGACATCTAGAGGAACAGGAAATGACACTTGTATATGTCCTTTCGGTGCTTTACTTAATTGTATTTACTCCTTAAATAAAGCGTTCAGGTGATCACTTCAGTTAGATACACGAGGTTCTTTAAAAATGGTGACATGCCTAAACGAAAAGCTGTGAAATCAAATGAGGATCTAAAAAAAGTCTTGCTAGTTAGTCTTTTTTTGCAAAATTACTCTTTCAAGGTAAAAACTAAGGTTAAATTGATCTGGAACTACTATCTTGTGAAAAAAGGGGTAAACGGGTCTGTGGTAACATAACAACGTTCTCGTTTAGTGTTCTTGTTTTGGATGTTCTGATTAGTTGTCCGAGACCATAGAGTATTAAACAATTGAGAATCTATTGCGATATTGCCATGCAAAAGTTGTTGCCTTAAGGAAGAAATAGGAACTGTTATGTGCTTTATGGAGAGCATGTTCTTTCACTTGTGATAGAAATTTGTACAACTTTTCACTCATTACCCTGGGCTTTACTTATGAAAACACATAAAATTTTGATAACTCATGGAAGATCACCAGGTCTTTCCCAAAAACGTATGTAAGAACCTATTAGTAGCAAGTGTGGTTGTTTACAAGTATATGTTCATATTGAAATACTTCTTCCAGTGATTAAGGCATATATGATCTAAATTAATTATGTTGAAATTAAAAATTCTGCATCTTAAAACAATTGGTAGATACTGAAAGTTAATGTATTTCTTCATGTTAACAAGTCCCACTATATCCAGCCAGTTAGGGAATTGATGTGTCGGGAGTCTTAGGGTTCAAAAGATATTTTACTGGTATAGTCCCTAGCATAATATGAAAACCTGTTGTTTATTTTAGGGGAGACCTGGACGAGACGGAGAGAGAGGACCATTGGGATCACCTGGTGATAAGGTAAACATAATTCATTATAGAATATTGTAAGGAGGATTGATTTGTAACTTACAGATCTGGCCCCTTTGGTACACAGTACTGATCAATAATTTTTGGTCAGATTTTCCCTCATTGCTTTAATGATTAAAAGATCTCTGAAAACTGAACACTCACAATTCTAAACACAGAATGAAATGTGTCGTTGTAAGTATATATTTTATTGTCAAAACTAGACACACTAGGAATGAGTAGCTAAGTTCTCACATCACAATATTTTAGGAAGTAAATCTTGACAAATAAGTAACTCAAAAATACTTTATTAAAAGTAACAGATGTTATATCACTCTTCTCAGGTCAAAAGGTTGTCAAACTCCCAATATGTTCATTTCTTGAACGTCTCAAAAATAAGAACTTAATAAAACCTTATTAACCTTATTAAGGGAGATAACTCATGAACGCATTAAACTAATAGATTTTTAAACTTGAGCAGAATATTACAAGTCAAAACCCCATTTTTGCATCAGCACTATCAAAAACAGTAATGGATAAAAACCAAACACAATATTTTTTAGAAACCACAATTTATTTTTGGCATTTTTCACTTTTCTTGACACAGTTGAGTAGAGGTCATTCCAATTAAAAAAAATTGGTAAAACCACTTTCATTAAAAAAAGAAAATGGGATTATCAAAACTGATTTGTCTTTTAAATTTTTTTATGGAGCCTCATTTATAAAATTAATTATTTAATTGTGACATCTTTTAGGGAGAAATAGGATACAATGGAATGCCTGGATTTAATGGACCTAAAGGTGACAGGGTAAGTTCAAATTGTAAATTATATTTTTGAATTGTTTAAAAGGGGTCAAGTGGTTGAGGTTGATTAATTGATTGTTGTTTAACATTAAGCTAGCAATATTTCCACTATATTTAGGACATTAAGTGGTTAAGGTAGTTAACAGTCTACTATTGATCACATGGTCTGTCAACACTGAGGTTGCGGGTTCAGGGTGTACTAAACTCCAATCTTGATTGACAAGGATTGCCAGTTTTCCTACCAAATGTCTGAGTTTTCACCAGGTACTCAGGCTTCCCCCCTCAATAACTGGATTCCACAGTATAGCTGAATAATTGCTGAAAGTGGTGTTACATGCGATTTGAACAACAAACAAATAAATAAGCAATTTGTTAAAAAGGCTTTTTATTTGAATCCTTTTCACCAATTGAAACCAAACTTATCAGCAATATTGATTTGATGGTCCTCTGCAAAGTTGGTGTTTTGTATGAAATTGATAAATGGTAGCCACCACCCAACTCCGTTGTGTATAATACTCAACACAATTTATACACATTTGAGTGTAAAGGTCAACAGATGGTTTCCAATGATGTCTGTGTTTCATCGTTTACTTTTTAAAAAATTTAAATTTTGTCACCTGTTTATATTAAATTGACAGCTACATTTACTTCAATGGTTTTTTGCAGGTATTATTGAGGACTGCATCGAAAAATTAATTTTATTTATAAAAAATATTCTTGCTCTACAATAAAATAATGAAAGATTTTTGCTTACAATATATAGTGATAAATAATCATATTTATACAGGGATAAATGTATGCATATTTATATTGGGATAGTATATATATAAATGCTATTGTCAAGTAAATATGTCACAATTAATAAATATTATAATTAATAAAGACATCTTTGTAGTCCATCTTTTGTTTTCAGTAACTTTATAATTTTCTGCTACATTTTCTAGGGTCTGCTTGGACCATCAGGAGAAGCAGGGCCAGTTGGACCAGAGGGCCCTCAGGTAAGCAAGTCGTATGAAAATGTTGAGTGAAATACAGACATTATATTTGTTTTGACCAAAATACAGAAAATAGATAGTTCTATTTTTCTATTTAATTTGAGTAAAATTCATATTAATTGATAATTTGAGTCGAAGAGATAGTTCTGACAACATTCTGTAGCTTTCTCCACAACAAATGTCAGACAATTGAGGTAACCAACAAATGTCAGACAATTGAGGTAATGTAAATCTCATTACATCCTTTAAACTGAAAGTAAGTTTGGGTATACTGTTATTTGACTCATGAATTAGCTTTTAAACTTGAATATGACTATAGGCACAGCCTAAATGCCAGCATCACACATTTTATGGGTCGTGACATTACTTCTGAGCACCCTACATTGCCCCTGGGAAGTTAGGTCTTTCCATAATATGCTGGTGACATCACATAAATATTAATTTAAATTACAGGATTTCAGAGATTGCAAAAAAATTTTCTGAAATTTTTATGTTTTTTTTTTAAAACATTGTCAATTAATTGATGTCAATTTAATTTTTGTGCCCTTCTTCCATATTTTTCACTGTCAGGGGTTGATTCATATTGATCAAATGACTTTTGTTACACACACTACTGTGTAGTTCAAATCTGAGATGGTCACTGATATGAAACCACTGTGCCTTCATCTGAGGCAAAAGGAAAGAAATAATTACCATGATATGCATTGTTGCTTTCAAACATGGTAAAAAATATCATAACCACAAGTAAACAAACAAACAATACCGTTATACTTTCAACTAATACATCAACACTCTTTAATGATCTTTGATTCAGTACACATATTATAATTCTTACAATACTTGATCATACAGGGAGATTCTGGAGAAGCAGGACCAGTTGGGCCACCAGGAGAAATGGTAAGGTTGATTCCATATTAAAACTTATGACTTTCTATCTTATCATGATCTCTATTAAAATATTTAATCTTCTTATAAACTATATTAAGTATGATACAAAATATGGTTCATTCTACATAACACAAGTTATGCTGCCACCTATTGGACCGAGCTAATATGTGGCAGTAGGTAAGTACAGGACTTCATCAGAAAACTATAGATGTTAGAAAGGTTTGCTTAACAAGCAATGTTTTAGATTTGTTCAGGCAGTGAACAAATTACTTAAGGAATACTTCAAATTTCTGAACAGGTTATACGATATATGGTTTGGGTCTGTTTACGCGTAATAAAACTTGAAGCGGTTTATGAATGGTGTACACAGAGCCAAACCATATTATACCGTATAACCTGTCCAGAAATTTGAAATATTCCTTATATTTAATTTAAACTATAAATCTTAACAAATTTAACATTTAAAACAGCAACCACGTCATAGAACTATTTGAAGTTTTACGGGTAAGAATAATGTGCATGATCAATGCAAGTTATATAGTATAATATGGGTTTCTACATTTGAATTGGCCAATCAGATTTCAGCTTACAAAGCAAATTAAATTATTAAACAATAAATCAAGAAGGGAAATGGGCAACACAAAGTCAGAAATTTTTGAATGCCACTGGAAAAAGAAAGTTTTAGTACAGGATGTGAATAGTAGCTTTTTGTAGTTGGTACCTTGCACATACTCTTTTTCCAAAAAATACAAAAGTAGTTATTATGCAAGGAGTGTGGCACTCTCCAAACACATTACACACTGCAGTTCATGATTAGGCTTCCCATATTTTAACCTGACAGCCTCCCTTGAGCAGATGTCTTTTTTCTGCTCCATCGGGAGGTGCTGATTTTAAACAAGCAGTATAACAAGGGAACATGAGGCCCTTATAGAGGATCTTAAAGATTGTTTTTCTCTGCCAAAATATGTATTGATGTAGAATTAATTTTTTTCAATTCGTAAAATTTCTGTAACAAAATAAAAGAATATCTAACATTGTGCAGCAGTCTTATAAATGACATATGTTACATGTTTAGAGTAGGATATAATATAGTCATCTCATATAAGGCAATTTTATATTTCAGGGTCCAAGAGGATTTATGGGACCAAGAGGCAGAGGAGGGCCAATGGGACCTCCAGTAAGTCAAATATATCTCAAGAATTTTATATTATTAAAAAACCTTAAATTTTTATTCTGGCAAAGAGTAAAGCATTGTTTTTTAACTTTATACAAGCATTTGTATAGCAAACTTCCTTAAGACAAGCACAGTAACAAATGTCATTCATTTCGTGGTTTTTATTTAGGTGCTAAAGTGTATGTTTGTGTAGGCTAGACGGGACAGCCAACATCCTCCCTTTCTGTTAATCATAAAAAATGCTTTTCTTAACTTCTTTTTAGCACACCTGGACCAAAGCTTTTGCCATCATTTGGCGTCTGCCATATGTCGTCCGTCATAGACTTAAAAAAAAATATTCTCCTCTGAAACTACTTTGTCAATTTTTTTCAAACTTGGCCACAATCATCCTATCATCCTTAGGGTACCTTGTTTCAAATTTATACACATGGTGTTGATAAAAGGACAAAGATGGCCGTTGTTTCCAAAAATATGACATAGGTGTCAACCCACCTTTTTTTGTCAATGTCTCAAAAATAATAGTAGCTTTATAGAAAACCAATATCTCAAATTGATCAGCACATTAAACTGGACAAAAGTTCCTCTCAGCCTAACTGTGTAATTACTTCCTGTAGGAATTATTGCTCTTAAATTCACATTTTTGAAAATAATTCAGTTTGTGCAATATAACTTGAAAACTATTAGAGCTAGGCTGATATTGTAAATTGCTTAAATGATCAGCAAGACAATGCCTATATAGTTGGTCTAAAATTGTCAGACCACTCCTTATAGAATTTATTGTCCTTAAATGATAATTTTTTATGAAATTTTCAGTTTTGTCCAGTAACCTAAAAACTATAACAGCTACAGTGAAACTGTAAATTGCAAGTCCTACAAATCATTTAATTTTTCAAAAATTGTCTTTTGGTATCTCTTTGGATTTATTGCCCTTTTAATAAAAATGTTTGAAGTAATTTTTAGTTTTTAACCAGAACTTAAAAAAGCTATAACAGCTAGACAGAAACTGTAAATTTCAAAAATTTAAAGATAACTAGAAGTCATTTGTGAGCGATTACAGGCTTCTTGGATCTTTTATTTTACATAGCAATTTAACATTTTGGAGTAATATTAAGATTTCTTCTTTGTTTGTGAAAATAATTTATTATAAACTGTAGCACAATATAATACATACATATAATTATTATAGGATTGAACCCCATTTTCAATGGATTTATCGTTATATCAACAAGAAAAACTCACTCACAAACATATAAAAGTCCTTCGGACTTTTATTTGTTTGTGAGTGAGTCGGTCTCGTTGATATACCGATAAATCCATTGAAAATGGTGTTCAATCCTTATAATTCTTGGAAATTGCATTAAGAAATTAATTTTCCTATTAAGGTATTCTCAATTCCATGTTTCTTGTGTATTTTGGTAGCAGCGATCGTCGACCAAACGTGTGAAAATTTGTTGATTTTTATGTACCAAATGTTATTAATAAACCATCTTTTGATTTTAATAAATACAACTTATATATATTACTTTATTTTCTTTATCGAGAAAGTGTAATTGCATTAAAATCTATTGATATGGGTTATTTTCTCTCGTTACAAATATGCATTACCATTATATTTAAGCTAAGTATGTGATATATGTATGTATATTTATAGTCATATATGTAACAAATGTCTGCTAAACATTGTTTTTATATTATGATTCTACAGATTTTTTTTATAAAAATTTAAATTTAAACAAAATGTGCTCACATGTTCACATTATTTTAGGGAGTACCAGGTACAGAGGGACCAAGTGGGCCAAAAGGAAATGAGGTATGTATTATTTAAAAGAATAACTCTTGAAGGCTGTGGTTTATCATTGTTTTACCATGGGATGGTCATTTATGATGCATCATTTTATCCATATCCCTCATGATAAAATAACTATTAAGGGCCAGCCTGCAGTAAAATTATTTGAATTCTAATATAACATTTCAGTACATTTAGGATATTTAAGGTACCTATTAGCAAGCACCATTTCCACCATAAATTGGCTGTATTGGCACAAAGTTTATTGTGACTTCCTTAAAATACATATAAAGCTCTTAGTATGTTATCTCCCTTTATTTTATTACAATATAGATAGTATAGGTCTTGATCAAGGTTTGCTTGTATTTGTTAAAAGTTATCTCCTTTTATTTTATTACATTGTAGATAGTGTAGGTCTCTATCTAGGTTTACATGGATTTGTTAAAATTTATCTCCCTTCATTTGATTACAATGTAGATAGTGTAGTCTATATCTAGGTGTACTTGCATTTTTACAGTTTTCTCCCTTTATTTTATTACAATGTAGCATTGTGTAGATCTATCTAGGCTTGCTTGTATTCATGAAAAGTTATCTCCCTTTATTTTGTTACAGTGTAGGTCTCTATCTAGGCTTGCTTGTATTTGTTAAAAGTTATCTCCCTTTGTTATATTACAGTGTATAGTACATGTAGGTCTCTTTTTAGGTTTGCTTGTTTTTTTTAAAAGTTATCTCCCTTTATTTTATTAAAGTGAACAGACAACATTAAACTGTATGCTGATGTATGGACACAGTACTATAGTTAGGATTTAGATCATAGCTTGTCTTACATGTAAAACAAATGCAAAATACTAGATATTTTAATAGAAAATTGTTGATTTTACATACAGATTGGTCCCAACACTGTTTAAGTCAACCATATAATTTTCTGGACAAAAAAAATTGGCATGTAGACTGTGAAGTACAGTAACATATTTAAAGTGATTCAGTCCTTGCAGTAATTGTTCCGAGTGAAAATGTGTATTGTATTTTTCCCAGGGTACAGTAGGAGCTCCAGGTGCCCCTGGCAATGCTGGTGCCCCAGGACCAACTGTAAGTTTAATGTTATTAAGAATAATTACATTTACAGAGACAGACAGTAGTTTGGAGAGAGCAGCTAAATAAACAGTTATGAACATGATGGTTTATATTTATGTCTTTGCTTTTAGTTAATAGTTTCTGGTAACAATGCAAAATCACTATATTAGTTAAGATTCTTAAAACATCATTTTTTTTTAATTAATTTTTTTCATGTTAAGGGAACAAAATAAAGTCTTGCTTTAGATCTGTGCTAATAAATAAGTTTGATTGTTTTTTACATGATTTATAGAATATACATGTATTTGTAACATCTTTTAAACTCCTTATTTTAGGGACCTCCTGGTCCACCTGGCCCAATGGGACCCCCAGGAATATCTGGACCTGTAGGAAAACCAGGACTGCCAGGTTTACCCGGACCCTTGGGACCACCTGTAAGTACTGTGGTAGAATTTGTTCTGTATTGATGTAGTCTGTTTTATTTTATGCAGGTGGTTATAAACAGATATATGGGCCTGAAATTGTGGCCTGAAATTGTGGCCTGAAATTGTTCTTCGAAATGTGTGAGCCAGGAATTTTTCCCATGAGATAAAATCCAGGGATTATATCTTTGGACTAGTAGCTAAGGATTTTCTCTAAGCCAAGATGTAGGGATTTTCATTAATCCACTAGTCACGTAATTTCTCTATGAGCAAGTAGCTCTTGATTTCACTTTCAGTAAGCAAAGATTTTCCTTATGGTCAGGTAACCAGGAATGATCACCAGTTAACTTTGTACTGGGAATGACATTTTTCTCTTTGTTGTAATAGTATTGATCTTTTCAATATAAGTTTCTGTGGCAAAAACTGTCACAATGTGTTCATTATTTCCCTTTGTTCAAACCTCCAGACTGATAGGGGCATTTTGAAGTTTTAAAACCAAGACACTTATGTTCTGAAAGAAATTTCCTTATTTATTCCACCTGATATGACCTGGGGCTATATTAGAATCATTTCTGTCTGTTGGTAGATCTGTCGAAGCCCAGTTATGTATATTGTTGGTACAACATAATCAGCTTGATTTTATGTATTATATTATAATATTATAGGGTTATTGCATGAATATTGGGTAATTCTATACCTGGTAGAATTGTATTATTTAGCATCCATTACCTTGATGAAAAGTGCAATTTGGCTATTGATGATGCAGTGAATTTTGAAGTATATTTGCACTAGTGTAATATGGAAATTTATTGCTAACTTTAGGTTACTTTAGGAAATATTACTTAGCTATACAATAATATATATTATATTAATTACATATATTTGGTTAGCATTGTTTCAAAGCTACCATTTCTGGTAGATTGTATTTGGAATAAACTTTATAGCATTCATAAGTATAAAGCCTATGTGTGGTTACAGTAACACTGGAAAAGCAGTATCCGGTATATGCATAATCATCAATTATATATCTTGTTTTATGTGTGATTTTGTTTTTCTCTTGCAGGGTGTACCTGGAAAAAATGGTGATGTAGGTCTGAAAGGAGATCAGGTGAGTAAATGAATCAATCTTATCCAAATTAAGGGAGCAGTCATTCAACCTGAAAACCAAAAAGACCATAATTCTTTTCCTGAAAATATTTCTTTTATACAACTTTCATTTTGTACTGTCAATGACCAATTTTCAACGTAATGGTTGCTGTCAAGTAATTGCACACTGGGCCTTTTGTTTTATTAACCCATCTATATTTCTAAGTGTAGGTCCCATATAAGCATAATTAGTTAAATCGTATTAATTCCAGGTATTTTAATAGCCACAGAATGCACTTATAAATGTGAAGTGCAAGTATATATATTGTGTAATTACAAGTAATTTTTATCATGTATCTTTAGGGAGCACAAGGATTACAAGGAATCATTGGCTATCCTGGACCACGTGGTACCAAGGTAAGTTACAGTAAACCTGCCTGTAATAAATAATATATGTGCTCTTACCTTAGATACAGGTGTTCAGTAAAGACACTTAAGGTATCCGGACCACAATTGACCAGGTGATCATATTTGTTGTCCAGGATGTCCATTGTTTTTCCATTTAGCAGACCTCGGTATTGTTCAGCAAACATCGGAAATACTATTTGAGTAACTAACTTTCTTTGCACTTAACTGTTAACATAGACTCGAATTAAACAATATATATAATTTTTATCATTAATTAGCAATACCTTCATTAAAAAAGCTGTAATTCTTGGTCGAAAAATAAAATTAGTGATGTCAACTATGGATCGGATACCTTAAAAAAAAAGAGAAGTCAAATTATGTTGTTTATTTAATAGTGAAGTGATTGTATTACAAATTCTCTTATGATTGTTTTTATTTATCTATTTCTTGCACAACTTGGGCATTCAAACAAGAAATATTAAAAATACATTTTGACATCAATCCCTGATGAAAAAATACATTCTGACGTCATTTCATATCCCTGTATGAAAAAATTTCTAATGTTATATATGAACAACATCGTTTATTATTAGGGCCCGTCACTTTGTGGTGGACGCCCTAGCTAATCGTGCTGTAGCTTTTTTATCTTTTGAGGTAGGCTTTTGATATTTGGAATGTGGGTAGATAATAACAAGGCGATGTGTCGCATACCATGGTTGATACCCTTTGACCTTGAACTTTGACCTTAAGGTCACATTATTGCATGCTGCATGACAAATTCATGTCCGTGCTGTAACTTTTATATCTTTCGAGGTAGGCTTTTGATATTTGGAATGTGTGTAGATAATATCAAGGTGATGTGTTGCATACCATGGTTGCTGACCTTTGACCGTGAACTTTGACCTTAGGTCACATAATTGCTTTCTGAATGACAAATTCATGTCAGGGCTGTAACTTTTTTATCTTTTGAGGTAGACTTTTGATATTTGGAATGTGGGTAGATAATATCAAGGGGATGTGTCACATACCATGGTTGCTCACCTTTGATCTTGAACTTTGGGGCCCACAGAGATGGGTACCATTTCACTGATATCTAGTTCTATTTTGAATGTTATATTTAAACAGTTATGTTTATTATCTTAATTTTAATTCCAAAAATGTTTTCATTCTATATATGTTCTTTTTTTTCTTTTTAGCCTGGAATTACATCATGCATATTACTCTGTGTTTCAATGATGCCCCATTTCCGTGCTATAAAATTAGCCACGCAAATTACATTTTTCATTCCATCATAAGATTAAATCTCTTACCCTAAAAAGGGCATTATAGTTGTACATGTATTAAAGTACTTATCAACTAAAAAGTTCGGTTATTTCTGGTATTCATTTATTGAAGTTGGTGAACTGTCTGGTGAGTTGTTGCCACACATATGTTTCAGTATTTATATACACATTAGCTACATTATGTATAGGTACAACTACCTGTATCATGTATAGACAGTTGTGTACATTCACTCCCAGACATGTAGCTTTGACTTTTGATGTGGGATGTATGCAGCTGTCGAGACGGGATACCAGATATTCTTAAATGAATTTAATAAGTTCTTTTTAAGTCTTTAACGTCACAGCTATAATAAAGTCACATTTCATTTATAGAATGATGAGAGTCATTCACCATCACCTGGGTGTAGAATCGTTGGTTATACCATTCATTATGATGTCAAACTGTAGATCTGACAAAAGTAAACCTATATATAGATGAATTCAAGGTCGCAGTTTGTATCAATCACTGATTTTTCAGATTTTTACAAAATACATCCTTAGATAAAGTTCATTTAAGGATTGTTTTCAATTGCTGGTTAGATTTTTGGATATAGACGACTTTGGGTCGGTTCACGCCAATAAACTGCGAAGCGTTTTATGTACAATGTGAACTCGCCCAAAGTCATCTATATCCTATAATCTAACCAACAATTGAAAACAATCTTATATTTTAAATTTAATATTATGAAAAGAATAACAAAAACAATATTTAATAAGAAGTATAATAATATTTTGCAATTCACATTTTTTAGTGTCGTCGCTTGTTGTTTGCTGAAGAATTCATGTGTAGTCAATGTCATCTATGCGTATAATTGTGACATCAGCAATCAGTCACATGCTGAAATACCAAGTAAGGTTATACGAAATGGACAATGTTGCTCAGCTGTTGAATACTTAAAGGAAATTAAAATATTGTACAAGATTCTCACATTTAATTTTTTTATTGTAGGGAGATAATGGAGTCACAGGGCCCCCTGGTATTAAAGGTGATATGGTAGGTTTATATGAATATACTTGATTTGATTTATGACACACCTGAAGTAAACAATCACTGAGATTTAAGATTGTGCATCATGTAATAAGTATGTCCACTCCAGACCAGTGTCACTGAAAACGAAAGAATTGAAAGTACAGTTTGATTTTACTAAATGACCTGGTTTGTTATGTTGCAACTCTTGGCAACAACTCTTAAGTTTTATTTGGAATTATTAACTAGATTACTCCATGAGAGGTTTAATTCTAATGCCTCCATTTCCGCTCCCAACAAAACTGGACACCATAATATTGCTGGTTAACTGCTGCATCAACGAAACAAATTAAAATGGATCCATACAGTACAAATTCTTCAGCTATAGTCTGAATTCTGCATATGTGTTGCATTATTATTATTATTGTTTAATACTTTTAAGAGCTATTCCGAAAATAAATATAAAACATGTGGCTCTAAAATAAAATACCGGTTAATGTTTGTATCAGGGCCAGCTAGAAAAGAACATAATTATGATAAAAAACATAAATATTTTAGGATTAACTACTGAAGAAGAAGAAAAAGTGTACTCGTTTACAGGATGTAACATCCTGTCGGGGTGGCTAGAGAAATATTTTTTTTTTGGTTTTTGGATGAACTCTATGTAGTTTGTACTATAATTATAGGGCAGTCCAGGTATGGAAGGATTGAAAGGTGACTATGGTTACAAAGGGGACAAAGGACTGTCAGGAAATCCAGGACCTGCAGGCTTGGAGGGAATTGAAGGAACAAAGGTAAGCATCATAGGGGATAAGTGTATTGTATTTGAAATATAGACTATGTAAATAAGGGATTTTCTTACTGCAAATGGGAAACCTGTCTATGGGTAGTGTCTATTGACAAAGAATCTTTTATTGAGATAATGAGAATGTGAATTTGTACATAAATTTAGCCAATAGGATACTATAATATAAAATTGAATTAGAATTGTCCCTTCTGCACTGAATATTTAGCTGTATGAATTAGGGGTGTGTAGGATATTTTAGTTCAGATTCATCATACAAATGTTATGTAATATGGCCTTTGTTATGGGATGGACTCTGATGATGGGGCCTTTTAAAATGGAATCAGTGTACCATGTTTTTAATAGACATGACCCCAGTCACATAGTAAGGGAAGTAAACAGGGTAGTTTTTAAATTGAGGATCATGATGCCAAACATAAAAACACTGAACAGAATGCATTTAAAAACATCATTGCTAAATTTATTTATAGGGTGATCCAGGACCCAGAGGACCAGTAGGAGAACAAGGTATTCAAGGAGAGAAGGTAGGTCTTTATAAACCCTTTAGTGATTGGTTATTGTGATATAAGGATAAGTGGGATTTATTTATATGTGGAAAATTGTACTTGTAACATGAATCCTTAGGTCTTTTTTTAAGAATAAACAAGAGATGTCGAGTATGTATGATCTAAATTAAAACAGTTTGATAATTTGCATAAATGGTCAGTTGTGCCTGTTAAATTCAAGGGTAAAACAAGCCATGCAATAACTAACTACAATTAGAACCAATAATGCACAGTAAAACTCTGCCTTAATTATGTCAAATTTTATGTTGATTTTCAATGCAAAACGATAGCATGAGCTTCGAATATAAGCTTTTTATTCAATTGGTGAAATATCGGTCGCAACATAGTAAACACTGCCCTCCTTGTTTATTATCAATTTTTAATCAGCAACATCTAGGGGCTTATTCAATTACAAGTAATTTATAGCACTGCATTGAATGAATACAAATTTCAAATCATAATAGCAAATGAAAAGTTTACATAACAATTACACGAAAAAGGGGCTTATAACTGCAGATACAGTACTAAATTCCAAAGTATGATAATATTGCCAATATACCATTTTGAAAAGTCAATTTAGTGGACTGGTTGTTCAAAAACGATATAATTAGGACCCAAATCATTCTCAAGAACACAAAAATAAATTATTACAAACTGAAATTGAAAAAAATGATGAATTTATTTTATTTTCTGCCACTAAATAAATGTTCCAAACTCGATGATCTGTATAATATGGTGTTTCCTATACTACAGGGACAACAAGGATTACCAGGTTTACAGGGCTATCCTGGTTCAGCCGGAGCAAAGGTATGTAAAATCAATCATGTTGATGGAAGTCGTTCATTGGAGATCACAAATGCTGGTTCTTTGATATTGATTCAGTTTATTTTTTAATAGTTGTCTAATAAGATCCCTGTTCCCTTTATACAGGAGGTATGACTGTATACCAAGTATAGAATACATATAAGGAAAATATCATTGTGATCAGTGTATTGTTGAGACTTGCAAGCCATTAGATAACAATATTTGCAAAATAAATATTTTTGCTGTTTGTTTAAATATTTCCATTTCAGTATATACATAAACCATAATGAGAGCATTTCTTTTTTTAGATTAACCACATCCGGACGTACAATTATTTATGTTCTTTCTAACTGCATAAATAAAATTTTAAAATGTCCTCCTTGGGTGGTTGTTAGTTGAAGTATTATTAATAGATTAGTCATAATATTAAGAGGTTTTATTTTTGTAGGAGCACTAGATAATATATTTAAGATTCTGATAAGTCTGCTTGTAGGAATATGGAGGTAAAACTCGAATGTGTCTGTACAATGAAGAGTGGTCTAATTCTACTCTGTTTTTTAACAGGGACCTCCAGGTCGTCATGGTAGACGAGGAAGAAGAGGTTCCAGAGGGAAAATAGTAAGTTTGTTAATAATCCATTTTATTTTTTTAATTAAAAAAATACTTATATTATAGTCTGTTGTATTCAATTTTTGTATTTACTGAAATGTAAACAAAAACCATTCATTGCCTCAGTGCATGGTGTTAGTGAATAGTCAAACTATAATATTCAGGTAGAATGACAAGGTGGATAAAATGTATCTCAGATTTGATTATAAATGGAAATAGATTAATGTCCTTTAAAAAGTCGTGCATTATCCATGGTCTTTTTTACATTCTTATTTGGGAAGGATGGGTGCAGATTATCAAAATTATGAACTGGGGAGTTATTTGGACAAATGGATTTTTGTCACTTTTGGTTGCCATATTTGGTTGTTTTTTTTTTGTGTGGTTACTATTCGTACTATTATTACATGAGATTACATAAGTATACTTTGTATGGATATTACTTATTATTAGGGCCCCACCTCTTAGTGTTGGAGGAAATAGTGATCAGTCTGTCCATAAGTCTGTCTGAAACTAATCGTGTCCAGGCTATAATTTTTTTCTTTTGAGGTAGGTTTTTGATATTTGGTATGTTGTTAGATTGTGTTGAGGTTATAATATTTTTCTTCCTTCGAGGAAGGCTTTTGATAGTATGTTAGTAGATTATTTCAAGGTGATATGTTGCACACCATGGTTGATGATGACCTTGACCTCAAGGACACATTGATTGGAGAACAAATTTATGTCTGGGCTGCAACCTTTTCTTCTTTTGAGGTAGGCTTTTGATATTTGGCATGTTGGTGATCATATCAAGGTGATTTGTTGTTGACCATGTTTGGTGACTTTTGACCTTGAACTTTAACCTCAAGGTTGCATAATTGCTTTTTGAATGAGAAAATAGTGTTCAGGCTATCACATTTTCTCCTTTGAGGGAGGCTTTTGATATTTGGCATGTGGGTAGATCATTTCAGTGCAACATGTTGTGTACCATTGTAGGTGACCTTTGACCTTGAAATTTGATCTCAACTGCAGGGTGCAGGCAGGGTGTACTCGACTCCAATCTTAATTGACAAGGATTGCCAGTTTTCTTACCGAAGGTCGGGGGTTTTCTCCGGGTACCCCGGCTTCCTCCCCCAATAAAAACTGGACGCCATGATATAGCTGAAAAATTGCTGAAAGTGGCGTTAAACACCATCAAACAAACAAACAAACAAACATCAACTGCAGGGCAGTATTTCTTTCTGAATGACCAATTGGTGTTCTGGCTTAAACTTTTTTCTATTATGAGGTAGACTTTTAATATTTGGCATGCAGGTATATCTTTTCTAGTCAGTCTGTTGTGTGCCATGGTTGGTGACCATTGACCTTGAACTTTGACCTCAAGGTCACATTAATTTCTGAACAATAAATTGATGTCCTGGCTTTAACTTGTTTATCTTTTAAAATAGGCTTTCGATATTTAGCATGTGGGTAGATTATTGTTCGCAGTTGTTAGTTCTAGATGAATGGGTGCTAAAAGAGTACAAAAATCATGGTTTTTGTCTCGCCTGCGACGAAAGTCGCTGGAGGCGAGACATATGTATGGGAATCCGGCGGCGGCGGCGGCGGCGGCGTAAACACTTGACATCTTGCTTCATACCTTTGTAAGCTCAAGCCCTAGGTCCATCAAATTTGGTCCAGAGGTAGCTTATGATGAGTACTTGCCAGTCAGTCACCTGTCACCTGACCTTGACCTCAATTTCACGGTCCAGCGACTACGTTAAAGTTTTTGGGTTACGACAGTTCCTCTGTAACTACGCATGGTAGGATGACAATATTTGGTGTATACGTTGCTGATGACTAGTACATGACTGTCTGGTAGGTGTCACCTGACCTTGACCTCAATTTCACGGTCCAGCGACTACGTTAAAGTTTTTGGGTTACGACAGTTCCTCTGTAACTACGCATGGTAGGATGACAATATTTGGTGTATAGGTTGCTGATGACTAGTACATGACTGTCTGGTAGGTGTCACCTGACCTTGACCTCAATTTCACGGTCCAGCGACTACGTTAAAGTTTTTGGGTTACGACAGTTCCTCTGTAACTACGCATGGTAGGATGACAATATTTGGTGTATAGGTTGCTGATGACTAGTACATGACTGTCTGGTAGGTGTCACCTGACCTTGACCTCAATTTCACGGTCCAGCGACTACGTTAAAGTTTTTGGGTTACCACAGTTCCTCTGTAACTACGCATGGTAGGATGACAATATTTGGTGTATAGGTTGCTGATGACTAGTACATGACTGTCTGGTGGGTGTCACCTGACCTTGACCTCAATTTCACGGTCCAGCGACTACGTTACAGTTTTTGGGTTACGACAGTTCCTCTGTAACTACGCATGGTAGGATGACAATATTTATTGTATAGGTTGCTGATGACTAGTACACGACTGTCTGGTAGGTGTCACCTGACCTTGACCTCAATTTCACGGTCCAGCGACTACGTTAAAGTTTTTGGGTTACGACAGTTCCTCTGTAACTACGCATGGTAGGATGACAACATTTGGTGTATAGGTTGCTGATGACTAGTACATGACTGTCTGGTAGGTGTCACCTGACCTTGACCTCAATTTCATGGTCCAGCGACTACGTTAAAGTTTTTGGGTTACGACAGTTCCTCTGTAACTACACATGGTAGGATGACAATATTTGGTGTATACGTTGCTGATGACTAATACATGACTGTCTGGTAGGTGTCACCTGACCTTGACCTCAATTTCACGGTCCATCGACTACGTTAAAGTTTTTGGGTCACGGCTGTTCCCCTGCAACTATGCAGGGAATGGTGACAATATTTTGTATACAGGCCGCTGCTGATATTTAATGCTATTTACGTAATGCTTATGACGAAATTTATTTTCGTTACTGATGCGGAATACAGGCGAGACGTTTTTCTGTGTCCACACTTGTTTTAATTAGTTAATTTTTTATCTACCTGACTTCTAAATACAACAGTGCATCTTTCAGATTTTTAACTGAAAATTTATAACAAGAATAAACCTACAAATATATAGTCTTTATGCATTTCTGTTCTGACTTCCATAACAAACAAATTCTTTTTCTTATTGAACACATGTTAAACATATTATTATTTTCAGGGAACACCAGGGCCCACAGGAGACCGAGGAGAGGCAGGACCACAGGTAATGGGCCATTTATAGTGAAATATATACATGCTCTACTAACTGTACATGATGAACATTTTAGTATTTTACCTTTAGTTAGGAGAATTCATTTTAAATGTCTGGTATACCTTTGATTTAAATGTTGGGTATAATTCAGAATCTTTTAGGCTTTATTGTGATAATACAAAAAATGGCTACCTTGATGCATTTTTCAGCTGCATGTTGATATATTTTTAAACATAGAAGAATGTGAATCCTAAATATCAGTATGTTAGTTCTCGATACTTGGTATTGTAATTTTGGATAAAGCAGCTTGAGTTGTGCACTTATCTTTATACAGATCTGTTGTTATACCACTTCAAATGTAATTCATAGCTCAGCATGCAGCCAAATAATTTTTCAAACGATGCTTTTTCCAAGTTAAGTTACAAGCATGAGCCTGTAATGGTTGTCATAATGGGGGTGGGAGGGGAAGGAATAATTTCAGTGGTCAATAATTCACCCATTTATCCATACAACCTTGTAATTGGCAGTGGGTTGGGGAAGTTATTATGTAATGCCCATTATAATTTTTTATAGTTCATATATGAAAGCATTTTGTTAGTTTATTATCCCCTCACTCGTAAGAGAGGGGGCTATATTGCAATCACCTTGTCCGTCTGTCTGTCCGTCGGTCCCTCTATCTGTCCGTGCGGTACAAACTTTCGTAACAGATTTCTCAGCTTCTGCTAAAGGGATTGATTTCAAGTTTGGTGCACAGCATGATGAGTTTTACTGTGCCTACCCTTTCCAGGTCAGTCATTTATCCATTTCCTGTTTTCAAAGCCAAAAATTAGTCAAGTGGGGGTATATAGCATGACTTAGTGCTGGTCCATGTTAATCATCTTTTATTTTTTTCAGGGACCACCAGGAGAAAGAGGAAAACAAGGCCCTCCTGGACCAATGGGACCAAAAGGAGATTCTGGAGTTCCTGGTCCACCAGGTTTCCAAGGAGAACAGGGTATTCAGGGACCACCAGGAGCACAGGGTCTGATGGGACAAATGGGTCCACCTGTAAGTTTTAAAACCATTTAGGATAGCAGGGACTGCAAGACATTGAATTACTACATGCTGTTACATTTTTATAGTCTTGGCAGAGCTTCCCCTTGTCAGAATTTAATAAGGACATGTTTTTAGATAAACTTTCTTACATTTTGTACAGAAATATTTTACTTTGTATATCCATTATATTAGCTTAACCATTTCGTCACAATATTGTTAGTACATTTGACAGTTGATGCTTGTTAGAGACATTACCTTTCTCAAGTAGATAAATTATTTGGAATTAATCAAAGGTACCTGTGCAATGCAATCTGTTTACCAACACAGTGACCTATTGGGCATGCCTGTTTTATAGTCTGTTATTTATTTCAGGGAATGCCAGGAAAGGATGGAATGATGGGATCCTCAGGAGAGCGAGGAGAAACGGTAAGTATCTCTTAGTTTACTGGCTAATATTAGGCTTAAGTATTTTTATACCCCTGTTCCTTCGTTTGTCCAAATTTGGTTTCCAGATGATAAATCAACAAGCTTGCATATGATTTGAGTGAAACTTTGGCATATTATAACATATCCGGTGAGTAAGAATTCTATTAATGCTGGAGGAATTCCATCAATGGTCAAGGTAACCAGTCAACATTTTTGGAAAGAAGTTCTGCAAGATTTAAATGGGGGTATCAGTGATCGCTAAATTAACTTTGTCCAGTGTTTTGAGCATATGCTTAAACATATGTTTTTCAGGTATTATATTATGGAAACCTTTGCTTCATCTCCTTTAATGGATTTTCAAACCCTAACATGTAAATATATGATAAACACAATACACAAAAGGTAGTTCTAATATAAAAATTATTTCTTCTACAACACAGTACTGATTCTCATGTGATATAACTTACACATTTTAGACAATATATGTACAGAGCATATTTAAAAGTATGTAAAGGTTTTAATTGTAGACATTCAGTTTTGCTGAAAACATAAAGTAATGCAGCCTGTGAAGATTAAATGTCACTTTTTCTTATTGCAGGGACTGCCAGGAACACCTGGTCATCCAGGACAACAAGGTGTCATGGGACCACCTGTAAGTTTTTTGTATTCTTTACCTGAATACATAATTAAGTTTGGTTTAAGTTGAATTTAATCCAATGGATAAGGTATGGCAGCATAGTGAATATAATTTGTTTAACATTCCAAACCTGTAAAAATATATATAATGTTTTCTTTTGTATTAATTATTTGGAAAACACATGTAACTTTAAATAAACAATATTTAATATTTTTAGATCATATAGCTACAAGCCCGGGTAAACATTGTTCATCCTTTATAGATGATCCTTTGATGGTTTTCTGGGAATGTAGCATTTTATCTACAATGTAGACGTCACTTGTTTTGGTAAATTACATTTTGTTTTCTTATTTTCATCTCTGAACCATGACCAGTCAGAACTAGATTTGGTATAAATGCTACTTTTGTGAAAATAATGGCTATACTATGTTTATAAACTGGGTATCTATTTTCTGTTTTCAGGGACCAGCAGGGGAACCAGGTCCCCCTGGAGATAGAGGAACACCAGGTAACCCAGTAAGTATATTGTATTTATAAAGTTTTTTACAATTTTATAAGTCTGTGAATGTTTTGAAAATTGAATTACACATGTTTTATTATGGGTGTTTTTATCATTCAATTAAATATTGTAACAAATTAATTTTCTCTTTTGACATAAAACTGTCATTCTTTAAAAAGATCAGAATAAAATCATCCAACGCTTCCTCTAATTATATGAATTACATGTCTTAGAAAGGTATTCAAACAAGAAGAAGTGGTATATAATAAGACTGTTTACAGTTATTATCTCCCTTTTAAGTATTATTTTTATTATCTCCCTTCAAAGTGTATTAGTATTATAAATTAACAGAGCTATAAATGGTTGATTTTCTGATTTGTTACTTAAAAAAATTTCTTTACCTATGTTTTTTAGGGTCCACCAGGAGATACAGGTCTACCAGGATCTACAGGAGAAAGAGGAACTCCGGTAAAATTGTTAATGATAGACAACAATGTGTGCTAGATCTAGATTCATCACAATACTGATTTTGTGATTCACAATACAATGATATAATTATTTTTTTTAAGCACCCCAAAAATTGAGCACTACACTAGCGTGGTTAGAGTATAATAAACGAAGTTCCCAACAGAATCTATTTTTATAATACATGTAGTTTTATTGCATGAAAAAATAATACAAAATAGAAATTACACATTAAAGAACAGCCATCACAGAAACTTGAAAGCATACAAGTCTTCATAATGAGATGATAGTGGCAATATTGTGTTAATTTATACTTATGTCAATTATGAGGTTGAATAATCAATCAGTGAACTAGATTGCTTTGGATTAGTTGCCAGAATATTTTGAGAGCCCTGATTTTGAATGACGCTCATTTTATAGTTCCTACTCCTTGTTGGATTCATTGTTGTATATCTTTCTTTATTCAAGGAAAATCCAACTTGAAGGTAGTGATAGAAGTACTGAGGGGAAGTTTAGAAAAGTGAAAATTGAGTACAGAATTATACTATTATTTAAAACAAAAATGTACGGATGAACATGTTCAGATTAATTTCATAAAGTTTATTATATTGTAAAAAACAAAGAAAAATTGATCAGAATGTTTATGATTTCAGGGAACCCCAGGTGCCCAAGGAGAAGTTGGTGTGATGGGACCTCCTGGCCCACCAGGTTTCCAAGGTGACAGAGGTTATCCTGGGCCACCAGTTAGTATTTGCGTCTTTTTTGGTGTAACAATATTGCAATATGTCTAGTCTGGCAGTGTGTTTCTTGATGTTAATGATATATATTTAAAACTTATTTTAGGACTTTAAAAAGAAGGATATTGGTCTGGTATAGCTTACATTTTTTGACACTGAAAGTTCTAAAAATTTACTCACTTTATAATTGAAACTTCTTAAAATTCAGTGGGAATAATTTTTTAAACTATTATTTGTTTCTTTGATAGTTGGAAAAGTGTTTGTTACAACAAAAGTAAATGAGAACATGTATTTCCATTCCTGGAATGCTAATAAATGTATGCCAATGCATGATACATAACATCTCACAAAAAGTTCATTATCAATGATACATTTTACAAATTTTGATGTTTTATATTCCATTAGCACTAAGGAGGTTTTTTTGTCAGTTTTTGTTGTTTTTGTACAAATTCATTCAAATATAGACTACATTTGTCCCTCCATGATGCAGCCATGTCCTCGAGACACTGATTCCTCCACTCGGCCATATTTTATATATTTTAACTTTATTATAACAATTTCTACTCACCACTACATTACATTATTACAGGGTAGAGATGGACCTATGGGAGCACCTGGAGCCAGAGGCCCTCCTGGAGAAAATGTAAGTACATTACAATAATTTTCTTATGTATGACCAATGACTTACAAGGGGCCTCCGTTGCGGAGTGGTTAAGGTAATTTATCTACTATTGATCATGCCGTTTGTCAACACTGAGATTGAGTCTCACTGCAGGCAGAGACTTGACCACAATCTAAATTGACATGGTCAGGGGTTTTTCCTGATGCTCCGGCTCCCTCCCTTATGTTCACTGTTCTAAATAGCCTATTCTGTTCTGTGTGTAATTGCAGCATACTGGTTTTAGTCTTTTAGATCTGATGGTGTATTTATTATGAAGGCAGCAAATTCTAAAATAAGACAAAAGATTGGCTATAAATTTAATCAGATTATTACAGGCATTACCTGTACCATAAGGGGGGCTTTAGATTTGCACTCCGTGGATCAGTCTGTTTTGTTAATTCTTAGAGATATTAAACTTATATTTGGTATAAGTGACAACCATTAGAATAACAGATCAAATTTGAATTTCATTCATATATACTATCCATATTATTTATTGTCATGTTAGATTAATTTTTGCAAGTCTTTGATGCATTAATTGTCAAAAAGTTTATAGTTTTGTATAATTTAGACATTGCCTCAATATAACTAAGATGACCATGAAGAATGGTGATATATTGTGGCAATCCTAAAAAGGACCTAAAACTAATAGAAAGGGTATTTCTCAGTGCTGAATATAAAATATATTCAATAAATTCGTAAGAATGAGATAAAGCACAATGTCAAAAGTACTCCTTACAGTTTTGGAATCAGATCTGGTCCTACTACTTCATTGGTTCCTGTCACACGTGTATGTAATGTCACAGTCATCCTCTATACACTTGAATTGTGACATTGTGGATATCCTCTTACATTCACTTCATCAATTTTTGCATATTTATGTGGCAGCCATCTTAATATGTATTTGTTTTGTTTCAGGGAGAAAAAGGATCTATGGGACCACCTGGAGCAGCTGGAGTTGCTGGACAACCTGTAAGTATATGTGCTAGGATAAAATGTGGGATTGGGAAATGGTTTAGTGCCAATTTGCAGAATCCCAAATTGCCGATTCCCAGATTGCCGCGTCCAATTAGCCGATTCCCAGTTTGCCGATTCATTGATATTTTACCATTAAAAAAATATTTTGTTTAAGTTCAACAACTTAAATGCAATTCTTTTTAAAATTTTCTTTTTTATATCAATTTAAATTTTCTCAGTCACTAATTTTTTAATAATAATTCAAAACAATAACGGCCCAAGCTGATCATTTATAATTGTGAAAGATTACCTAAATTAAGCACCCATAATTGTCGGTAGAGTTCAGTAACTTGATTTTTCTCAGCTTATCATATTTGTCCAAAGCCGATACTTTATAATTTTATAAGCCGATACTTCCTTTTATGTCACTTAAATTATTTAATTTATATAATTTATTTTCCTTAAAACACATAGCTCTCGATACAATTCTTTTTACACCATTTGGATTGTTCTTAATTGGTTTAATTATATGTAATCGGCAAACTGGGAATTGGCAAATTGGAAGCGGCAATCTGGGAATCGGCATTTTGGGATTCGGCAAACTGGAATGCACCCTGGGAAATATTCCTTGTACCAGTCAGATCTGTCCATCAGCTGAGTGGAAATAAATGTGTATCTGTATAAAAAAAGTCAGTAATACATCAAATTCTTACTCACATTTCTATTTTTTTTTATGGAAAAGCCATTAGTAGATCAGAAATTAATTAAAAGTTGATAAAATAAACCATACTGTCACTCTTTGAGACAGCAATCAACTTAATTACAATTAAAAAACACTGCAGAAAATGAATGGAGAAAAATTTAATGCTGTTTATGTTTAATATAGACATTTAAGAAGATAAGTTTGTGTTATCTGTATAATTTATTAAAGTATTGTGCTTTAATATTTGATAAAATCTAATAAAAACTGGTTTTTTAATGTACACAGTCTTTTAATTTTATACCCTTATATAGTCTTTTTCAACAATTCAAATAATTTTAAAATGGCATCTGATTCAAAGTGGACTCTTTAGTTACAACAGATATATTGGAAACACTATCCTAGTAAGTAACATACAGTTGAACTTTGATGGCTCGAACTCGAAGGGGCTAACAACAAGTTATAGAGAAATCGATAGTTTGAGAAACTGGAACTTACCATTTCCGGAAATAGTTCATGTGCAAACCGTAATTGATATCGGTTTATATATTTCAAATAATTTATTGTCAAATCACTTTAATACTATTGTGTTTCTTAAATGTATTAAATAAATCTTGTTTTAAGTACATATTTATGTTTTTGGCCAACTTATCATAAGTATTATTGCATTATGTAATTATGTCTGACCTCGATTAAGATTTTATAGCAATTACTTGGTGCATATTTCAATTAGTTGAAACCTACTTGACAAAGGAGTACAGAAATTCAAATTGATGACAGTTGGGTTAATTATTAAGGGTTATATCATTAATGATCAAGCTTGGCATTTCACCGGTATGGCTTCGATCTTCACACCTTTTAGAACTTATTAATCACCAAAGCCGCTAATAATTTTAGTTTAAGTTATTCATGGTTTTTTCAATGTTTTTTTACTATTAGGACTGCAAATTTAGTTCGAGTTCTCAAAAAATCGGTGTTCGAGAAATCAAAGAAATTTTAACATTGATTATATAGGGGGAAAGTTCCATACTTTTATAGGTGTTTGAGAAATCCCTGATGTTCAAGTGATCAGAGTTTGAGCTACTGAAGTTCGACTGTATCTGTTATAAGTTCATTCTAGTTATTGCTTCATATTTGTATAATTTTAGGGACTGCCAGGTGCCCCTGGACCAGAGGGACAAATGGGATCCAAAGGAGATATGGTATGTAAAAACGAAGGTTTTTTAATACATGATTTCTGTAAGAAGATTAATTTCAAGCTTTTCTTGTTGCCTGTCAGCATGTGAATGATATACAATTTCTTTCAATAAATAAATTCTGAATCATCTGATTTTTTCATGTGGTAAAAGAAATGCTGCATTTTTTCTGATTTCCAGTTAGTTGATATTAATGTCTATATTTATAGGGTGTTGAAGGAACAGCAGGATTACCTGGCCCCCCTGGACCTGAAGGTGCAAGAGTAAGTACCTGTATATTGTTCTTGTGGCATTACTTTTTTCCTAATGATAATATGATGCAACTCTAAAAACGAACTCGCAAACAATATACATTTTCATGTTTTTGCATAATCTAATTGACAATTGATAACCTACAACCCTTGCCCAAGAATAACAAATTTCCTTACTAAACCACAATAGACTTTGTACTAAATAACCCTTACTTAATGGCAGGATTTCATCTGGTTGTTGTTTTCTTACAATCTCACATTTAAGACATTTTTTGTTGACAAACTGTCTTGTATAAATGATTAACCAAATATCTCAGTTGAATTTACTGACATGACATATCAAATTGGCATGGTGTGTTTTCTTCACCATTATGTAACATGTAATGTCTTTTCTAGGGATATCCGGGACCACCCGGACCAATAGGATCACCAGGACAAGATGGAGACAAGGTATGTAGGACATGTTACAAGTTATGGTACATATAGCTTTTCAGTCTCTTGTTCCTTCATTCTTTTGTATGTTCATCTATCCCCCTCAGGTCTGCATTTTTCATTGAAGCATTATTTTAAGGAGATGACTTTACATCTTCATGAAACTTGGTAAACAGTTACAGCATGATGAGATCTCCTTACTGGCAAAATTATGTATGGCTGGTAAAACAAAAATTAATGCTTGAGTCAAAAATTGGGGTGTTTTTCAATATGTGTCCAGAAGGACATCCGTGTTGCTGATACACATTTTCTTGTTAAAAATGCCATAAGCCATATAAGGCTTTCTGTATTAACATGGTATATTGTTGTTAACTAGACTTGTTTTTGTAAGCACAAGTTAGTTGTTTTCTGTTGTTGAAGAACATCACTACCAATGCTTATCTTTAAATTTTAAAATATTTAATAATTTCATGGCTGATAAGAATGGTGCTGTGTTTATCATTTTATTGTAATATTCTTTGAAAGCTTTCTTTATATCTTTCGATGATGATGAGTTTAATAGCCATTTTCAAATCATCATATATGTACTTGATCAGAGTATACATCATAAAATATAATTTTTTTAGACTGGTGGCTGTGCCAAACATTTTTCAGAATTTGTTTAATATATACATGTATATACCAACACATTATTCTGCATAGAGATTTTTTTATGCCAATCATATATTGTTGTTGTTTTTGAAAATCCCTTTTTTAGGTATAAATTAACTAATAAAAAGTCTTTCTTTACAGGGAGAACTGGGACCACCTGGACCTAGAGGACAAAAAGGAGAACATGGTGAAATGGTATGTTTTATTTTATAATAAATGGTCTAAATAATTATGGTGAGTTTGGCCTTCAAAAGGAGATTGCTTCCATTTGCCTTTTACAGGGGTCACCACACACTAAAAAAGTAGGGAGAAGTGACTTCTCCCTGGCAGCCAAACAGAGAGAAGTCAGCCCCTGATAGGGAGACTTCAGGAGACACTAGGGAGAAGTCAGGGGAACCGTACAAATAATTAATTTCACAGTAGTTACATACATTTGTCATTATTTACATCAGTTTCCAGGATTATTTCTCTTGTGTTTTAAAACCATAACACACTTAGATTCAGTTTTTTTTCTTTCTTTTTCATTATTATTCATGGTATGCAATATCAAACATCACATAACCATAGGGACTATTTTTCTATCTACTTCAGTACTTGTAGCCGTACAAGGTATTCACAAATAAAAATAAATCAACAAAAATATACTTCATTCATGAGTTCTTGTATCATAATATTCCTAACAGTTTGTTATGAACATGCAATGTTTATCTGAGCAAATTTCCAAAGAAGATAGATAGAATAATATTACATTAAACCCAGAAATAATTCTTCTGTTCAGCCCACTTCCACTTGGACAAAGTTGTGCTGATCCAAATTGCTTCATGGGACACCCATCTACAGAACTTATCATGATGTCAATAATTATTATACATCTTTATTCTTTCAAGTGGAGCTCATATACTTATCGAAGAAAATTGTTAAAGTACAATACTCTTTGAAAGAACTGAACTTTGAAACCAATTAAAAGTGTTTGTTTATCAAACAAATTACGATTTTTCATTATGGGCTGTTGTACATTACTTTTCTTCGTTGTTCACTTCCGGTAATTAGTCACATCCGGTAAATAAACAAATGGCACGTAATTGAAAGATGTAAATCGTTTGAAAAATATGTTAAATTCACATATTGTTTGTCGTTTTTTATTGGAATTATACATTTACTGATAAATTGGTAGTCTGGGTGAAGTCTTTGGATCAGATTTACAAGTATCTTATGTGAACCGTTGGGCGATTTAAGAGAAATGACAAAGGCGACTTCAATTTCGCTTTTGAAGCGCCTTAGGGCGACTTCAGGTCCTAATAGCGCTTTTATAAGTAATGGCTAGTGGAGGACCTTGGTTGCTGAGTGGTTAAGATAGTTGATCACGTGGTCTGTCAACATTGAGATTGCGGGTTGGATTCTCACTGCAGGCAGGATGTACTCGACGCCAATCTTAATTGACAAGGATTGCCCGTTTTCCTACCAAAGGTCTGGGTTTTCTATGGGTACTCAGACTTTCTCCCTCAATAAAAACTGGATGCCATGATATAGCTAAAAATTGCTGAAATCAAATGAAAATAAGCAATTTTGACTTGGATTCATTTGCATCGAGCTCATGCATGAATCAATAAGGTAATTTTATGCAATGTTAGTTGTTTTAATGTATTATTTAGTTTCTTCAAGTGTTGTATTTTAAGTGGAATTTAAATTGTCTCTTGTCTTATTTCTGCTGTTTTGGGTTGATGAATAGTCCTGTGACATATTTATGTAGTAAGCTGATGTGTAAATAATGTCTTGATATGAAAGAGGCTATTTGGTAAAATTCTTACTTTAAAATATATAAGTAATATATTTTTTTTATATGTAGTGATATTTGGATATGTTATTGTAAAACAATGGTCTATTTTAGGGCCCACCAGGTCCTCAGGGTCCACAGGGAATTGTTGGAGCTCTTGGACCACCTGTAAGTATATGTGCCGTAGGACTATCGGGAACAAAAGGGAATTCACCAAGCATGTGAATTGATATATTCAGGAAAACATAACTTAAGACAGCATACAAATACATGTATACAAAAGATTCAACTGTTTCTTGTAGAATAATTATTAGGCTATCCAATTTAAACAAAAGGGTACTGCAGTAAGCTTTCACAAAAGAAATTTTTCATAGTAAACCTTTTTAAATGCTGTATTTAGGCAATGCTTGTATGCATTTTTTCTCTTTGTTGTTCAACTTGCTGGTTGCTATGGAATACAAATATGATAGTAACCATGTGGTAAGTGATGAGTTTCTTGTTGATATTCATGTACATAAGTATTTCATGAAAAATATTTTACTTGATTTCAATTTAATGGATTTTTGTGGTTTCCATGTAAATTCTGTCATTTCTTTAAGTAGTATTTCAACACCATAGGTGATACTGACGGAAATGATTAATATCTTCTATATGTTTTTATCTCTGGTCAATGTGTACCTTGTTTATTAAAGTAATTAATTTTGTTATGCCAGATATTGTTATATATGTTATTTTGTAATGGTAGGGACCGATTGGAGAACCAGGTATTCAGGGAATCCAAGGACCTGTGGGATCAAAGGTATGTGCTTTCAAACCATTTAGGTTGCCTGTCAAGATTTATTGGGTTAAAGTAAATAGTAAAATATTTGGAATATTGTATTGCAGACCATCCTTTTTTCTCAACTGAAATATTCTTTAGTGTATGTACATGTATGTCTGTTTATTTTTTAACTATTGGGAAAGCTGTCGTATTACTAGTCTATGTTAGAAATCAAAGTATAAATAACAAAGATCAAGTTAATATGAAAACAAATATGTTTAGTTTGTTCATTTACTAAAATTCACCTTTTTTTTTACTATTGAAGAACTGTTATATTGTAATTATACCCCCACTTCGTAGAATATGGGGTATACTGTTTTACACTTGTACATCTGTCGGTTTGTTCGTCCATCTATCCGTCTGTAATCAACATTTTCTTTCACAGCTTTCTAAGCAACTATAGGATGCAGAAGCCAGATATTTTGCATATTGCTTTATCCTATAGTACCATATGGTGTATAGCAATTTTATGCTCCTTGGTTATCTACTTGTTTACTAAATACCTTTTGTAATAGCTGTTTATCACTAGTGAGCATTAGCTCACAGATTTTTTTCTTTGCATTAAAACATGTAATAAATTTTGACATTTTTTAATTTTAAAATAAGACGTTAATGTGATATTAATTTTCATATATAAAATAATCTCTGTAGAAAAATCATGTGAGTAAACTATGCCTGTGCAATTATCTTGATGTAATTTGATCGGTTGCTTTATAATCTGGTTTTCTGTCAATTGCGATGCTTTATTTTCATCAACATTGTTAATAAGACAACTCGGTTAAACAGTCTATTCAAAAGCTTTTGTCAATGATTTCAATGCATGAAAAATATATCGTTTGAATTTTGTAATTAAATAATAAGGCATGTTATTGATTTGTTAAGAGGTCAGAGTCTTCGAGGTTCATACAGTGTAAACTGCTGCAAACAAGTTTTATCCCATAACCTGCTCCAAAAAAATAATAATCATGTAATATTTATAGGGAGCTGAAGGACCCCGCGGATTGCCTGGACCACCAGGATTGGAAGGTACTCAAGGACTACCAGGATCACCAGGAGCTAAGGGAGAAAATGGTGATGTAGGACCATCTGGACCACCTGGTCCACCCGGACCAATGGGAAAGCCTGGTCCAACCGGACCACCGGTATGTATTGTGAGAGTACTTTATTTCATTTGTTATAGATGTCAATTTGTGATTTACTGCTGCAGAGCTGAGACTCAGCTCTAGTATTAAGAAAATTAGACATAAACCCTTCAGGACCAATGGGAAAGCCTGTTTCAACTGGCCCATTGGTATGTATTTCAAGAGTACTTTATTTCAGTTTGTGTTTTACTGCTGCAGAGATGAGACTGAGCTCTAGTATGTCAAGAAAAAAAAAAGAGATACCCCACAATAATTCTCATGACATACAAAATCTGTGAATACTTTTTCTGTCCGTTTTGAGAAGGTTAATAAGGATATACCATATTTTCTTCAAGCTAAACTTTGTATTGAAGTTAGGTGCAATTAAACAGAACCAAAATAGTAAGGCTTCATTAGCCCAGTGGTTAAGGTAGTTTGTCTACTATTGATCCCATGGTCTGAGATTGTGGATTCAAGCCTCACTATTGGTATGGTGGTCTCCACTCAAATCTTAATTGACAAAGATTGCCAGTTTCTCACCTAAGGTTGTTGTTTTCTCTGGGTACTCCATGTTCCTCACCCAATAAAAAATGGACCCCATGAAAGTGGCGTTAAACACCTTTCAAAGAAACAAACAAAAAACCAACCCAAAAGTAGTATCTCAGTTGAAAATAAGTTCTTGTAAATGTTTTCCACATATTATTATAGGAATTTTATTTTGATAGGGTGCACCTGGAAAGGATGGACAAACTGGTTCTGAAGGTAGGCAGGGTCAGAAAGGAGAGCAAGGGACACCAGGTGAACCAGGATACAGAGGATTGGATGGTGTTGTGGTGAGTTCACTGTATTTAGATGTGTGAATTCAAGCGTGAATAATTTTCAGATGCCTGCTTAATTGAAACATCCAGCAATGCAAACATTCCTGGTCCTACACCTCTTTGCTGCAATGAAGTGAGATGACTTCCATGTAAATCTTGGCCTTACAGTATTGAATCTACACTGTTAATTCTTACCATAATTAAAATCATTTGTTTTAAATTTCTTTACGGTTGGAGTAGGGTAACATGTGTTAGTGTGTCCAGAGGCCCTGTGGCTGACTAGCTGAGGTAGCAAGTCTTCTACTATTGATCACATGCCTTTCAACATGGATGTTTCTGGTTCTAACATTACTTTGCATAGGTTGTCTTCAATCCAACTTTAATTGACAAGTATTTCCTTCTGTAGATTGGGGTACTACTGGCTTCCTCCCCCAATAAAAGCATGACATTGCTGAAAATGGTTTTAAACCTCATTCAAACAAACTGATAGTGTCAAAGAAGGGTGACATGTTGTATTGTCTCAGAGTAGTGTGACATGTCTTACTGCATGTGATTAGAATGACATATCTTTTTATGTCTAAGTGGGAGTGACATGGCGTTTTATGTCCCATTTCGATTCACATATCTTGTGTCTAAATGGGGGGCCTAATCTCGTAGGCCTAGGGTGAAATATCTTATTTTGTATAAGACGGGTATGTGTTTTATTGTGTACCAGTTAGGGTGACATAAATTACTGTCAAAATATGGTGACAGGTGTACTTTTTATTAATTGAGCAGCACCTTATATTAAAACGGAGTCAATGGGCATGGTTATTTGAGTAGCAGGGCATGTCTTGGTGTGTTTTAGTATGAACACATGACTTAATAATATGTGGGAATAGGATGACAAGTCTTACTGCACACTGCCTACATAGCCCCATGCACCACATAACACATACAACTTGGTCTTGCTTGGTTTAGCACAATATTCACTCTTCATATTATTCAGTAATTTTTCTATTAATAATGTGTCATTTAAACTGTTTTCTACTTTATCAGGGCCCACAAGGACCCACTGGTGATAAGGGAGAAAGTGGAAGAGCAGGCCCACCAGGAGTAGCTGGAGAAAGAGGAGAGGTTGGACCAATTGGACCCAAGGGACATGCTGTAAGAAGCTCTTCTTGATAGTCTCTACCAAGCTGTGTTCAAGATGTTTGATTATCAATGCTTTTACTGAGATTTTGTTTTACTGTCTCTGGTTTAATTTATTTCAACGTATTTGCCCACTGCTGCCCCTGCCCCCCCCCCCCCCCATTTTATTTTCATAATGTCATTACAAATATTTTAAACACCCAGGTTACAAAATATATTAACATTCTTGATTGCTTTTAAAAGACAAAATTGTCAACACCAAACAGCCTTAAGGCACTGCAATATCCCCTTGTCAGTGTACTGTGTCGGAGTTAACAGTGATATTAGTCACTCTGGAATGTTTACCCAGTTTGGTAGCACTATACAAATTCTTCCCATCAAGTCTAGCATAAAGGAGATTTTTGGTACTAAGGTAAATATTTACTGCAACACAATTGTCTGAAAAAAGGATGCACAATTATATTATGTCTATTTAAGGGTATGCCAGGAGACCCAGGGATGCCAGGACCACCAGGAGAGCAGGGATTAAAGGTAAATTATATTAGTAATTAGATTTCAAGTTTTTGACCATGAAAAAGTGGTGTGACCAATGAGAATTAATAACTTGGTCACATGATGTTAATACAGGTTTCAAATCGTTAATATTTTTGTAATTAAAAAAATTTCTTGACATTTCTTTCATTTCTCAAATTCTGGAAACAAACATTCTGCTTTTGTTGTTTTATGTACATTTAAAAACTTTTTTTAACCAGGAAATTGATAATATATTTTACAAAAAAGACCATATAATTGAAGCTCTGTTTCCTTTTTAACAAATTGGTAAATATCTAAACACATTTTAGGTGATGAGTTCCTTTGAACTTCTATACTAAACGTTAAACTGTCTGTCCGATGTGCTTTTTCTGACAAAATGGAAAACTGCTGACCATGTTTGGTCGAGTTTATGGTCCTTTTGTAGATCTCAGATTACAGTTTTTGAAATCAACAATTATTAAGGCCCCGCCACTTTAGTGATCAGTCTGTCCGTCCGAACTAATCGTGTCCGGGCTGTAACTTTTTTATCTTTTGAGGTAGGCTTTTGATATTTGGAATGTAGGTAGATAATATCAAGGCGATGTGTCGCATACCATGGTTTATAACCTTTGACCTTAGGTCATTTTATTGCTTTCTATATGACAAATTCATGTCCGGGCTGTAACTTTTTTATCTTTTGAGATAGGCTTTTGATATTTGGAATGTGGGTAGATAATATCAAGGCGTTGTGTCGCATACCGGGGTTGATAACCTCTGACCTTGAACTCTGACCTTAAGGTCACATTATTGCTTTCCGTATGACAAATTCATGTCCGGGCTGTAACTTTTTAGCTCACCTGACCCGAATGGGTCATGTGAGCTAAAGCCATCACTTGGCGTCCGTCGCCGTCGTCGTACGTTGTCGTCGTTTACTTTTCTTTAAAAATCTTCTCCTCCAAAACCATTGAAGGGATTGCTTTGAAACTTTGCACACATCATCAGTAAAATGTCCTCTGCCAATTTTGCACAAATCATGGCCTCAGACCAACCAACATGGCCGCCATGGCTAAAAATAGAACAGGGGGGGTCAAAATACAGTTTTTGGCTTATAGTTCAAAAATTATAACAGATACAGGAAAACCAAAGAGACCATCCTTCTTCAGCATCAAAAGCTCTACTAAACACTCCATTGGGTCAAAGTTGTATGACGACTCCTTGTAGGAGTTATTGCCCTTTAATTGTCAAAATTGATGATTTTTGCCTTTTTTGCCTCAAAATCTTGAAAATTATTAGAACTAGAGAAAAAGTAAACATTTCTTAATTGTTCTTCTCTATGAGGGCTACAAAATTGGCTTTAGAGTCAAGATTGTCTGATTAACTGTTTAAGAGTTATTCCCCTTGAACTTTTTTTTAATCGGTTTAAATTGATTTTTTAAAAATCTTCTCCTCTGAAACCACTGAAAGTACTGCTTTAAAACTTTGTACACATCATCCGTCAAATGTCCTCAACCAAGTTTGCCCCAACTATGGCTGCAGATTAACCAACATGGCTGCCATGGATAAAAATAGTATGGATTGGGTGGGGGGTAAAATACAGTTTTTGGCATATATTTAAAAAAGTGTAACAGATACAGGAAAACCAAAGAGACATGCTTTCATCTGCATCAAAAGCTCTACGAAACACTCCATTGGGTTGAAGTTGCATGAGGACTCCTTATAGGAATTATTGCCCTTTAATTGTCTAAATTGATTATTTTTGACATTTTTGCCTCAAAATCTTGAAAATTATTAGAAGTAGAGAAAAAGTTAGCATTGCTTAATTGTTCTGCTCTATGAGGGCTACAAAAATGACTTAGGGTCAAGATTGTCTGATGAACCGTTTAGGAATTATTCTCCTTGAACATTTTTTTAATCAATTTTACTTGATTTTAAAAATCTTCTCCTCTTTAACCCATTAAAGGACTGCTTTGAAACATTGCACACATCATCTTTAGGACGTCCTCTACCAAAATTGTGCAAATCATGACACCTGACTACCTTCATAGCTACGTTGGCCTTAAATAGAAAATTGGGGGGGGGGGAGGTCAAGAGAGTTTTCGACTGATAGTTAAGTATAACAGGTACAGCAAATTTGAAGTGAACCTCCCTTCTCCCTCTAAGCATCAAAAGCTCCTCCTTAAAGGAATTATTTCCCTTAAAAGGTCAAAATTAATGACTTTTGCAGAAGTGTTGGGCAATTCCTTATAGCAAAGAAAAGCTGGATAAAAAAGGGTTGTTTGGTTTCAGGTTCAGGTGAGCGATACAGGCTCTTGGGAGCCTCTAGTTTATCTTTTGAGATAGGCTTTTGATATTTGGAATGTGGGTAGATAATATCAAGGCGATGTGTCGCATACCGTGGTTGTTGACCTGTGACCTTTAGCTTTGGCATTAAGGTCACATTATTGCTTTCTGAATAACAAATTCATGTCCGAGTTGTAACTTTTTTATCTTTTGAGGTAGGCTTTTGATATTTGGAATGCAGGTAGATAATATCAAGGCGATGTGTCGCATACCATGGTTGATGACCTTTGACCTTGACCTCAGCGTTTTGAAATGTGGCTAAATTTTCATTAATGATTCTTGAGTTATTATGATAACATAATCAAAGATTTTTCTATTTCTTAATTATTTGTCTGTTAGGACATCAGAAAAAGTTATAAGCTTACAAATTAATAGACAGTAATGGTAAAAAATTCCGATAAAGCTATCTCAGTAAATTTTTCAATCTTTTTTTAAAAACCACGAGCTTGTCCATGCTATAAATGATCTTATGTAAATGTGTTCTTTCTTTAACTGTCATTATACACATTGTCTAGTTACTGTATAGAGTGTTGGCAGACCATCTGTCCAAGACAAAAGGCCATTCAGTGTAATAATTATGAAAAATTGCAGCATCGTAAATGTGATACAGGCATGGATCTAGACCTGTCTTTTCCTTTATATAAAATAGAACAGAAACTTTTTACATACATAATTTTCTACAGACCAATAAAGATTTATGATTCGTCTTAACATTCATCATGACATACAACCAAACAAAGAATAAAAAGAAATAATTTTTGTAAGAGGGGTGATCTTGCTTTACGTGTGGGCATTTTGGCAGCCGGGGGTTTTTCCATGGGGAGATTTGACATCACAATGAACATAGTTAATGAATACTAAAAATGTCGTAATTCTTTCATGCATCCCAAAGTTTATATGAAGCAGTACAAAATGTTTCAATTCAAACTCTTATTTATTTATATAGTTTTACAATCTTTAAACATGCCATTTTACACTGATAGACTGATAGGCACAAGGTTGAAATAATTTTCAGTAGCCACATCCCTTTATATCTATGTGAATCAGTCATTTAAACTGTATTGTTTGTTTACAGAAAAATAATTTTACTGTGAATACTACCAATAATATTTATATTGTTTTTATCCATAATCATCATTACAATGTTGTCTGCTGTTGTTCCCAAGGGCACCTAATGCATTATATAGATTTTTATATCATATATGTGTACTTAGAACGTAATTGAAATAGCTTCTGAAAGTAATTACATTTGATCTAGAAAACACTTCAGTAATATTTTATTTTTACAAACATGCAAAGCTGAAGACCAAAATATAACATTTGCTAGATTTGAACACTACTCAATTTAGCCGGTTACACAAGTTTTGTGAAGTCTATGGTTTCTTTGTACCCTGGTCACTTCAAATGTTCCTGTTTTTACTTGGGATCATTTTGTGTAAAGCTTTGCTCAGTGGTTTGTGCAATATTTTCTGTGTTTCATTATTTAAAAGTTTTGGTTATATATTTTCAGGGAGAAAGTGGACAGGATGGCCCAGAAGGACCTAAAGGCCCAGTTGGACCAGCAGTGAGTTTGATTTTAGTATCATTAAAATCGTTAACTTGAATATAAATGAACTTATAAAAAAAAACTAAAAAAAAGTTCTGCATTTTGCAGCTCAGGCAAAAAAATTGAATATTTATATTCAAGTTTACCTGTGAAGACAAAGCGGGGTTGGTAGGTAAGATATGGACTTTTTATTTATTTAGCTTTGTGTCATTAAAAAATAGGCAACAAAAATGGCAGTCAGGCAGCTAATTTTCAGCTCTAGCGTATTCACAGAATGTACTACTTCAGGGTTATTCATATTAACTGGTTATCTACATTTTCTAAACAAGACATATGTAAAAAAACATAATCAAAGAATTGTTTAGGAAGTTAAAAAATCAATTGTTTAATTTTAGGGACCCATTGGTGCCCCTGGAGATCCTGGATTACCTGGCAGAAATGGCAAACAGGTAAGTAGCAAAACTCTGTTTATGTTATGAGTTTTTATGCCAACTTTTGTTAAGTAGAGAATAAGTACATGTATGTACTGTTAAAACTTATGACAGTTATATCAGTATACATTAAAACAAGTTGTTCCATCTGACAAATATAAATTTACGGAAAAGCCAGTAACATCTAGCTTTTGAGGTTACTTTGTTACTTCAGATATGCTATATGTATATTATGTATTTATATTTAAAAGAAACATCAAGGGGTTCACAGGGAAGAAAACCATACAATGCTGGTAAATAATTTGTTATGGTAGATTATGATACAGAACCATTTTACCAACAGTGCTTTTACCTGGGATGTCTGTACTATCAGCCAGCCCTCTAATGAAGTGAGCTAAAGAAGTACTCCATTAACTCATTTTGTTGACTGTTCATCTGCTACATTTATTACATGGATGGTGTCATATTTTTTTTTGTTAAATAGGGAGAGATGGGTGCTCCTGGTGTACCAGGAGCTCCTGGAGAAGTTGGTATAAAAGGAAGTCAAGGAATGAAAGGAAACCAAGGGCAACGTGGACCCACCGGTCCACCAGTAAGTTGTGTTTGCAAGTTTTTTTATTGATTTGTTAAGTAAACTTGAACATCCAGCAAGGATCTGAATATTTAAATAGAACTTATCTAATTGTATGTTAAACTTCAACAAGGAAAGGAGTGTTTAACAATATTACATTTTGAACAGTACAGTGGCATTTTGCATCAAGGTAAGGTTGTCATGAACAGAATCTTCTATAGTAAGGGTTGACGTATTCTGGAGAGGATTTTTTGCGAGACAAATGAAAGTTGCTTGCCGCGTATGTTTCAGCTTATGCTCCTTATGTAGATCAAGAAGGGTACTTTTTAAAATCAACAAAAAGACATAGTATAAAACATGGACAAATTAGGGTATCTAAATTTTTTCTACTGGATTTTTGTAATAAAAAGGTAATATATAAAATAATTAAAAAATGCAAGCTAACACATTTTTCCAAGGGGGTGTGGCATTTAGTATATATCATTTACAAAGTAAATTCGCAGTAAATCATATATTTAGAACAAAGCCAGTTTAGGTAATATATTTTTTTTTTTTTTATTTGAAGTCTGTTTTGCATTTTGTTGTGTTTTAATAGTTTTTAATACTCTACTTCCTAGTCAATAGTTAATTATCTTTGTTATAGGGACAAACAGGAGTCCAAGGCACTGCTGGACCAAGAGGAAATCCTGGGCCTGTGGTATGTAGTTTGTTTTTACATTATACATTTTGTACACAGTGACAAGTTTTCTGTTGTAATCACTGAAAAGCTCTCTTATTACATAAAATTTATTACCTTAAAGTGTACATCAGACAAACAATAACAAAATCTAATGAGGTGATATTAAATGTCTACAGGATGACAATATTAGGTATATAGGTTGCTGATGAATAGGACAGGACAGTCTTGTTTTTTACCTGACCTTGACCTCAATTTCACAGTCCAATGACTTTTTTCAAGTTATCCAATTATGTCCTTTCCTCAGTAACCATGCTTGGTAGATTTTGGCATTTTGGTTGCTTGTCACCAGACTATTATAGTCTGGTCACTTGACCTTGACCTTTAGCACAAGTACTGCATAAGAACAATTGTAATGTTTATTGTACATAATACAGTATACTGATATTGATATGTTGCTCATGAAAAATTTGTTTTTGACTACTGATGAGGATGGCAGGCAAGATATTTTTTTTAAAAGTTTATTTCATTACTGATGTGGTAGCCAGATGTTGTTTTTTTTTCAAAGTTTACACTATCATCTAGAATCTTGTTGTAGCATATTTTTGATGTAAACCAAGGAACCATAGATAATTTATTGAATGTTCAGAGCAGATCTCCCTAGGATTTATTAACATTTACATTTTTTTATTTCCATAGATTTCCTGAGAATACATAAACCACAAAAATTTGTAATCAACAAAATACATTCAGTTTGTTATTTGAGAAAAAGCAAATTAAAAAACAAAAAAATAATGTATCCTTTTCTCGAGAATATTGGTGTTAAAAAATTAGATAAATTAACAGTACTGAGAAAATTGTGGCTTAAGAATATGACTGTATATTCCAGGGAGAAGCTGGAGCTACTGGTGCACCAGGTTTACCAGGGGAACAGGGACTAATTGTAAGTTATACAATTATCTGGTACATTTAAGGATTGTTTTTAATTGCTGGTTAGATTATTGGATATAAACGACTTTGGGTCGATTTACGCTGAATAAACCGCGAAGCAAATTGAAAATTGAAAACAAACCTTATATTTTAAATTCCATTGTAAAAATGAAGTAACAAGAACAATATTTTACAAGTAATCAAATAATATTTGCAATTCACAATTTTAGTGTCGTCACTTGTTGTTTGCGGAAGAATTCGTGTATAGTCAACGTCGTCAATACATCTTATTATGACGTCACAATCAGTCGCGTGCTGAAAAACCAAGTTAGGTTATACGAAATAACCAACTTTGCTCATGCATTGAGTATTTAAACGAAATTAAAATATTATGTATTGATCGATGTCAAATCATACAATGCATGTATATATGCATGCACAATATGATTGTGTTACCCCTATTTATTATGTTTTTTATTTTGTATAGATTTAAATTTTTCGTCTCATTTGTATATGCAAAACTTATGATTGCTTTCAGTAAGTGTCAAATACGAGGTTGTTTTGTTCTGGTAAAGCATTTAAATTTATTTTGTCTATGCTTCTGTTAACATATGCATACTGATTCTATGTTACAGGGACCACCAGGGCCTGCAGGATCAAAGGGTGAACAGGGCGAGAAAGGAATTAAGGTAACAGTCTAATATGTCGAGACTAAACATGAGATGGAACAGATTTCTTATTTATATGCAGTTCTCAAAATGTTCTTGGTGGCATAAATGACAAGCTGTAGAAATGTCCTGCATACATATTTCACAATAATACTATCACTAACCTAAAAAAGAGCTTTAAAACATTGGAAATATATTCCATAGTATTTAAAAATAATTATACCTTAACCGGGAGCTGTAAAGCACTGATTTGAAATCAAATTCCGAAGCATTTGCTGTATTAATGATTTGATTATACAGTTTTTGAAACTGACTAAATACATCAATACAGATAGTTTGTGTTATGAGACTAAATATTACTTATATTTATTAGCATGCCTCCATGGAGCATTTGACTTAGAAGCTATTTTTAGGGCTAAACCGAACATGTTGTTTTTGTAGGGACATCATGGTAGAGTTGGAGCTCCAGGAGTGATTGGTGACCCTGGACCACAAGGTCCACCTGGTCCAATAGGACCACCAGGAGAAAAAGGAGACAGAGGACAAGATGTAAGTCTGAAATATGCTGGTGATTTCTTTTCTCCTTCAATCTCAATGGGTGTTGTATAATTGTACTGCTACTATGTATAGTGAAAAAAATGGACGTCTACGTCAAATGTACTGTAAATCTTGTTAACTGTAAGACGGACACTATATAGCTTTAATAAGGCATTAAATGCTATTACATGCAGTAAATATCATTTGTTTCCCCCCTTATGTTACTAATATAGTATACTAGTAGGTCTAATAGTTAACCAATGGATTACAACCTTTGTTATGCCTATTTTAATTCGATTCTTTCAATTTTAAAGCAATTTTTTATTATTTCTGGGACTTTTTCAGGGCCCATATGGACCTCCAGGTCTACAAGGAGCAGAAGGTTTGGGTGGACCACCGGTAAGTAATCCATTAAACTTTTAAACAATACAAATCAGGAATGCATGTAGATTTATATTTATTCTATGTGACCATCTTCAATTTAAGACAAATCAGGGCTGAGCAACTTGTTGGTTCAACTAGCAAAAAATACATGCTTTATATGAAGCTTTTCTTAATTTTAAAGGATACATTTATCTATTGCATTGCTATGTATTGTACAGGCATTTAACCCATCAGAGGTAAAGCAAAATAAAAAGTTAATTGAGGAAATTTGTTTCAATTGTTTGCTTTTTTATATTATCACCAGAGAGAGCCTTTGTGACTTGGTAGTTACTAGTCATTACTAGTTCAAACTAGTTTATATAAGTAATCATTTCCAGTTTAAACTGATTTATATAATCACACACCAAACTGTTAATTGTACCCAGGTTGTTACAGAACAAGTTATTTTTACTTTTTGGAAGAAAAAAATGAAGAAGTTAGATTCAAGATGGGTCTAAATGTAGTTGAGGGGAGTTCTATGATGAAAATTATTATTTCTTTACAACCATGCATTTTCTTAAGTGCTATTCACAGTTCCCCTTAACTTGTACTTTTGCAAGTTTATCACCTACATTGATATGAGATTTCATCTGATTTACAATAACAACTTAAATGCTTTATTAATAGACAAAATATAATTATCTTATGCTATGTTTACAGGGTGACATAGGAGCACCAGGACCTAAGGGAGAACCTGTAAGTACTATCTTTACTAATACATACTAGTACGGTTTGGTAGAAGTACTGTTGTCTCTCCCTTTACATGACCACCTTTTCTGCATTAAATATGTTGACTTATGAAACAGATGGCCTCTGGATAAAGTATATTTTTGTTAAGAATCCCTTCACAAATATGAGTTTTGGTGTTTGGTGAGGTAGTTGCCTCATGTTTGAGGAGCCTTATAACAGGCATTTTAATGTAATAATATATCCTTGTTTTGGTCTGCCAATAGAATGGAGAGTTAGGTAGTTATAGAGTGTTTTGTCAACTTATGTAATTTCATACAATATCAAATACTGTATTATTCAAAGAACAGAAAACAAAATTGATGAAAATGTATGTTGTTTTGTAACATGTTCCTTATGTAAATACTGTACTACCTGCCATGTAGAGTTATAGTAAACCTTAAGGCATTTACTTTTTATATTTAACAGGGAAACACTGGTCCAAAAGGAGAAATTGGTCCACCTGTAAGTATTTGAAAATCATAGAAATTTTTATTGAAAACAAAGTATTTTTTTGTTTAGAATGCTTCATATATCAGTTGTTGACCAGTTTGAACATAAGATTGAAACGCTTCTTGATACACATGCGCCTTTAATGGAAAAGACCCAAATATGTAGAGCGTCGAAGCCTTGGTTTAGCAATGACATAAGCGAAAACATCGACAGCTGTGCGATCATGAAAACTATAAAACTGTGCTAAACACATACCATCGCGAGCTTCAGAACGAAAAGCAATGCGTCCTTAGTCAAAAGATAATAGATTTCAAAGGTGACTCTAAAAAACTCTATAAGCTTGTGAAAGAACTTACCGGAAGTACATCAGAAAACCCCATGCCGCCAGCAGAAGACGAAAATATTCTCGCCGACAAGTTTGCAGATCATTTCATGGACAAGATCAAACGAATATGCGATTCTCTTAAAGACTTCGATAGTTATAAGCCGCTTTCTAAAGACGTGCAAGAGTTTAGTTCCTTTAACAGTCTTTCACAACATGAAGTAAAAGCTCTGATTAATCAGCTGCAATGTAAAACTTGTGAACTTGACATCTTGCATACAAAAGTGCTAAAGTTATTTCTAAACGAACTCTTGCCAACAATTACCGAGCTTGTTAACCTTTCTTTGACTCGAGGTATTTTTCCTTTGAAGTGGAAACAGGCAATTGTCAGACCTCTGTTGAAAAAAGCTGGACTTGAACTTACGTTTTCCAACTATCGTCCAGTTAGTAATTTATCATTTTTGTCAAAGCTGATAGAAAAATCCGCATTGTATCGACTCAACAAACACGTGAGTGCCGACAATCTTCTTCCGAAAAATCAGTCAGCATATCGCCAGTTTCATTCTTGCGAGTCTGCTCTTCTCCGACTCGTCAACGACATTCTAGACGGAACGGAACAGCAGGAAGTCACTGCATTGATCGCGATAGGCCTTAGTGCCGCCTTTGACACGGTTGACCACGATATTCTTCTAGATGTGCTTGAGAACCAGTATGGCGTCTGTGGATCCGCACTAGCATGGGTAGATTCGTATCTGCGCCCCCGCAGCTGTCGTGTAAGTGTTTACTCGTCTGTATCCTCCGAACGGATGCTTGACTGTAGTGTGCCACAGGGCAGCTGTCTGGGTCCTTGGTTGTACCTGGCATATGCGGGAACTATATTTGATATCGTGCCCCCTTCTATAACTGTGTATGGATTTGCCGACGATCATACAGCCAATACACGATTTAAACCGACACCAACAGAAGAAGCTTGTGCCATTGACGATCTGCAGAACTGCGCTATCGAAATTAACAAGTGGATGAACAACAATAAGTTAAAAATGAACAATTCAGAAACTGAATTTATCCTTTTTGGTAGTCGATTACAACTAAACAAGTGTAGTACTAAAGAAATAACAATATGTAATGAGGTTATCAAGTCAACAAATTGTATACGATATCTTGGGGCTTTTTTAGACAAGTCTCTGAATTTTAAGGAACATGTTAAACGAAAGTGTAAAACAGCCATGCTTTATTATTTTAAAATTAAGAGTATCAGAAAATATTTGTCAAAAGAGGCTACAGAGACCCTGTTATTATCCTTAGTCATTTCCCATTTAGACTATTGTAACATAATTTTGTATGGTATTGCTTAAAAAGAACTAATGAAACTTCAGCGTATACAGAACATGTGTGCCAAGCTTGTGTTAAATCGCTCAAAGTATGATAGTTCAAAACAGGCATTATTCGATTTGCATTGGCTTCCTGTAAAAGCGAGAATAAACTTTAAGATACTTATATATATGTATAACTGTTCGGTAAGGAATGCACCATCTTATTTAACTGATCTTTTATCTCATCAGGTTCCTAAACGTACATTAAGATCCTCAGAATCGTCTGGAGGATGTTTTGTCATTCCTTTTAATAAAAAAAAATCTTTCTCTGACAGAAGCTTCAGTGCAATTGGGCCTAAACTTTGGAATGAGCTACCAGTTACTTTAAGAACTTGTAAATCTGTTGATATCTTCAAACGTAAATTGAAATCATTTTACTTTGAAGATTACTTTGCTTTATTTTGAAAGTATTTAAACAGCAATCATTGTTCTATGAGCAGTCTATTTGTGTGTATATAGGCATATATTTTTTATAATTATTTGTATACTTTTTAGAATTGAATTGTACAACGCCATTGAATACATTTGTAGAAACAGGCGTTTAAGCAAATAATAAAGTTTCAAGTTTCAAGTTTTATATATCAACAGTTTAAGGAAACTTAATAAAGCTGCATTTTAATAAAATAATTATACTGTTTTTATAAAATGAAATGGATGTTCAAAAAAATTTCTCTGGATAGAGTGAAATGACTAAAAATGATTTTTTTTCTAGGGACCAGCCGGCCCAATGGGACCACCAGGAGAAGCCCAGGCATTCCCTGCAGAACTTTTGGGTCAGTATTTGTCCCAAAGTGATAAAGGACCTGGTGCTGGACGTCAGCGAAGGGCTGTGCCAGAATTTCAGAACGAGATGGCTGATATGGTTGGCAATATGGTAGAAAAGAAAGTAGAACTGAAAGAAGGTGTTACCATGGTAGTTAGTCATCTTTTCCAGCAGATTAATCGTCTTAAAGACGAGGTGAAGAAAATGAGGTACCCAACAGGCCAGGAGGATAGTCCAGCTCCAACATGTCGAGATATTAAAATGCTGAATGAAAATGCTGAAGACGGTAGGATACTGAGTTTATATTTAAATTGCATGTACATGAAACATTTAATTTTAAACTTTAAATAATTTTCCCTGTTAAGAAAAAAAAAAAAATTTATTTGACCTTCAAAATATCACAGAGGATAAATGTTATGATTGCTTGTGCACAGAAAATGCTCTGTACATAGAGAAACTGAGTCAATGTGAATAGATGTTAGGGTTGTATCAAAGATATCTCATTTTGTCATAAACGGGCATAAAACATGGCCACTATTGGCAATCCAATATGTCTGATTGGCTTATATTTAATAAAAATCCTATTGGAAATTACAAAGCCCAGTAGATTGTGACTTTGCAGGATTGCAGTAAAATAAGTCTATTATAAAGATGCAACTTTAAAATGTCCTAATCCTTTGCCAACTGAATTTTTTAGATTGCATGAACAGCTTTTGTTTTGTGAATGTCTATTAATCAGGTGAATGTTGCAGGCTCTAGTTTAATGGCATTTTTATTTAAAAACATGTTGATCCTTGATCCTTAGTATTTAGATGGCATGTTCATCATTCTAATAGTCCGAACAAGTTGGTAAGATTTTGTGTAAGTATTGTATTCACAAACTTTCTATTAGTATTGTTGTAACATGTATTTTTTTCTCCTGTAGGTTGGTACTGGATAGATCCAAACCTTGGATTGCCTAGTGATGCCATTAAGGTTCATTGTAACATGTATTTTTTTCTCCATTAGGTTGGTACTGGATAGATCCAAACCTTGGATCACCTAGTGATGCCATTAAGGTTCATTGTAACATGTATTTTTTTCTCCATTTGGTTGGTACTGGATTGAACCAAACCTCGGATCACCAAATGATGCCATTAAGGTTCATTGTAACATGTATTTTTTTCTCCTGTAGGTTGGTACTGGATAGATCCAAACCTTGGATCACCAAATGATGCCATTAAGGTTCATTGTAACATGTATTTTTTTCTCCTGTAGGTTGGTACTGGATAGATCCAAACCTTGGATCACCAAATGATGCCATTAAGGTTCATTGTAACATGTATTTTTTTCTCCATTAGGTTGGTACCGGATAGATCCAAACCTTGGATCACCAAATGATGCCATTAAGGTTCATTGTAACATGTATTTTTTTCTCCATTAGGTTGGTACTGGATAGATCCAAACCTTGGATCACCTAGTGATGCCATTAAGGTTCATTGTAACATGAAAGCAGGAGGACAGTCTTGTGTTCATCCAGTGAAAAAGTCTTCAGGAGTAAGTCTTTAAAATACAAGAAAAAATTATAAATCATTAAAATTTTATATTGGAGGGTTCACCATAAACTGTATGTGTTGAATCATGAATAACTATGTTATTTCACTATTGAAGACATTACTGACAGAAATAAGCTTTCATGGAGAGATTAATGTGTAATAAGTGCGAAGTTCAAAACATTACATAAATCTCCTACATGTATATATCATAACCCCCTGAAATACAGAAATGACCGTTACAATTACTAAGGGTTTAATAATCATTCCTATTAGAATTAGTATGCAATATTGCACAAGTATGAAATTATATGTACCAGTCATATTAGCTTATAACTGGTTTCATTTCAATAATCTTACTCTGTGTCTGTGCTGTTTAAACGTTTCATACTTAGATTTATGTGAATGTACATATTTACTGGATGATATTTACCTGTTTTTTTTAGAAAGATCTACAGTTTTGGCCCAGGGACAAGAATGATGGAATCCCATTTTTCAGTGACATGAAAGGAGGATTTTCTGTAAGTGTTTTATGTATCCAGTTAAGAATTAATTTAGCATAAAACAGGGATTTCAAATTTTTGTGGAAACTTTAGAGGATATACATCTAGTACAATATTTTTTTTTCTATTTTTTATATCGGAAATTGTGAGAACAGATCAAGATGTTGAAATTATCTTTAATGATTCCTCTGTATAACAACCACTGGATATATACCTGTATATATTAAGGATTTTTTTTCTCTATTTCCCATGAATACTCTTTTAATTTGAATCTGCTTATCAAGGACACATGGCTATTAAATAATACTATGAAAGTACATTTCTTCGTGGGCATCAAATGTTTGTGGTTTCTTGAAAAGTTATATGTTCGTGGGTTCATAAGTTTGTGGATTGACGTTTTCAAAATGGCACAGAACTGAAGTAGAGATGAAAAATAAATGCTTAACACAAATTCCTTTGCTTAATTAGAAAAAAAAATATACTTCGAGTCTTTTTAATTTCCTAATTGTTATCAAACCAAACAATCCTAGCCGAAGGGCACTTCACAGTATTTGAGATTTCCCAACAAATAATTCAATAGTAATATTTAAAAGTTAACATTTGTGTCTTGATTCCTTTCTATATTTGTTTTGTATATAAGTCTGCTATCATATGATAGGCTTATTAATTTCTTGTATTCTATAGATTGAGTATCCTGATGAAATCCAGATGGCTTTCCTCCGTTTAAGTAGTCTTGAAGCATCCCAGAAATTTACCTACTACTGTAAGAACAGTGTGGCTTGGTTTGACTCGGAAATGAACAATTACTCTCAAGCCATAACGTTTGAAGGATACAACAAGGAGAAAATAGAGACATCAGACATCAGTGATGTCCAAGATGGATGTGCTGTAAGAACATTTTATAAACTGAAAAACAACTTTTTTGTATTAATTAATTTTCCAAAAATATATACAGAGCAGTTGATACAGAGGAAGCCAGGCAAACACAAACCTCAATTCAATTAATCACTAAATGAAAAAACAAATTAATGCAAAAAAAAACAAATACCAGAAAGGATATCAACATACACTAATGGCTTGGACTGTCATATGTGTCTGTCTTGCAATGGTTATAGGGATCCCTAACCCTTCCTTAGTTTCTTATCCTTTGCTTGAAAAGTGAATTGCATGGACTTTGACATAGGATACCCATGCCTTATCTGCAATTCCAACTACACCTTTGAATGGAATTAAATGAAACTTTCTCAGAATCTTTGTCACACAGTGCCAATATCCACCTGATATTTGACATTTTTATCAAAAGGATATTTGGTGTTTTCCATTGAAAACAAAATAGACTTTTTTGACATAGGACAGCATGGAGTACCAATAGGTCAGCATTGCTCACAGTTTTTCTAATTAAATCTTGTTTGTTAGTCATAAATATATCCTTATTTGTGATGGTCTTACTGCTACTCTTCTCATTAAGTTATTGACATGATTAAATTCTTATTTTATGTCCCATCAACAAAAGTTGGGGGACATAGATATTCAGCCTTTCATCTGTACCACGTCAGGTTTACCTTTAGATTGAACCTTGTTTTATTTTATTGAGATGACTTAACATCATAAACCTTGATGCATAGTCACAACAAGATGAGATCTCCTCACTGGCAAACTTCTGTAGCGCTGCGCCAATACAGTCAATCTTCAGAAGCTGGAACCCGGATCGCTCAAACAGCCGGGATTTCCCAAACACACATAAACATACGGAGCTTTTCCCCTATATAATCAATGTTAAAACTTCACGAACACCGATTTCTCGAAAACTAGAACTAAATTAGCTGTCCCAATAGCAAAAATCCATTAAAAACACCATGAATAACTCTTAACTAAATTATTGACCACTTGGGTGATTAATTGGTCGTAAAAGGTGGGAAGATTGAAGCCATACTTGTAAAATGCAAAGATTGATCTTTAATGATATAATCCGTAATTATTAACCTAACTCTCATCACGGTGTATTTATTCACGCCTTTGTAGATAAATTAGCTGGAAAAGGCTTTAATTAATTAAAATATGCACCAAGACATTGCGTTAAATCTTAATCGAGGTCACTGACACTGTTATGTAATGCAATAATACCAATCAATACTGTACACTAATTTAAACAAGAAAAAAAAACAGTAAACATTTTTATTTTAACAAAAACATAAATAGGTACATAGAAACGAGATTTATATATCCAAAATAATGAAGAAACACAATTTTATTAATTCAATGTGACAGGAAATGAATTGAAATGTAAAAACCGATAACGATTTCAGTTCTTGCATAAACCATTTCTGGAAATCACAAGTCCCGGTTTATCGAACTCCCGATTTCGATTTCTTGAACACTTTTCAATGGCCCTTCGAGTTGGAGTTATCAAAGTTCGACTGTACTTCATTTTTGAGTGAACTTTGAAAATGAGGGGTGGGGTATTACCAATATGTGCCAAAAAGAAGACATTAGTATAGGCAAATGTTTCGGTTTTTTTGTTTGAAAGTTTTTTCAATTCTTTTCACAGGAACTTGATGAACAAAACCTTTTTCTTTTTTTTTTACAAAAGGCTTCCTTTAACTTGTATGATAAAATGAGTAAATTTATTTTAAAAGTCAAATTGTTATCCTGTTGTCATCAATGTTACATTTTTTATTCTTTTTCTATTCAGACTCGCAAAGGAACTGGAAAAACAACATTTGACGTATATGCCTCTGATGTATCCATTCTACCTATCATGGATTTCGCACCGAAAGACTATGGAGAGGATGGCCAAGAGTTTGGATTTGAAGCAGGGCCTGTTTGCTTCTATTAATAGCATTATCAGGGCCTGGGCTATCCCTTTTAGTTATTGCCATGCAGTACCTAGAGCTATATATTACGAATCATCAACTCATTGTGTTTACATGTCTTCAAATATTAGATGCTTTTATAGTTTTTTATTGCTTGTAGTTCTCTTTTTTTCAGGAAACAATTCCTGAAACAGTTTAAGCGTTATTCTTGTACAGAAATGATGTATGCCAGCACAATCAATTATTATTGCATTCATTACAAGATACATGGAAATTGATGAAAATCATGGCTTTTGTTATTGTGACAAAATTATACATATCGACAAATATTACAGTTTTTTTAGGAATTATATTTAATATTTAAAATTTAATGCACAAGTCAGCTGAACTTCAATTATCTACCATTGCTCAAATGTTAACTGTGCTGTAGACATTCAGGTAACTTGTACACATTTGTTCTATTATTGCACAATTTATTATTGTAAATATTCTATATTGTTTGGGGTTTATTTAAAATAATTTGTTCTATCTTGGTTACTTTTATACATGTGCATTGCATTTTTGATTGAGAAATGTATAAATGAATGATCATTGTTTTTAATAGGTCATTTACAAAAAAAATGTAAAGTCCAATAGTCACATTAAAAATGGAGGCAAACGTTTTACCACATTATGTGCATAGTTGAAGTATATATTTTATGTTTATGTACCAAATCTAAATTTACAACATTGTCTATAAACAATTAAGACATGACAAGTACACAGAATTTAAATGATTTAAATGTAGCAGGTAAATTAAAAAGTTAGAAAATTCCTGTTTCACACATTCTGTAAAATAAAGAATTACACATGGTTTACACAGAATAGGATAAATTATTTTATATAAGCCTTATTTCATTGATTGTCACTATACAGCAGGCAGGGGCCAAGTGGAATTACATACTAGTTCAATATAGTTCTATGTAACAATAAGCTGATTCTGTGATTTAAGCATACTATGTAAGGTTTTGTATTTTTTCTCATTTTTAATGCTTTAAAAATGATAATACTACTTGTTTTTCCAAGGAAAATTTTATGTCAATTTTCTCAAAAACCATTTTTTATTTCTTTTTTTTTTGTCAAATAAAAATTGTTTAATTATCAGCTTAAATTGCTTTCTTGTTGAACACAATTAGACATATGTATAAATTACAATTTTCTCAAAATTTACTTGTAATTTATGTTTAATAATAAAACTATTCAATATTTTTCCTTAGAGAAACATGTAGAATTATTTGTAAATTGTTTGTACAGTATAATCCGTCCAATCACATTTAAGTATTACAAATATTTCATATTATTCATCCAATCATATTTCAGCATGATAACTAGCTCAAACACTGCCATGGATCACATTTGCCAAATAAAAGTATTTTAAAGTTCTGTTGTTGGTTTTCATGTTGGATTACACGGTTCACTGTTTCCTATGTATTGTTGCCTGTGGTTTGTTACCTACAAACCTATCATTTAAAAGACCACAAAATAAATTTGTATTTATGTCTGGTGTGTCTTATGCTTTCGAGTCTGTAAGATTGCTGCTTCTCAAAATTAAGTATTTAAATTGAATACCATTAATGATATTTGATGAAATTTCCTGTGTAACAAAGTCAAGTTGCGTTGTGAACTGCGGAAACATATATTTATGCAGGCAGTCATTTCTAGAGGAATTAAATAAAATCTCAATTTGACCATGAAAGTGTTTTGGCGATGACATTGCTCTGTTTAAAAAATGAAAAAAAAATGTTTCCCCAACCGATGATATTTAGTTTTGTTTCAAACGAATAATATCCTGGAGCTTTTATTTTAACATGCCTGAATACCGGCCTGTCATAATGATACTTTAAGCCTAATACTGGCAATTATGGCTGTTCAGAAGATTTTTTTAGGTTATCTCTAACGTCTCCTACCATTAGCAAAGAAATCAATATCAACATTTCAATAACATTCATCAAAATATATTTCAAGTTCAGTTAATTTTACCCTGCAATTTTGATGGCGAAAATTGAAAACGTAAAATTTTATGAGGGAACAGTGGAGGCCAATTAATGGCAAAAGCTGACCTCGGCATTAAAGCAGAGTAGAAATAAACAACTTTCAACTTTTTCAAACAAATTTATACAAAACTAGTATATCATAAACGAAAGCTATTTACATGCAATAAAGGTAACACAAATCGCTGCAAACACAATTTTTGTCCTCATGTTATTAGTTTTCACGTAGGTTTGGCAACCAGTGTTGACAGTGGTGGCATGATATCAGTATTGCATCGGTCACCAGTGCAACAAAAATGGCATTCAAACGCTCCTGAATTCTGAACAACTCCAAACTTATTGCAATAGTCTTGATCAGCTGATTCATTTATCCATTTCTGTTGACAATCATTTTCGGACGCACATCTATGAAAAAGTAATCAAACCTTAAAATTATGCATCATATGAACAATCGTAGGATTATAAATCAGTTCTAAACAGTTTCTTTACAATACATAACTGTGTTTTTTTTAAATATGTAAGTTAGCAGATATAAACACGCATCACGAACTACAAGGCGGTCTTTCCTAGATTTTTGTGAAAAGTTTTGTCGCGAATGCGCAATAATTCGCGATCGGTACTTTTAAAAACGGGAAGCTGTTACTTCCGACAGTTTATTTTTAAACCCCAAACATGCTTGCTATGAATTTTTTTTTAATCGAAAATGACCTTTTAAAATCAAGTGTTTTCTGACAGCCTATGTTATTCTTAACCCGGTATAACACAGTTGTTAATCATCACAATACTAAAATTTGTGGATGTTTGACAAGAAAAATCTGTTCTTCAGGTTTTGCAGAAAATAAAACTTTAGAATATTTTTAAGGTTAAGTCTTAAAATCACTTGCGTGCAAAACTGAATCGTTAACAAAATCGGTCAATTAGTACTAGTCGTGGTTTTTATGTTTTGGTTAGAAATATTCCATGGGATTTATTTAAATACTCGTCAATTTTTTTTATTTATGATTTTCGGCTTAAGTAGCTATTTAACTGTGCTAAATGCATTAATTGCACAATTTTTATATTAGATTGATTAAGCCATGTATTGCTTGATATTATATTAATCAAACTGTGGTAATTTGTGCATTTTACCTTTTAAATACATCGACATTGCCCAATCTATCTTGAAAATAATCTGTCATACAAAACTGCTTGTCTGCTGGACATTTGTCTGTTGTCGTGTTCTTTCCAATATCTCTTTGGCTGCATGGATACTGTGAGTCAATATCCCCACAAACATTACACGTAACGTGTTCTGAAAAATAATTTTAAACGGTAAATGTTATCAAAGAATCTTGACTTTTTTCACAGCATGCAACCTGAAATACGATAAACATCAGTTGATCCAACAATATAACAAAACTACTTAGTATGCAAGTGTATTCTGGGTCAATGTCACAAGCGATAACCAACAAAGGTACTGTACAGTTCTCGATTGGGCTTAAATATTCTAAAGAGATGATAGTAAGAATAGAACTTTCAAGTGTAAAGAGTGAAGAAAAAATGTTAGTTGTCCATAGATATCCCATTATACAGTACAAATAGTGGTCATACTCCATTAAGGTCGTGGTCTATGTATATGGTTCTTTGTAGAGTTACATCGAATATATGGGTTATCATAGAGTTACACGTGGTCAAGCGTAGAGTTAAAAAGAGTGGTTTATTTTAGTGCTAAATGGTTTTACGTGTCCTGTATACCATTCATTTCAGCCAAAAGTGAAAATGAACCTGCAATATTGATAGCAGCACTAATATCAATCGATCATATTTTCGGTCATCTATAATGTTATATATTATCTAACTCATGACAAGCATGATGCTACCCTAGTTTACAGTATCAGCTGTGTGTCATTCTTGTGATAGTTTGGTCAGCATTATACCTGAACAAAGCATTTCAAAATTTCATAAACCTCTAACCTCGAAACCAAGAACAAGAAGTTCACACTTTATGCTATAGCGACTGTCGGTTTACCTGTAAATGAAACTTTTTAATGTTCGGCGGCGATGACAACAATTGTTAACAAATACAACATCTGATGCAGAATTGATAATAAATGAATTGAGGTGTGATTTAGTATATCACGTCTTGAGTAAACTTCTACAGCATGCGGGTATTTAACAAAATGAATCACGGAAGTACAACGGGTTACCTTCTTCATCTTAAATATGTCTATTGCAATGGTCTAAACAACATCCATAGCAATTTTTCATTTATAGGACATTTATGTATTATTATTATTTTAAAATTTCCTTATATGAGATACCTCAATGGCTCTTGTTGTAAAATAAATGCAAAAATGGGATGAAAATATTTTCATTGTGGCTGTTTAAGATTTTCCAACAAAATTAATGAGAACTTCCTTGTATTGGGACATTCAGAAAAGTTTTCTCCTTGATAGTAATTTCTATTTTTTAATATTCTGACATTCAATTCTAATACTTTAATGGTTCCGATTTTTTAGTCGTTATACTTTTTTGCAGCGATTTAAAGTTAACACAAGTGAAACTGTTTCCATGGTAACTGCAGACAGGTCTTCATTAGACACAGTTGGATAGTTGCGGTTGATGATTTAAAATTTACCAGAGTAATTAGATATCTCTTTTTCTTTAAAAGTCGTCCTGTTTGAATAGGTAAATGAACAACTACCTGTTATAGTTGAATGAGTGTATGTTGTCGGTGCACTTGTAGTAGTTGTCGGCGCAACTGTTGTTGATTTCAGTGCACCTGTAATTTTTGTCTGTGCAACGATTGCTGTCGTCGGCGCTGCTGTAGATTTTGCCGGAATAGCTGTAGTTGTCGGTGCAGCTTTGCTTGCCGTCATTGCTGCTGTAGTTATGTTCGATGTAACTGTGGTTCTGTGTGTTGGCATAGCTGTGGTGAGTCTGTGTGTTGACATATTTTTTGTTGTTGGTTGTATTGATAAGAACTGAAATCTGTGCGCTGTGCATAAGTAAAAATTGATGTTAAACTGTTTTGTTTCTTTTCATTGACCATGAATGTGAAAGCAGTGAGTTAATTAGGTCGTTGTATTGATTTTAAAAATTAAAGATTAGACACAATTTCCTTAAATAATATTGTTTTTCGAATGTGTACTGTAATACGAATTGTTCTTCAGTTGTGGGTTCAGTGAAATTCCATTAAAATTAGTCAAATGATATGAGTAGGGAAAACTTGCCAATATATCAAATATTATTATTTCATTTAAGGTACAAGTAATGGTTTTGAATAAAATTGTATTTGATCTAAGATAAAGAATTAATAAACTTGCAATCAAAATAGTGTCTATTAAAACATTAAAGCCATATTTACTTTTTATTCAAAAGATTTTTCTGTGGTGTAACTATGACTTAACGATCGTTTACTCGTCTTGAAAGTAGTTAATAATAACCTTAATCTCAAAGAATACTCTAATGAATCCTTTATAGGTATTCCAACTTACCAGTGACGTCAACACACGATTGATCCGGGCAGAAGCAATTAATTTCACTAGGATGTTCACTTACGCACAGTAGTCTATCCTAAAAACAGAGGTAACTGTAATTAATTATCAAAAAGTCAGTTCTAGAAAATTAATTTTATATGTACTGTTGTAATCATTAAGAGCACGTTTTCTATTTGTTTGATCAACGGGAATTTGACCCCCACCAACAATGTTTAGAAAAAGAAGAAAGAAAACATAACTGATCGCGAAAGAATTTTACCATATCAGATATTGCCAACTTACCAAACGATCAGACTGATTATAAAGAGTGAATGCGCGAAACCATAGTGTACGCGACAAAACAAAATATAGCAATTGCTAAATACAATAAAATGAACATGTATTTCTGTAGTTTTGGTAACGATTGCGCACCATAAATATGAGAAACTAACCTTGGTTTAAACATATTTTATTTGAAATCTTACAATTGTATATACATATTACATATCACAATACAAAGTATAACACAAAAGGATTTGGAAACAAGCTTATAGTAATCCATCTCCTAGATTAATATCACATAAAGAAAATGTTCATAACAGTTATTTGAATGCTTGTGATTTCAACATACATTAGTGATACAAATTACAAGGTATTATATACCTGCTAGATATAATGTAGACGAAAAACATAGAATTATGAAAACATTAATAGTACAAGGAAACAAACATTGGATGAAATGTATGCACTTTAAAATTACTTTTCTAGACAAGTGACAAATCGTTTGCTTTTTAAAATAAACTTCAATCTGGAATTTTAAACGGATATCTTAATTCTGGATTGTATTTAGTAAATTTGAACAGAAAAGCAAAAGGTCTGAATCAGTCGGAATTGAATATGAGATTGATAACCATTATTATACCTTATTTATATGGTGGTTAGGAACACACACAGCAGTTCGGTTTTGGAGGCAGATCTTGCAAATCTGAAAGTGAAAGCATCATCACATTATATAGGAATAAGGTAAACATGGCAAGGTTAATGCACTTTTTCATTATTTATGCACGAACAATAAAATGCATACAAAAATTATGCATTTTGATTGACAAGTCATTCGATAGTTCTGATGCAACATATTCCGCATTTATCGAAAAATTTCGTTGTAATTAAGATCATTCTGTTTCCACCGAGAGATACATCTGGCTTCCCGTATCAGTGGTTATTTCATTTCCCATGAGAAATATGATTTTGATATGTATTCCCGAAATAATTTTTTCCGCCACATTTTAAAACATAAGCTGCCATAAAAAAACTTGTCATTTTGAACTTTTACTTGTTAAGGGCACCCCAACCTAAAATCATGTCCTTTATGTGTTATCTCTGCCCAAACAAAGCAACGTGTTATCATAGATATAGATTACCAATATAAATTACAAAATACAAACTTCAAAACAAATGGGCGAATCGTTATTAGAGTTTTTCACTTGGATGATTGAAGAAGCATTAAATTTGCAAAACTCAATTATGGTAAAGACCTGTCCTCCCCAGTTATTAAAACAATAGAAACCACAAAAAGATTAAAAGCTCAAGGTCAAATGAACTAAATGACCATGGTTAATATAATGGAAGCAGCTATTTAGGGAAATGAAAAAAGCGTTGAAGAAACTTTATCAAAAAATACTGACAGCCAAATTATAAAGGCGTTGAAGAACCTTGATCACAAAAATACTGACAGCCAAATTATAAAGGGGTTGCAGAACCTTGATCACAAAAAATAGTGACAGGCCAAATAATAAGGGTAATAAAAATACAATAAGGTCTAATTTTTTTCGGACGTTTCAACAACCACTGCCATCTTTATTCAAGGCATATATACAAATAACAAAAACGCTGGAGTGGAATAGTAAATTCTATTACTTTGGTAACAGGAAAGCTACAGGTTGAAAAATGTAACATATCTAAGACTCTGTATACAAGTTAGACCTTTTTTAGCAAAAAATGAACAGAATTCTCTAACCCTTGGCGTTGTTTGAATGGCATTAAAAGACACTTTCAGCAATTTTCAGCGTCTCAGTTTTATTCGGGGAGGAAAGCAAAGTATCCATTGAGAACTCCCGGACGTCCTCAGGGAAATTGTACACCCTTGCCAATAAATGTTGGAGTTTCTGTGAATTCAAAGCAATTTACCGTAATTTAAACGGCCGTAAAAATTAAGGTCATTGTTATACTTTAGATCTTACATATAATACTCGTCTTAATTGTTCTTGAATTGGCACGTCTATATAATTCTTTCCCTAATACAGTTTTTCAAAATATAAAAAACAACATTTATCAAAAGTCGTAATACGCGACGAACGCAATACTTCTAACTATTATTTGGAGGATAATATAATTTTGTAGGGTTAAGAATAAAGACAAAATGTTATACATTGCACTTACATATTCTGTGCATTTATTGTATACATTGAAATAAGAATTTTTGCTTTAATGTTTTCGATTGTTTATTCGCATAAAATTGTTTTGTGTTTTAAAGACACACTGTACATCGGTAATGTGTTTGCAACTAACATTACTAATTATGTCGGAGAAAAAAAGATGAATAAGGTATTTACTATGTTTTATCCGAGTGTTTGTGGAACCTTTTAAAGAATTATTATTCAGTGCTATAAGATGGCGCATAATTTTTGTATCTTTTTTCATCAGACAACCAACAGAATATCTTTACAAAATAAATCACTGTCCTTGCCTCCTCACCCCATAATAAGAAAATTGTTTATCTCCAATATCTGTTGTTTGTATTTTGCATATCAAAATTTCTGTAAATTAAGATCCTATCGAGATTAATTGCAATATTTTAAATATAAACTCATAATAATTACTTGTATAATAAAACAACTTGCCTCTAAAATAGTGCAGATATGACCCAAACAATTAAACGCATTCGTTTCATCTAAAAATAAATACATAAACAAATCAACTCGAACCTTAATTGAAATAGAACTTTACCAAGAAAGTGGGTTTTCACAGGGTATTCCGACCTCCTCCGCAAATAATAATGAAAGTCATGATAAAGTGGCTTTAAACCCTATTCAAATCAAAATCAATTTCACTATGTAATATATAATATCCATATGCAAATTATTACATCTAATATCTGTGGAAAAAATCATATTGAGACAATATCCGACAATGCCAATATGTGCTGGAACGACCCAACGTTATTCGTTAGTCGTTTATTGTTAGTGCACAATGTAATATATCGGGTTATATATATTTATATATCACTGATATATATGTTTCTAGAATTTTAAACCTTTCTTAAAAATATTTTACAACCACACCAAGCGAAGTTTTATTTTCAAAACCCCCTTTTAACACTAGTTTTTACGATTGTAATTTTATTCTTCAAGCGGCTTTAACATTTTAGCACGCGATCTTAACTGCATTTGCTCAACAGAAAGGGATACAAACATGACATGATTGTATTGACTTTAGTTACCATTCTGTAAAACACAATAAATGGTTCTCACGTCAAATAACAATTTCTCAAATATAAGGATACAACTTTTTAAACAATATGGCACTCTGCGAACTGAACCTGCCAGATCTGTAAGGATTTTCCTTAAGGCACTCCTACAAACAAACCGACATTTTGAGCTTCAGAGCCAATAAAGGACCTGCTGGCTACAAGCTATTCTTGAAACCTTTTATCGTTTCACCTGCAATGGATTGTTATCCCTGGATATCATAAATTTCTGGTACACCTACGACATCTTTCATACTTTGACGGAGGGGTTATAAGCTTTACGTGGGCGAGTTTGGGATATCCTTTTAACTGATTCAACACTGCCTTATAATGTCTAACGTGACAGCTACAAGCCACTAAATGAATATGAAACAGTATTTGCTTCACAAATAATTCACGCGCTTTAGAAATAATCTGCTCGATTTATTTCAATTGATGAAAAAACAATTAATAAAATTGACAGTTGTATTTACTGAAAATACATAATAAAACCATCTACTCAAAGTGACCAATTGTATCTAGAGCAAAAACATTTACATTTGTTTTAATTGTCAACTAGATTTTAAACTCATTATGCTACTATAAATACGTATTGAACCATTTTCTGTATAAAGTTTCAACCAATAAATTTTATATGTTTCACTTTAGACACACCTAAATAAAAAACCTAAATATAGCGTTATAAGTCAATATAACAATTAACGAAAAATTGATATTTACTTACAAAGAAAAAGGCAGACAACTAATAGATGTGCGATGTTCCTCACCATGTTTCTGTAAGACCTGAGCATATCACAAAACAAAGGTTATTATATAGTTCGTAAGTAATGACGTAAATATGATAAACATTGTTCTTACAAAATGTGAACTCATGATTTTGTGTTAAGGGAACGCAGTATCTTTTTTCTGTACCACTTACGGTGAATCTTGTTGGACTTTATTACTGATAAGACATTAAATGTCGAAATACACAAGCAATTAATACTGACGTCTATATATTTAATTATAAAGTGACCCATCAAACCAATTAGTCAACATACAGTTGTTGGCGCATGTGATTCATGTAGATTTGAAATATTTACTGATTTAAATATATGGAATTGTCATCATTCGGGAGGCTGCATTTTGATTGATTATTCTAAACAATTAATCGAAGATAAGTTATAAAGAGGTGTTTGGTATTTAATGCCACAGTGTCAAATTAAAGTTTGATGATGATTAAAGCATTATGAAACAAGTATATTCAATTGCCGTAATTGCTACTAAAATACAATTCTCAACTATTTTTTTCGTTCTGCTATGTACACCACTGAACATGTTACATTTCATGCGATGTCATGAAAATACGAGAAAATACCGTTAAATACCAACTGGACAAGTTGAACGGACAGATGGAAGGCAGAGCACTCAGGACAAAAATCCCGCCTGCATTGGGTAGATAATGGAGAACTTAGTGGTTTACCCTTTTCTAGTGCATTTGATAAGCTACACTAAACAGAGCAAAAACATTCAACAGATGCATGGGATGTTAAAAATAGTAGAGCGAAATCAACGTCCATTATCATCTTTATTTAATATCAGTTTGTCAAGAATAAGGTTTTGTAAGTGCGTTACCTGTGTCGTATCTGAATTTAATCACCAATTCTAATGTCAAAAGATGGAGCAAACACGGGACTGCTCTATTCATATTTGTTTTGTCGATACAATGTTAAAGTCGCCGTTTCGTTGTCTTTGTAATAATTGATAATTCGAATGCTCATTTCGTTTTAGAGTAGACGCTTATCAAAATGTATTTTGCAATAGTGTTTACAATATTACAAATGACAAGAATATGTATATGTGAAGTCAATAACAACAACAACAACGTTATAATACAATGACGTCATAAACGGGTAAAGTAAAGTAAAAGTGAAATTTGGCAGTAATATAAAGAGTAGAAATGGGGGGGGGGATACAAAACGAACGTTACAATACAATGGCTTCTTAATGGGTAATACAATGTCATTATAGCTTTACATATAATGTAGTATATTTTTAAACAGTTTTATCCTTTTTTGTTCAGTCCTTGTTCATTCAAAGTTCCAATTTTCTTCATCCAAAATTTTTCTTTTTCTTTACGATATATCCATGATTTGTTAATTTTCTCAATTCCAATTATTTTAAAGTCATTGATATTATGGTCCTGTTGATTGAAATGTATTGGTACAACGTCTTGTTTTTTATTTCGAATACACGATAGGTGATTTTGCATGCGCTCATACACTGTATTCCCAGTTTCACCAACATACACAATTTGTCTACACTGTTCACAATAAATGCCATATATTAAATTTGCTGTCCTACAATTTATTTTACCGTCAACATTGTATGATACACCATTATTAGCTGTAAATGTAATGGATGTTACAGCATTATATCCCAGCATTCCAAGAGAGAAAGCGCGAGAAGCATGCAAGGTAGCTTTAGACAATAGACAAACTAAATTTATTCCAACAGAAGTGGTATTACAATTTATTGATGTTACACTGGAAAATAATAACTTTCAATTCAATGGAAAAAATTACATACAAACTACAGGAACAGCGATAGGTTCAAAATTGGGCAAAAATTATGCTTGTACGTATTAAGGAGTGTGGGAAGAAGCTCTTCTAAATACCGCACAAGAGAAACCACTAGCATTCTTCCGTTTCATTGATGACATATGGGGAATATGGACTCATGGAATAGATTCCCTTATTTCTTTTCAAAACCGGGCAAATGAAATTCACCAAAATATTAAAGTTGATTTACGTTATTCATATGACAAAATTGAGTTTTTAGATGTCACTACATATATACAAAATGGTGAAATTGAAACAGACCTATTTTGTAAACCTTCGGACAAGCACCTTTATTTACATGTAAAATCTGATCACCCGAATTCGGTCAAACGAGCCATACCTTATGGCATTGGGATGAGAGTTAGGAGAATATGCTCAGAAAATAAAAATTATCATCAAAGAAAATACCAAATGAAAAAATGTTTACAGAAGCGAGGTTTCCAGAAAAAAGATTTAGACCATGAATTTAGAAAAATTGACACTTTGGACAGAGAAAATCTATTAAAATATAAAACAGATAAAAACAAAAATTTAGACAGAGTACCGTTATCAATTACTTACAATAAAGAACTTCCGAACATCCACAACATATTACGTAACAGGCTTAAAACTTTATATAGATCTAAAGAGATGCAGAAAGTGTTTCCGGAACCACCAATAGTAGCATATAGACGAGGGACAAATATTCAAGATAAACTGGTTCACGCTAAACACAATAATCAATTTTTTAAACGGGAAAATGAAACGGGACCATGTGATAAAAATTGTGCAATTTGTAATAGAATGCTAAATCTTACGAAATTTACAGCTAATAATGGTGTATCATACAATGTTGACGGTAAAATAAATTGTAGGACAGCAAATTTAATATATGGCATTTATTGTGAACAGTGTAGACAAATTGTGTATGTTGGTGAAACTGGGAATACAGTGTATGAGCGCATGCAAAATCACCTATCGTGTATTCGAAATAAAAAACAAGACGTTGTACCAATACATTTCAATCAACAGGACCATAATATCAATGACTTTAAAATAATTGGAATTGAGAAAATTAACAAATCATGGATATATCGTAAAGAAAAAGAAAAATTTTGGATGAAGAAAATTGGAACTTTGAATGAACAAGGACTGAACAAAAAAGGATAAAACTGTTTAAAAATATACTACATTATATGTAAAGCTATAATGACATTGTATTACCCATTAAGAAGCCATTGTATTGTAACGTTCGTTTTGTATCCCCCCCCCATTTCTACTCTTTATATTACTGCCAAATTTCACTTTTACTTTACTTTACCCGTTTATGACGTCATTGTATTATAACGTTGTTGTTGTTGTTATTGACTTCACATATACATATTCTTGTCATTTGTATATATGCCTTGAATAAAGACGGCAGTGGTCGTCGAAACGTCGCAAAATATGGAGTTTTTATTTATTATTGTATAGTTTTTTATTTACAATATTAAATAAACCCTTATACCCATCTTGATGTTGTAGACAAATAAATCTTTAAGTAGACGCATTATGAATGTCTCTGTAAACTAACGATGGTAATGTAAAATGGCTTCTGTATGTTTGAAGACCGGAAGAAGCAATAAGGGAGAAACCAAGTAACCAAAATAAAAATAAAGAGACATATAGACAATAAATAGTCTATTTAAAATAAATTTAAATAAAACGCATGCGATGTTTTTAATTAGGAATTATACAGGAAATATAAGTGTTACTAACAACCATTAAAGTCCAACATTTCTTGATCTATTACATTTACATTTACCATTATGCGGTCGTTTCCTGCTTTGCTTTGTCTTCCTCATTTTTGTTGACAACCTGTGATAAATGATTAATAACTTGAAATGTTTAACATAAGTATTTACCTCCGAACTTTACACATTACTGTTGTGTTTGTCAAGCATGCGATTTAAGAATTCTGTAGTTGTAGCCTCTGCAGCTAGTTTACTTGCAGCTTCCATAATACCTTCTGAAACTTTGGTTTTGTCTTGAAAGCATCGATGGCAGAATCAACAACTGTATGAATATCCAGTGATAAAAGTAGTATACCTGCCACTCCACCTACAATATGGAGAGCTCTACCGGCTGTCCCCAGGGTTCTAAATGCCGTTGCAGCAGTTTGTGCTCCTAATCTGGCAGCATCATCAGCATAAGTCACAAATTGATTTTTTCGTTTGCATATGACTGTATTTGCAATCATAAATCCACTAGCAGTTGTTCAACACACTCCAGTAATAATGTCTCCTTTTGAAAACTATAAAATATAAATATAAATGATATTTGATATTTAGTCTGGTTGTGGTTTAACGCCACTTTCTGTAATTTTTAGCTATCTCATGGCTTCTAGTTTTTATTAACGGAGGCAGATGGTGTACCCGAAAAAAACCTGACTTTCGGTAGGAAAACTGGCAATCCTTGTCATTTAAGGTTTGAGTCGAGCACACCTTTTCCACTCAAACTCACAACCTGAGTGTTAATAAACAATTTCGTATGAAAAATCACTCCTAAATATAACAACTTGATGATTAATGAATGTAATAATTGAAAGCTAATAATGACTTCCCTTGACAGCAATTTTTGTTTGAATATATATGGTTGCTAGGGATTTTTTTTAAACATAAATGACATGCTTGTTTTAACAAAATGGAACTATGTTACGGTCAATGTAGTCATAAATTCAAAAATATATGGTTACTATGAAATTTTGCCCAGAAAAAAGGACACTTCCTCTTTTAAAGGGATCGGATCCAGACACTGTTTTTAAGGTCAAATCTCAATATGAAGGTAAAAAAAATATCGAACACCAAGAAAACTGTCAAAAAAGTCCATAAACCAGTATAAGAGACTGAGAACCTCCGGAACCAACAACTACAAGTATAGAAACTACAAAGGTCCTGACGTGGTACAGCATTTCAACCTAGGGTAAACCAGGTTTTATGGCATTCCAAACCTCCCACTTCCTTTACTGTAGTACGTGAGTTGGTTTGTCGATGAAAATGGATGGGTATCATATACCACTAGCATGACTAGTCAGTATTGATATGTGTATCCAATAATCCTCGCAGCACACTCACTGTGTTCTGAATACAAAGATTGAGGAAACTATCTGCAATCATATTTTCATGATGATCGGTGGAGACTGCCTGTCAATCAAACATGTGTTTTAATTTATTGAAATATAACGACTGCTGTAACTGTGTATTAGTATCCCTTGACGAGACGCCAAATGTGTTCTGTTCAATAGCGACACAGTTTTGTCTTACCTCGACAACCTTTATTTCATTCATTTTACAATTAAAGGTTTTTCAAGGTCACATCTTAAGGAGCTTAATTAATATAACTCCTTTTGTTTTTTTCATGGAGGATCTCCAAAGAGGTCCCTTACTCGTAATGGAGCAGCCGGGAGTGATTCACACCAGGAGTTTTATGCATATAATTAGCTATTAAACTGTTTTCCTGAATTGCAATATCTTTATATATTTTTATATTTTAATGTCTAAATGTTTAACTGATATTTCTACAACACCTTATTTGTTAGTTTTACACTTTATTCGTAATCATGGCATTGTTGACAAAATTTGAATTCCGGAAGAGCATAATATCTGAATGATTTGGTAAAAAATGTTCATTCCGGATAAATTTTTCGGATTCTTTGCATTAGCTGGCATGAAATTTGTTTACCGATACGATTCTACAATTCTACACTCCACAATGTCAACAATGTCATGAATACGATAAAGCGTTAAAATGATTTAATTAGACATTGTAGAAATGCCAGCTGAACTGCGGAGAAAGGATAAAGTATGTATTAAACACAAAAAACAGTTTTATAGCGGAGAATATGTATAAACCCTGAGTTTTTGCTCTATTACGAGTAATACCTCTTTGTAGCTCAGTCCAAAAAAAGGAGATGCATAATTAGGATTTAACAGTTAGTGATTTTTTGCCATTAACGAAGTCGTCAAATATTCCGATATGAAAAAATGAAAAAATCATTTGCACTCTCCTGAAAAGTTTTTGATCAAGTTTAACAAAATTGTCTCATCAGTTTTCTGCGGATCGACCAACTTTGTTTTGCTAATTCTACTAAACGGTTTGTTTAAGTTCTCTGCTAGATCATTTGTTGTTTTTGTGTGTATTGTTTTAGCTTCATCAGTGTCTTCAATCCATGTATAAATATGGTTTTTGAACTGGTTTAATTCATCTTTTATTTTTCGTGTTACTTCTGTGTCAGGACATATTGGAAACCAGACAAATAATAAAAACAATCTTACGTTAACTGAAGACTGCCACCACACACGCATACACTTATCAAGAACCTGATTCCCCCTATCCGCCGTCCCAAAAATAAATTTTGTTGTTTTATAGTGAAATATGTAAAGTAAAATTGGGATGAATAAATGTAAAATATTTAAAGCTAAATTTAGCATTATTCGCGTTAGGTATTGAAACGTGAATTTTCTGCATAAATGGTTAGAGTGAGGAAAGTTAAAACACTGAATGCGGAAAGTCGGCCAACATATAGAGATACATGAAAACATGTACTCACGAAATTAAGTTAGTTTAAATAAGAAGAAAAACATGCCCGTAAAAGAAGCCTAATATCATTAACCAATGGTTGTTCTAATTTGTTGCTAACCACAAAGACCAGTAAGAAAATATGTTCGTGTGGAACAAGTTATATGCTATAGTCTATTGTCATTAAATACTATTTTCAAAAAATTACTTACAGTTGGTAATAACATGGTTCTAACAGGTGTATTTATAGTAATTTACCAAGAAACAAAACAGGTAACTTAACTATATCATAAATTTTATTCTTTTATTGTGTTTGCCAATCTATTTTCGAGAATCTTATTTTATATTTACGACAAATAATTTCTTTTTTGCCTTTAAATTGAAACATATTAGTTTACTTTAAACATAATTTTGTGTTTTATAAATTCACTTGATGATTTATAGATTTTTTGTAAACAGTGATTTCAATGGGAGATTTATATAATTCACTATTTATCACAAAAGGTATGCATAATCTTTGAATTAATAGAAAAACGAAATTCTAATATACCTGTTATCGTCAGCAAATATATTTCCCCGAAACATCCACCATTAACGCATGCGTATTTTGTTAAACGCTCTAACTCCTTAAAAGTGTCCCAATCACTCTATTTTTTATTCCCACCTAACGCATGCGAGACTAAAATCTCCGCCATTTTTGTAAACCGAGCAGCCAGTTCTCAGAGGAGGTGGCGGAGTGGTGGAGTGACATTTGATTTATGATTAGAATTGATTTTACAAAACTAAATAATTTTAATAATAAAAACTGTTATTATTACAAAAAATACTGTACAATAATCAATTCAATTCAAATATATTATGAATTTGACGTAATGAACGTAATGATGAATTTCCAGAAATATATGGTATAGCCACTAGCTGCTGTGGCTGTGGAGAAACAAGAAGTTCCATAGCAAGAAAAGGTTGCATACGGATGAGGCATAGAGCGAAATTAGTAGTTTCAAATGGTACCATCTGACCTAAAATAACCTAACAAAACCTCTGATAAGGCAGAGGAATTAAAAATATTCCAGTAGTATTGTTAACATTTGATAAGCCTTCTAATTTTATAAATACAAACAGAAATAGCTTTCGCGAAAATTTAGCGAACTCCCTTCTTATAATGAGCTTGCGTTTCTCTTACTACAAGACCCAGAAAAATATTCCAGCAAAGTTTCAACTGTACACCAACTGCTATAACCTACCATAGACTTTTACTGCAAGTTAATCTTGGCCAGGAACAAAAAATCTGTCAACAAGGTAACTGAAGACTTGTACACAGTAAACCACATACAAGATTCAGAAATACAAAGAAAATTAATAGATACATTCATGACATAAGAGTTTAAGCCTGGTAGCTTACTGAAGGGCTTCACAAAGACATAGCTGTCAAAGCTTGTAAGACGTAAACGTCTATAAAGTACAAATGTCTTATTTAGGACGCTCTACATAAAAGTTTCTGTTAAGGAGAGAAAAAAACTGGTTCTCTACAAAATTAGATGAGAACATCCCGATAGGTTATTAGTTAAGAAAAAACCTTAAATAGTAAAGGGTGCAGGATCATCAAAACATATATATTCAAAGATCTTTTGTTAAGATGCTTAGAGAAGATCAATTTGTTCGAATCACACCAGGAACATAATTAAGACCACTCAGAATCATAAATGACTCCAATGGAGTTTTTAACTTTTTCTAACTCCAAAACCTGATAGATAAGCGTGGAAACGTAGCAATTAAACACCTTATTGACATTTACTGACTTTGAATTGATATAAAAGGTCTTTCCGAAAAGTAATACACAGAGGGTTTTTACACGACATTTGTATACTTCTGGAAATTCTCACTGTCTCGCCAGGGCAATAAAAATGGTCTTACAATCATCATTCCGAATTGTGTGCAGAATCATCGAATGAGCATGAAAAGTACAAAACATATAACTGAAAATCCTATCCAACGAATTGATATAAAATCGACTGTTGTCTTGTCGTTCCGAAAACATAAGCCTCCAGTTTGCGATTCAAATTTGTTGCAAACATATGTATGTTGGGACGATCCCACCATGAATTATCTGCATTAGAAAAACTACTGGATGCAAATAACGTTCTGTATTCAACGGATTCTGAGACCGACGCAACAGATCAGCTTCAAATTCTTGCAGAGGTGAAACATAGTATAAGAGTGAGTTCCGAAATGAATCTGAAGATAACAATTGAATTCCCTATAAAGATATATTGACCCTGAATGTCTTTTTGTAGTTTCTCAAGGCCAATACGACTGCCATTATTCCCATATCGCATTGGTGTGGTCCACCGATTCGAAAGGAGATCATAGGCGACTGACCCCACCGACCTGACAGGGGTGTCTTCGTACAGATTTGGAGCAAAAGGATCTATAGGTAAACCTTTTAAATGGTTGTCCCGATGTACCCATCAATGGTGATGTGGTAAAATTCAAGCCGCATAGGAATGAGAGTTCATAGTAAGAATGAATAAAAATGAATACGGCAGTGCAGAGCAGTATTATAAAGCAATGTAGGGATGTGGTGGATGCAGAGGGATTATATCCAGTCCATGCCAAACCGAGGAACCGCCGAGACCTGTAAGATATTTAATGTGGAAATGTTCATCTGTTAAGTCTTGGCAGCGGAAGATGACAGAAAAAACACAAATTTAGCTCTTTCCACGAAAAGTGGGTGTAAATTAGAACCTCAGAAAGGGGTATTGCCTCGCTCTTGTTGCAAAATTCAGCAAACTGGGTTATTGGCCGTCTAGGAGACAGACCCTAAATTATCGTTCTCCTTGTGATCTATGTTCAGACAGATTGTTCAAGTGTAGATAACCTGAACCTAAATTGATACCTAATAATAAATGTACCTGAGCTTAAATTGATACCAAATAATTAATGTAATTATGTTACAATTATTACTGAAACATGGGGTTGTCACAAGGACGAATGTTTTGTGAGTGTTTCGGCTAACAAACTGCGAATAGGATAAATATATTAATTTATAATGGAAACTTATTTATTGCAACAAAATCTATTGCAGTATAAACTATTTAAATTTTTGTAATGTAAGATTTTTCGAAATATTTTTGAAAACGTGCCAAATAATAACAACAGCTGTTTTCGTAAGTACACCTGGTCACTTACACACAAGGTTGTTGCAAAACACCCCGCAGTGTAGTATACAAATAAGTCAGTGGTATATAAATCCCTTCCGTTTTAAACATTCTGTTGTGTTAAAAATCGATAAATAAGTGTATAAATATACATTGTATATATAACACCTTAAAACAAGACTTAATACTGTACACCATTTAGATGTCTTAATGCTATATTGAACACAACATATAAATCTGATATACCGAAATAATTATTTAATTATGTGTATATGATGGTTTTATTGTTTTAGACAAGAAAAGAAGGACACTTTTGGGAGAACCGCTTGAAATAAGATACGTTTTGGCGGTGTAGAAATCAGCACGTTTTGGTAAAAAGTTGCAATAATATTTGTCTATGAAGATAAATGTTCTCGATTTCTAAGTGTGTTTTTGTTAAAGAAGTTAGGGTAATAACAAAATACCGAACACAAAAATGACAATCCCCAAATCAAAGTCCGAGAAAGAGGCAAACTCCAGAACCAAAAAACAAAAATATCAAAATATAGTAACTACATATGAACAATATAACATGACGGGGTTTTTTATTCATTGCATTTGAAAGAGATTTGTCTTTGACATTCGGCGTGTAAATAAGTTTAAACGTGATTAACCTGTACGTCTTTTACAGTCTTAATCTAATGAGCAGACACTACTTTGATAAAAGATTCGTTTTATTTATAACTGTTCTCAATAAAGCAAACATGTTGTAAAAGTTTATTGTTACTATTTGAGAGCTTTTTAAAATTAAAATAACCTTTATTTATATACAATGTCATTCAAGATCATGACATTTAAAAAAACCCATTTCATTAAAAATAAGGCTTAAAATTAAGAAACAAATCATCAGATGGATGTATATATGTTGATTGTATCACGGGTTAAAAGGTTTTTCCCATATTTTACCACGAGCGGTTATACGAATTTATACTGATTTACCATGAATTGACGTTATTCCGAATAGTTTACCCCTTGATGAAATCTGTATATATTCGTGTCCCCAATAAATTATTACAATTCTAATAGGATTACAATAGATAAAAAAATATTGGGAGCACAGATAAAATTCGTATATACTAATATACGCTTATTTGACAACAGTTGTGAACTCAAAGAGTTTTATGTACATCATATTACAATATATATTTTAATGTCTTAAGTAAGTAGCAACAAGGCGTAAAATGCATGATTTCACCTTTTGTGATAGTCACAAACAACTGTTAATTAACCCATCAACGTATTTGGATTAACTATAATATCACTATATTTACATCTACAATTTATTTGACATGATTTTAATGCATAGTTCATTGTTATGCACTAAGAAAGTATTACTTACATGGCTGTACTAGATGTCATTTTCCTAAAATGCAGATTCGAAAAATCCGTTTGCAACGGGTTTAGGCTAAAAAAACAAAAGATGAACAGAAGTTTTCTTAAAATGCTTTAGAACACAGAACCCCATTAAACATAATGCATTTCAATAAAACTTGGTTGCTATAATGTAACTGAAAAATTGCTACAAGTGGTATAAAACCAGAAACACACAATAAAAACAGTTTATATCTCATAAATATATTTCATTTTCAATGTGTTCATATCAGTTATTGTTTATGGCTTCTATGACATTGCATAAAAACACACATTTTTGCCAGACAGAAATACTTCTTTGGACATACATATTTAATGAACTAGTATTTTCACATATATTTTTATTTTAACTTATGATCGTGTGTTCACAAGATAAGTTTTATCACAAATGTCATATTATGCATGCAATCCATTTCCGGAAAACATATTGCGATATAAAATGTATCAAGATCATCAATATTTTCAAACAATCATATTATGTTACCGGTATTCCCCATTGAAAACTCAGTTCTAAATAACTGTCCGATAAAGGTCTATGAGTACTAAAGACTCGTCAATTTTCATAAATCTTGATGCTCATAAAACTTTGTCCGACATTTATGACAAATATGTTGTTGTGCCGGCAGATAAGGCCCCTAACAACATCGTTTTTATCTGCAAAAAACATTACATAGAGTGTTTAATTAATGAGTTAGGCATTGACAGTTCACTAGGCAATCCTACTTACACATTCACTGCGCTTTCAAAAGAGGAGATTATTGAAAATCACAAATCGGTTTTGGCATCCTTTGATCTCAAAATCAGAGTCGAAGATTGTGATCTCCCTTTATTGTATTGGATTCCTAAACTTCACAAAAATCCATACAAACAGCGTTTCATAGCAGGATCGTCTAAGTGTACTACCAAAACACTATTGCACATCCTGACTACTATTTTAACAACAGTAAAAACGGGACTTCAAAAATACAGTGACATTTTCTACTCCAGAAGTGAAATAAATGAAATGTGGATATTACAAATGTCAAAAGACCTGATAGACATCTTGAGGTCTGGATCTCTTTCCCATTGTAACAGCATTAAAACATTTGGTTTTTCGACAATCTATACGGCCATCCATCATACGCAGCTTAAAACCAGGCTAAAAGATCTTATAAAACGCCACTTTTTCAAGAAAAATGGAAACAGACGATATAAATACCTGGTTAATAGTCATGACAGATCTTACTTCGTCATCAATGACTCCAAAGCTAATACTAAATATACTGAAGACCAAATCTGTCACATGTTAGATCTTCTGATTGACAACATATTCGTCATGTTTGGAGGACATGTTTTTCAACAGACTGTTGGTATTCCAATTGGTACTAATTGTGTTCCTCTCCTCGTCGACTTGTTTTTGTACTCCTATGAGGCTGAGTTCTTGGAAGGCCTACTGAGGAAGAAAGAAAAGACTCTGGCCAAGACCTTTACTTTCACATTCTGCTATATTGATGATGTTTTGTTCCTCAACAATGCTAAATTTGGTGACTATTTACTTTCATTTTACCCTAGCGAGTTTGAAATTAAAGACACCACCAACACTATGATCAGCCTCTTACTTAGACCTATTTCTAGAAATAGACTTAGGAAAACTACAAACTAGGCTCTACGAGAAGCTTGATGACTTTAACTTTCCAATTGTCAACTTCCCGTTCATCGACAGCAACATTCCAGCAGCTCCAGCGTATGGTGTGTATATTTAACAACGTATACGTTATTCTAGATCCTGCGATCGTTATTCAGATTTTCTAGACCGATCACTGCTGTTGACTGCTAAACTTACTTAAATGTTACTAAAAGTTACAGTCAAAGTTCATTTATTGTGGTAAACTGTAAATTAGATCGACAACATCTCGTGGAAACAAATATTATCGCTATATTGACATTAAGAATTCCATTGATATGACTTGCTATAAAATTTATGGTTATTTACTAAGAATTCATAATATAAGTGACTGAACTGTAAGTGATAATGTTTTCGAAAAATATAGGTGCATATCATGAAACCGACTATTTCGATAAATCCATATGAATTAGGGTTAAGTTAAAAACAAACGACAAAAAGAGCTTTCTTCAAATGTGTTAGAATATTGTACAAATCAGTGGCAAAAGCAGTCTACATAAGTATTGATCACTGGCGTGTTCTCTTTGGGCTCATTTGTCCGAGCCTGATTTCAGACAAGGTATACATCATTTTTACCTTAAATTAAGTTAACGCTATAATGGTGGATAGGCTTTGTCATTTTCTTCTTACCCCAAAAAACCTAGATGCTATGAAGTGGCAGACAAATTGCTGAATGTAGAGTAAATCCACATTCAAACCAAGAAACATACAAGGAAAATATTTTATACCTCATGTTTTCAATTTTCAATGTGTTCATATCAATTATTATTTAAGGTTACTCTGACATTGCATTAAAACTCATATGTTCACCAGACAGAAATAATTCTTTAGACATACACATTTAATGAACTTGTGTTTTTACATATATTTTTATTTTCACTTTTAAGCGTGGGTTGATAAGATGCGTTTTAATACAAAGGTCATTTCATTCATGTTTTCAATCTATTTTCCTGCAGGAAAACAAGTAATGATCTAAAATTTATGAAGCAATATTTTCAAACAAAAAAATACAGATCCGAACGGTGCATTGGACTCCCCAGTGTCACTGTATTCCACTAGTCCAATATAATTAATCAGTTAACTGTCATGATAATTTATTTTCAACTACATTTTCTGCGATAAATAGGTCTTTGTGAACCTACAGTTTTAAGTTAAACACTTACAATTTTGTATTGTTTAGAGAATAGTTATCAAGTAGATTATATATAAATGAGAATCTAGTATGGACTTAAGATAATGACAGAAAATTGGATGAAAAAAAAAACGTGAACGAAACTGTTAGAATTAGCAGCAGTGTAGAAAATAGTCAAAACGACATATTCGTGGAACAAGCATAAAAAGGAGTCGCAATCAATAGTAGTCAATACGTAAGTTTGGAAGGATCTCTCAGAACATGTTTAGACTTTTTATTATTTCAATTCAAGACAAAATAACAATATTAAAGACTTAATTTTACAAGACGTGTGTTATTTTCTTCTGAAAACATATCGTCAAATGAGTATTTGGTCAATACAAATCTTGACATTTCTTTAAATTTTAATGTCAGTTAAATGTTTTTTAAAGTACTCGAAAAGTACTTAAATATTAGAGATTTGTATTTGTATAAGTTATCAGTGATGTAATATTTATGAGGTATGACTATGTGAAATAACACCTCATTGTTTAAATATATATTTCAGAGAAGAACTCATTTAATGGAAAACGCAGCTTTCAAAAAATGTATTTATACCGCGACCGACTGCAAAGTTAAGTCAGATGCTATCATCTGGCAGCTTAGATGGATCGATCAGTTATTAAACAAGAAGATATTTCGATCAGATTGGTAAGTGTTTTTCTATGAAATGTAGCAACATATGATAACAATTATAATTACACATACTAGTATATCAAAACTGTGAACTGATCTTTTGATGATAGATTTGCCATTTTTTCAATTCTTTAAAAATAAACAATATGCTTTTGTAACATTACTGCAATTAATCAGCACATTTGTTTCGAGATGTTGCTAAACAAAGAATGAGCTTAAATAACTTTAATATTACTTGCAGGTACGGATGATCAAGATTTCGTTATATTAACTTAGTTTTATGTAGTGTTATCTTAATGATTTTATTTTAATTGAATTATGTAATAAATCAGATGAAAAAAGATGTAGAATGCAAGATAATGGAGATAAGAGACCTTCTGCACAAATGGAAAGAGGACACAGATAAAGCTGTCAAAGAACTCGAAAATTTAGCAGATGACCTGGATAAACATTTTAGGAACATCAGCATTGCAAAAGTTTCTGGGTCATCCGCAGCCATCGTAGGAGGAATATTAACAGCCATAGGATTTGGATTATCATTTGTTACTTTCGGAGCATCTCTTGGACTGTCAATAGCAGGTTAGCATAATAACGACATACAGACAGGGTTAAATAATTAGGTAAAAAAATTTGTCTTTTGTCCTGTAACTTAAGGAATATTCATATTGAGAATGTTTTCGACAGAGCTCTATATTTACCTTTCTTCATATTTTACAACACCGTTGTAATAACATATTATACACATCAAAACATGCTGGTTTGCATTAGCATTAAGATCAAGAAAATAGGATTTATTACACCAAATGCGGGTTTCGCCATTAGCGAATTAGGTTTTTAAACAAGCCACACAAAGCAAAACAACAAATACAAAGCAATGAAAAAAACGGAGAAACATAAATAAACAAACGAACGATCAAGTGAAGAAAAATGCACTATCCAAAGATGTCAAATTAATCTTTATTTCAAAATTTTTACAAACGTTTCATTTTTATTATTGAAGGAGGGATTTTAGCTGCAGCCGGTGGAAGCACAACTGGTGGATCAATGATAGCAAATGCAGTTATATCTAAAAAAAGAAAGCAATCGACAGAAGTAATTTTACAAAAATACAAAGCTCAAGCCGAGAAACTTAAATCAACATGTGGCGAAATTTCCACAGATTTGCAGAAGTACGGAAATATGGATGCTTGCTTCTCAGATTGGGTTAATTTCTGGGCCAAACTGGTTTTGGGAGTAGCTGGCTGTACAAAAAAAGGCGGCTGGGATATAGTTGCTAAAAATATTTTTAAAGGTATCCAATTTCCTTCATATGCTGATGCACAGACTGCTGCGACGGTGTTTAGAAGTTTAGGAACTGCTGGAAGAGCTATTCATGTTGTAGGTGGTGTGGTAGGAATACTTTTAATGCCCCTGGATATATATACACTGGTCGATTCAGCTATTGACGTTCACAAACAAAATCCAGCTAAGGTGTCTGAGGATATTAGAAACGTTGCTAAACGATTGTCAGCAGAATGCCCCAAAAAAGAATTTGTCGATGAAATGATTGAAAAGACTTTAAAAAGTATTGAAACCAGAAGTTAATTTTTTATATAACATTCAGTCATAAATTATGATAAGAAAGAACACCTTGGAAACTGGTTTTAATAATACATATTACATTGCATAAAATTGAAATTAAAATTTCAGCTACAACATGTAGTTTGCTGCCTTAAAAAATAAAGGCTGAAACAATTCCAATTACTGAAGCCTTTAGATGAATATTTGTTCATCACATATCACAACAAATCTGTTGAAAACTATTACCTCTGGTGAAAACTAATAAACAAACAACTAAATCAAATCCGCTTTGCAGTTACGAAAAGCCTGCACAATACAATTATTAGCTACAGTAATGTAGCTCTTTTGTGTTTTTAAATCTTGGCGGAGCGACAAAGAGGCTCCATTACTTGTAACTGTTTCCTTGTTTGCTACATACTTTTATATGTATTCGTCTTTTGATATTTCAACGACACTTAATTAATTAGCATTAAAACGAATTTATATCGGGGCATTGTTGACAAAATTTGATTCCTGAGGAGCATAATTTTGAAATCGATTAGGTAAACAGTGGATTCAGTATCATTTTTTGTTACATGTTTTCAACAAACAAAATCTAGACAAGATATCTGAGGATATCAGAAACGTAGCAAAACGGTTGACAACAGAATGTCCCAAGAAAGAATTTATGGATAAAATTGTTGCAACAACGGTGAAAGAGCCAGTGTATTTTCTTTCTTATTCAGTAGACCTTTAAAGAATAACCTAAACCGATCACAAAAAGGTCGACTAAATAAGTAGTCACTAGAAAGCCAAATTCAGTTGCAAAACGCGTTTTCAAAACATGACCAATATATTGTCAATTGAAACATTTAACATATGGCAGATCTCATCTTCATTATATACAGTCCGCCAAAAGTTAAGCATCACCTACTTGTCCGGATCTAATGTTTTTTCATTAACATAAACACATGAGAAACTGTTTAATTTGTATGAAAATGTATATATCATTAGGAAATTTGAACCTGTATAATTCTTTATTTAAGTCCTGAAATTGTAAAATTAAATTCTAGTGGTCTAATAATGATCACAAAAAGGCCAAAAAAAACCAACAAAACAATAGGTGATTTTAAGTTTTAGTTTGACACAAAAGTTTTAATTGTTTACAAAATTACAGTCATTCCACAAGTCCTGAGGTGAAAGAGTAACACATGGACTGTCGTTTGGCGTATTTGCCATCAATATCGGGTATAACCTCCACGCTTCCGGTGTAAATGTTCAACACGCCGCCTCATTCCAGCAACCAAACCCATAAGTCTGTACTGTGGAAATCTCTGCCATTCTTCCACAAGTGCGACTTCTAATTCTCGAACATTTTAACATCTTGTGTTCCGTTGATTGACTTTTCGCCCGATAAAGTCCCACACATGCTCAATCGGATTCATGTCCGGTGACATGGCTGACCATAGAAGTGTGTCAATGGCTTCTGTTTCAATAAAGTCCCTAACAACACGGGCTCGATGCGGTCGAGCGTTGTCGTCTTGAAACATTAGTCTGTCTGCAAGAGCATTGTTGTCAAAATGTGGCCTAACGTGACCATCCAAGATGTCATCGCGGTATTTCAGACCATTCAATGTACCGTTGAGAATCTGTAAAGAGAGCTTGCAGTCATGTGAAAAGCATCCCCATACGGTAACACCGCCACAACCGAATGCAGTTGTTCCTACAATATGGTTTCTATCCAAAGCTGTATTCTTTTGCCGCCAAACACGTATCCGACCGTCAAAAGGCTTCAACAGAAAGCGGCTTTCATCTGACCAATGAATACGTCTCCACCTTCTTATATTCCGATGATGTCTTGCCCACTCCATTCGTGCTTGGCGGTGCTTTCTTGTCAGTTCTGGTCGTTTCAAAGGCCTGCGGGCACGTAATCGAGATCTGTGAAGCCTCCGAATAACTGTTCGGTCGCTGATTTGACCACCAGTAGGCCACATTCCTCGTAACTGGCCTGCTTTTGAAAAGGGGTGCAATCTGGCTTGACGAGCAAGGAAGCGGTCCTCTCTAGGGGTTGTTTTACGGGGTCTCCCAGATCTTGGGCGGTCCTCGATTTACCATGTCTGTCTATGCCTCGCAACAAGTCTGTTAATAACACCCCAAAATTGGCTGCTATTTAGGGTTTGGCGGTTACTCATTCCAGCATTTTTCATTCCAATTGCTTGCCAGCGTTCGGCGATACTTAATTTTCGTCTTACCATGTTGAAAAGTATTTAAAAGATGATAACTAACCACAATATCCACTTGCAATCGGACAAGGCTATTTCATTCAAAGTCAGTCTGTTAATTAGAAGCGGGACAAGATTTTGAAACCGGTTTTTACACTTTAAAACTCTAATTATTGACATCTGACCTGTATGTTATATAAAGGTTTGTTTGAAAGCCTTGCATATATGCATCAGATGCTGAATAAATCGTTTTGTGATAAAATTATTTAAGAAAATATTTAGGTGATGCTTAACTTTTGGCGGACTGCATATTTTTTCAAGCTAATAATGACGAAGTTCTTTTATGACTTATATCTAGGTTTTATTTAGTTTTTCCTTAATAAATTAAAATAAATAAATCGTTGAACAAGATTTAGTTGTTAATTGGCATATGGGGCTTAGAATTAATAGGAAGGGTATATAATATTATTATTATTATTATAAAGAGGATTGCGATTTGTTTATCGTTGTATTATTATATGTATGTATTTACTTTTTCAGGTATCAAATGTATCATGTTGTGTAACTAAACATCAGAAAGATCCATAAATTTTGGTGGATTATATTAAAGTAGTTTATGTTTTTATAATTCTTTTTTTATAATTATCTTACATTTGTTTACCTTTATAATCAAATTTAACAAGTACACAAGAATTTTGCCGATCCAAATATCATGAGCGAGTTATTTAGTTGAAGTAGCTGTATATTATTATTATGTCATCATTTGTTTAGAGAAATACATACAAGAAAATATTTTATCAGTACACTTTGCATTGGATTCATTGTTCACATTGCTGAATGAAGAAGAACGAAATGTGAGTGTGAAGGCATATATGGAAAATACTTAAAAATTTGCGTTTCTATGTATTTCAATAAAATAAATCATTTCAAATACACACAATAGCCATAGCGGTAAACCTACCTTCTATTTTCTCAGTCACAACAAATCAATTAAATGAACAAGATACACGGCTTTGCCACCAAATCCATGTTTCAGCATTGCTCCTTCAATTTCCAATAATAAATACATCAAACAGGAGACAACTTTTGTTTTTCCTGTTCGTATTAAAGAAGAACATATATAGCAAGGTTTGATCTGCGTTTGAAAAGCTATTACGTCGCACATGAAGTTACATTTAAACCGCGGTACAATGAGAAAAATTAGTATACGGAATTCAAAAATTGCTTGTTGTTCTGTTTTCTTTTGTTTTCAGTAATATATTGTCAATGCCAGTTATTCCCTCCAATCCAACTACGTCTTCGTCTTCAGTTTGTTGAGTACATTCATACGCGTCACTCAATTATAATGAAATTGAGTGAGTGAACCTCGTTCATACATCGATGAATTACAGAACAAAATAAGCGTTTCATCCTATAATGTATTTATTTAGACGCTGAGAATGAAAAGAAACACTTGTATATCTATAATGCAAGTGATTAAAATATAAATTTGTTCTAATGTATACAATTTGCGTTCGTTTAATTTATTTTGATACATTTTATGCTTTTATTACTTTTTGTGTTTGTCTTTTCATATCGACATTTTGTATACGAGATGTAATTTTCTGTTTTTTTAACAAATCGACGTCTTCGGTCATTGCATATTACCTCAAAGGAAAAATAAGGAAAATAAGGCTTACATGTTGTATGTTGTCTATCTAATTAAAATCTAATGATCAATGAAATTTTTGTTGATAAATTGTTCATCATATGTTAACTATGGAATATTAGGAAAACGTTATCGCGAACTATAGTCAATAGGTGCCTGAACGGAATGTGTGACACTCCTTGCATATTAAAGACCCCTTTGCTAGATTTGGAAAAAGCAGATCTAATTGTTACCAATTCTAAAAAAACTAAATGCTCCATAGCTTTCCAGTGGCAGTATCAATTTTGTTTCCTCTTTAATGTCCATTTATCCTGTTTATATATTGTTCGTTAAATTGTTTTTGTCATAAATATATAGACGTAATGCTAGCTGGAAATGAAACAAACATTGAATCAACCGATCAATTTATACATGTATATATATAATGTGGAATCATGATGTTAATGTCCGTATAAGATGTATAAAATAGGGTTGTGTGATCATTATATTTAGAATAAAGGTGACTTCTGTTATAGACATTCTGTAATTAAAATGTCAGAAATAAGAATTATAAAGCATCCACGTATTTTTTGTCAAAGGTTTTGACCTTGTATTCGTTGCAAGAATTGTAGCTGCCTGTACGCGAGTACGCGTCAGAATCCACAAAATTTGGAAAAACACAATCTCTTCTTGCACTAAAAAACTATCCATTTTCAATAATAAATAAAGCGCCTTATAACTCTCCAAAAGGCACCAGACTGCACTATTGTTTTCAAAATGTTCCGGGTGTGGCGGGGGTTTGGGGAGGCATGCCCTAGACCACCCTAGTTATTTTATGAATCCACATTATAAGTAGTCTTGCTACGCCCCTGTTTAAACTTAACAGTTTTGGCATATATTGTGTCTTTTCTATACAGAAAAGAGAAATTTAACAATCAGATGATCTTTTTCTGTCTATATGACTGCATGAAATTGCATTTACTTATTTACCCATAAATTACAACACATCTTTGATTTTGATTTTGTAAATTGTGGCAATTTTCTTGATGAAATATAATTATCAACAATGACACATCTTTTATAAGTTGTTATATCATTTTATGCAATGAATGCAGTTTGATAAACATAAGTCTTCATACAATTTTGTAGTATTTCAATGTGATTTAGGTGTAGAATATTGTAGTTCCTTTTAAATATTTAAGACGCTATGCACTCTTATGATGAAATAAATTATTTATTGTAATTTTTGTACTTCGTTCAGTTGCATAATTATGGCGTGCTCAAAAAATACGAAATTACAAAGCCATGACTAACAAAAAGACACAATCATACAAAAATATAAACCCCTACATTGGGGTAATGTCATGTGTTCAAAAAGGTTAGCATATCCTGCTTTACTAGTGATATCTAAAATTGGGGTGAGGTCAGAAATACCTATTAATATTCGTTACCATTCGCGTGACAAAATCTCATAACGTTCAACCTATTCTTAATGACGAAAAAACAATTTACGTAAAGACGATCTCAATTTTATATGTCATAAATCATTTACAGCATGTTTGTCAGCTTAGTGTACATAAGTAATTGTAAAAAATATAAAGGTCTATGCTCTTCTTGTACATGATGTACATGACAACTTGGTTTATTAGTTAAGGATATGCAATTATGCTTATTAATATCACAAAATACCCCGGAACTGTCCATTTATTTGCTTGTTACAGAATGTTCCAACTATATCGTGGCGCCCAGTTTGTATTGAGGAGGAAGCCATTGTACCCGACGTTCGTTAAGAACACTGGCAATCTTTGTTACTTAAGATTGGAGTCGAGCACACGCTTCCTACAGCAACCCGAACCCGTAACCTCGATGTTAACATTCCACAGGTTCAGTAATAGATAACTAACTATACCTTTACTATTCGGCCACTGAGACCCTTGTCCAGAACTTAAATGATACGAAAATATTGTCAACAGGTAAAATTGACGGAAATCAATTACGACAGTTCTAACGAATCTCGAGTCATCTGTATTGGTCGCTATGATAACATAATAAATTTCTTTTTATTGTAAATGACCACTTATATACAAACCAAACTTTTCAGAAAAATCTTAATGAAAATCATACAAGTAGTTGACAACGCATGCCATAGATTGTCTATGCAGCATTTTCTCGAAACTTGTAATACATTAATAAAATTTTATGAGAGGTTTTCAATTGTTATCGTCGTCCTTCCTGATAGCTGGCTGATGGGACATATAACACTGATGTAAAAAATGTAAGAATAATTAGTGTAACCGAACAATTCATGACGGAACTAGGATTACAGCTTATTTTAGCATTGAATTGGCAATTAGTCTATGGGCCTCTAGATTGTAGAACTAGGGAAGATGTCGAAGGATGCATATAAACCAGTGGAATTGCAAAGTACTCGTGTTTTTTAGTTAGATGTGACTTACCCTTTGAAACTTCTTTATTACTGAACATACTTCGGCAAATAAAGCAGAGGCGCACACCCGACACAAATCCGCCTGAATCCGGCCATGCAACTATAGACTTAATACTATACCGAGCTGCATCTTTAAAACGTTTTGCGAGGTATTGATCTCATACTAACTCAAGCTTTTAATATTGAATGGCAGTCTATGTAGAAATCATGTCTTAGAATCATAATTGACAAGGATTGCCAGATTTCTTACCTCGGTCGTTTTTTTCTGGGCACTACGGTCCCTCACATAAAACTGGACGCCAGGATATAGCTGAACATTTGCTGAAAGTGGCATTAAACAACATTCAGACAAACAACAAATATAATTACAGAATCAGTTCAGTGATAATAAGATTATTACAGATGTACACGCCAGAGGAAATATAAATATTAAAAAACAATATTTATCATTTTTATCAAGAATTCGAGGCCTTTCAGTCTAGATACAATTCATTTGATATAATGATAAAACCAACATTACTTTTCGTCTGTAAAATATGGGGTTTAATATAATATTGTAACAGAGAACGTTAATCAAAATATAAATTACTGCTTTATCTTAAATTATAAACACCATCGCGTATAATGAACTTGGGAAGTATATCCTTTAACAGATCTCTAAAATACATTTACTTCTGGAAAACAGTCAATTAGTCAAAATATGTTTATATTTTGTTGTACCATTTGTACGTTGAAAACGAAGAAACGCTTTATATAGTTAGATAACATGATCAAAACGAATATGGATTAACAGTTGGTTGGGCACAAAATCAAATAAGCCTCACTAAGGTCTCTAAAAATGGGGTGATATCAGGTGTTCAGGAAGATTAGCATATCATGCTATAGGAGTGATATCTAAAGTCGGTATGAAGTCACGAGTATAAGGCGAAACCGGTACTTAAAAATAACCGTCAGCATTGGTGTTACAAATATTTCATAACGTTCCACTAATTTGGTATGGCGACAATACAAGAAACGGCCTCAATTAAAAATGTCAGAAATCCTTTCTGCGTCAACCTTTAGTGTTAGAAACAATCCTGTGTTAATGAAGCCAAAGGAGGAATTGCAGGGCATGGGAATATCTGAAAAAGCCGATGCAGGACTATTTCAAAGTGTTATTATGCTTTGTTGATAATGATACCGGTATACTGTTTTTATAAAGCAGATTATATAAAATTGACCAAAACAATGCAACATAGGAATAATAAAACAAAAACTTTATAATCGAAAGGGAATAATTGGTTGTTGGTTAAAAACACTATACATTTGTATGGATGAAGTCGTTCCATTTCATACATAAAATTATTGATCCGTGCAATTGCGGGTTCAAGTCCTACTGCGAGTAAGGTGCGCTCGACTCCAATCATAATTTACAAGGATTTTTTTCTACCGAAAGTCGGGGTTTTCTCCGTGCAGTTCGGCGTCCTCCCCAATAAAAACTGGACGCAATGATATAGCGGAAAAATTGCTGAAAGTGGCGTTAAAACTACATTCCTACAAACCAAACAAAACATAAAATAAATAAAGTACACTTAATATAGGTATAATATTAATAAGATCATTTACAATATGATGGTCAGCTTTTCAGTGTACAAAAGTAATTGTAAAAATATGCTTTTCTTGTACATGATACATCGACTTGGTTTATAATTTAAGGATAGGCAATTATTATTATTAACATCACAAAGTACCCCGAACTGTTTATGTCTTTGCTTCAATAGTTTTTATCTTAAAGTAGTCTTTAACTATATCGTTGCGTCCATTTTTAATAAGGAAGAAGCCGTAGAACACGGAGAAAAAACATTAGCTATTCGATGGGAAAACTAGCAATCTTTGTTACTGAATATTGGAGTCAAGCAATGCCATAATAATCCGGTGTGATTTATCGGATTAAATAAAAAGGAGATTATGATTATTTGTTCTAGAGCACAGCCAGCCCACAGGAAAACATGAACCAGCAACATCAATGTTGACAGATCATGTGATCGAGACATTTGCTGCTACCATAGCCTGGCAAACGCCAGTCCCAAACCCAAGTTTTGCCCCAAAAAGTACCCACTCTGAAAAACGTTTACCCATATTACTGTATTTTTCCAAATGTTCGGGTGGGAATTTCTCCACATTTTGATCGCCATTCGTTTACTTGAGCAATATGCCTTCAGTAGATGGATGTAACGTTTTCTATAATTGTTACATTATATTTAAACCGCTTGACCAGTGTGAAAAAATAGTTTTGTCACTAGGGAAATTTCCATTCTCAGCAATATTTAAGTTTAAAATAATAACATCATAATATGAACTAATGATATAATAAAATTTCCCGCTAGTCATGAACGTGGAAATAGGGTTGGGAGAATTTGTACTTCATTGTTTTCTATTTTTAAAACTAGAGAAACAGAATCTTGCATTAGTACTCTTGAATCATCGGATTTCCCTATCCTCGATAGTTAAAGACAGGTCCCGGACTTAAATTTCTATAATGTAACTATTTCATTGGAGAAATCCGATAATCCACTCGTACCAATGTAAGATCCTATACATGTGAAAGTACAGATCCACTAGTTCTATTATCTACTACAGCAATAACGCTTAAAAACAATATTATATATACAAATTAAACTTGAACACTTTTTCTATAACTTCGTGTCTTTAAATTTTAGGTGGAAATAAATACACCAGATGTTACTTTAGTTTAATAAAGATGTATTTAATTCATCATTTATCACATAATCTCATGGAATTCCAGAAGCAAGTTATATTCTCGTAAATAATACATTCCCTGATGTATCCGCTCGTAACGCATGCTGATTTTGTCAAAAGCTTAAAAGATCCCAATATTCAATTTTTGCCATTAAAATTTAGTTTTTTTTTAAATAAATACTTGCATCACAAATTTAGATTTTATAATATAGAGCTGGGTTAACCTATACAAATATTCCATTAAAAGGTTTAACTGGACTGTACTGTTTATTATACAGCTTGATTCCTTACGATAAATTGTTTCAACCATTTACAAAAGACCAGTTTTCTCCTATGTAATAAAGTAATGCATCAAGTCATATAACAAGCCAGTGTACTTACCAATAAGTATATCTCAATGAAATCATTTAATCAATGGTAACACTTTTGTCATTCTGATTGCAATTACTGTTGAGGCTATTTTAATATAGATTTTAGTATACGAATTATGTGATTGGCTTATATGCAATGGCGTTCCGAAAATTGTATTGTGTTGAAAAATCATTGAATATATTTTTGTCATTAAAATAGAAATATCTCATGATTTATTTCATTTACACATAATATGGACCTTTATATTCGTATTCGTATTTTTTCAAATCAATTTATGTTGAGCGTAAAATGACCTTATCCATATTATACCGTATAACATATTCAAACATTATTTAACTTATTCATTATAATTTATTTCTGAAAAACACTGCTTGAAATTCGTTCGTTAAAGCTTCGTTGCCCCATGCAAAACCAGGTGATAACGTAAAACCTAAGTTCATAATGCCCGTCAATGTATCAAATCAAACTATATTATAGCGTTGACTATTAATAGTACAATGGGTCGGTAAATATTTCTGTTTACAAATCAAAGGTGTAAATAACCTTTTATTCAGGATTTGAAATTTGTATTGACTAATTTCTTTCTGTATTCAAAATGTTGAATTGTCTTTCTTTTTTATTTGGTTGCCCATGTATTGCATTGAAACATATTAAATGTTAAAAATATTAACTAACATGGTACGCATTAAATAAATATTGGAAATATTGAGGAAATTAAACATTAAAATTAGTGTCATTTTTAATAAAGTTGTTAATAAAAAAAGGCAAGTTTGAGAATCAAAATTGCATTTTATAATGTATTTTTTGTTTTCGTCAGTTGATTGCGTTTCATCGCACTAATTTTTATTACTGCTTATCTTTTCCTTTACCGCTACGTTTCCTCAAAACAAAAGTGTCAAATTGATTTTTCAGAACGACAAAAACTCTTCGCAATTCACCGTTTCTTTACGGCTTTATCACGGAAAACATTGTTATCGCGTAATCTCTGGAACCATAATAGATAGAGGAAAACTGATGGATGGTTTATGCTAAGAGACTGATGTGATAACTTCGTTGTATTTTGGGCAAAAAAGTTTAAGGAGAGCGTAGGCGAGTTATTTACTGGAAAATTTAACGTACTCCGTCAAATCTAAAGTCAAAAAGTAATAGGGTCTTCACTGTTTGTTGTCATGACAGATTACCTTGAAAGCCGTCTCTAGGTCAAAGTTTATCAGTGATCTTGACCTTTCACCTGAAACGCTGTTATCAAAATATCTCAAAAACCGTACAATAAAAGTCAAATCTTGAAATATCTCTGTCGCGTAATATTATTCTATTTGACCTTACAGATTTGACAACTTCCTACCATATCTCCCATGGATTTCGCCGATGATGGAAGTCATTATAGTCTATCCAATTAAAACTATGCCGTTAAAATCTATAGTCCTCATCCTTGGCCATCTTGAGACAAACCATTGATAATGGTCCAAAGGTCATTGTGTTGGTGACCTTGAATAAAAGATAGTGATTTGATAAAATATCGATGGGTTGGAGGAAAAAGGACCTATTTGCATTTTTCATCAAAATTAAGATTTTTACATAATGTGGTAATATATTACTATATGCATATTGTGTAAAAAGTATATAGCAGTCCGATAAACCGTTTAAAAGTTATAGCAAAAAGTATATTGTCATATCTGCATACTTAATTTTTTAAACATGGTATAAAGGTCTATCTGAAATGAACGCATGGTAAAAGGTTATATTTGAACATATAACCTTTTTCTATGAAAACTTCCTAAAATCAGTCGAAGTTTTTTTAAGAGAAAAAGGTTATATAAGCATATAGAACTTTTTACCTCTGATGTATAGAGCAGTAAAAACCTTGAAAACTAAGTAAAAAGTAATATCTGGAACTTTTTTCCATTAACATCAGGATATCCCATGTACAATCCGTACTAAGAGAAAAGGATCTATTTAAAGTTAGAACCTTATTCCTGTAATCATGACAGGCTTTATAATATCATGACACACTGTGAAAAGGGAATATCTGGCATATATCTCCTTTTCTTCTTTCTCTAATTAACTGATTATCACATTATAGAAGATAAGTTTCAAATATCACCTTTTATCAGCAACTGATGGAAAACATGTGTGTATCTACATTTGTAATATATCAAATATACACAACATAAATACACATGATAGGAAGCATGACTGCAAGAACAAAGGAATGAATATATTAAGAGAAAATGGTAAGAGATTTTAATATTTTTAATGTTATAAAGTATGATTTAAAAATGTATTTCTCATTCCATTCAATTAATATATGATTTGTAAAAAATACAAGTGCTACTAGCTGTTTGTTTTTAATGACAACTTTTATTTATTTACTTTCTTAACAAAATAACTGAATTATTACTAGAAGGGGCACAAAGTATAAATATATGCACCTAATATAGCATTAGGAAATCCAACTTTTTCACTTGTATAATTATCACTTATATCATTTATATGCTACAAAACATGTATATATGAAAAGTTTTTATTATAATATGAGAGAGGCACTGCCCTTTTTAGGGACGGCAACATTACAAACTACATAACAAACGAAAAACACATAGAACTAAACAGCATAGAGATTACTGGTGCCTGATTTAACTCAGTTATAATTATTCTAATTGTTTAGTGATTTATTTTTGCATGAAAACTTTTGTATAAAAAGAGAAAATTAACACAGAATCTTAAAACAATTGGTTATTAAGGCATTTTTTTCAATTTTTAGATGGACAGCTGTGAGTGGTCTGACTGGTCAGACGAAGAACTATCTACGTTTGATAATCTTGAGGAAAATGCATGTAACACAAGTGAAGCTAATAGTAGAAAACAGGTAAATTTAATGTCAGCAAAACTTGTCTTTACCAAACCTTTATAAACAAAAAAAATAATAACATCTACATAAACCATAATACAAAATGTAAATTTTATTCCTTTTAATGTTTATATATTAATATCTTTAACCTCAGTATAAAGCTAAATACCCGTCAATAATTTTCAAACAATCATTCCTGTCTCCTCAGCATTTTACTGTGCTAATTATATAAATTATGTTAACAATATTTTGATACCTTAAACTGATAAAACGAGGTCCTTATAAACAATAACGGACAAACACTTTGAAAATCATTAGTCGCTGGATGCCTGGCATAAAATATTCTGGAGGTACAATAAACAAATTTAAAAAGGAATAAAGCACGAATCTTATACATGTTATACAGAATGATAAAACAAAAACACACAAAAACATGTTTGAAAATACAAATACAAAACAGATTAAAAAAACGGTAAATTTGGTTAGGCTGTATATCGATAGTTCAAAAAATAACCTCTCATCAGCAGCATTTGAATCAAAACATAAGAAAGTCAAAACCAAAATATTGAATAAAAGTACTCAAAACCAAAAAGTTTGAACAGGCAAGGAAAATTTAGCTCTGCTAAAAATAATCTAAATTTAATGTTAAAATTTTTTTTTTTCAGAATGTAGAAAAACTAGGGAATCATTCAGCAAACCAATCAGATGACCCAGAGACAAGAGAGCCACCAGATGACATAGAGACAAGAGAGTCACCAGATGACCCACAGGAAGAAGAGCCACCAGAAGACCCAGAGACAAGAGAGCCACGAGAACAAACTGATGAACCAGAGACAAGTGAGCACCGAGAACAAACTGATGACCCAGAGGCAAGTGAGCATCGAGAACAAACTGATGACCCAGAGGCAAAAGAGCCACGAGAAGACCCTCAGACAAGAGAGCCACGAGAACAAACTGATGAACCGGAGACAAGAGAGCCACCAGAACAAACTGATGACACAGAGGCAATAGAACCACGAGAACGAATAGATGACCCAGAGGCAAGAAAGCCACGAGATCAAACTGATGACACAGAGACAAGAGAGCCACAAAAACAAACTGAAGACACAGAGACAAGAGAGCCACATGAAGGCCAAACTAATGACTCAGAAGCAAGCCAGTTAAGTGTTCAGAAGATGAACAGTTCACCTGAAGATTTCTCTTCAACTGACGAGGACGTACCCCTTGGAGCTATCAAAACACACCATACTTCTACAAGAATTTTATCCGGAGCTGATATAAGCTTAGCACCAGATACAGAAATGGACGTACCTTTATCAAATTTAAAATCGAAGCTACAATTTACACGTTATGGTAAAACATTTATAGCTAAGGACACAGATTTGCCAACGTTAAAGATGAAAAGGGAATCACAAAACAATGACTCCACAACTGATACAGACATGAATGTTCCACTATTATATATTAAAAACAAGCTCCACAATTTGAGACCAAGGGATCGTACACCATCACCAATGTATGATTCTTATCTAGATCAGACATATGTACCAAATATCAAAGACATAAACAGCAGTGACTCTGAAGATAACATAGATTTACTACCAGATGATCCAAGCAGCTCTGAAAGCGAGGTTTTATTTCAGTCGCCAAAGAAGAAAAGAAAAGTTGTTCGGAGACTGATTGAATCAAAAATCAAGAAATCCTGTAAAATTTTGGGACAGGCGAGGATAAAGAGATCTGATCACACAATAAGCAACCAACAAATTGAAAATGAACAGGAGATGTTAACACAGCCATCAAACAAGAAAAGAAGTGTGAAAAATAAAACATTGAAAGATGGAAACTTGAAGAAAAAGATTAAAAGTCAGCAAAACAATCAAGAAATCAGCTTGGAAAACACAACAAAATACCAAAGAGCCCATGTGGGTTTTGGACGGTTGTCAATGAAAGCAGGCGCCAAATGCAAGCACGTTTGGTAACAGAAAGATATCATGAACAAAAAATCGACAAACTACTTGCAAGCAACAGACTTGAAAGGAGACATGTATATCCAGATGGAAATTGTCTTTTAAACGCTGTCTTACAACAACTTAATACAGATAAAACAATACAGAGTTTGAGGAAAGAAATTTGCGATCATATTGTATCCAATATCCAGCATTACATTGCTTTTGTCAGAACTGATGATAACACCCAAGTCGATGCAAGGACCAAAATAGAGGAAAATGTAAATAAATTGGGAGAGAATGGTCACTGGAGCTCAGAATATGCAGGTTTTGTACCACTATGCCTTGCCAACATTTTTCGTCGAAAAATTAGAATCTTTTCAACCAGAATGTTTGCACCAATTTTTGAAGTTGAACCTGATTTATTTGAAACAGAAGACGGAAAAGATATACTTCTTGCTCACCTGGCAATACCTAGGGCTGAGCATTATGACCCTGTATACAAAAAATCAGAGCAAACAGAAACAGAAAAAACAGTTGAACAAGGTAAAAGTACTCCAAAACGGAAAAGAAATGCTGATACAGCACCGATTTTAACACCACACAAAGAGACAAAGTTTGTTTCACCAAAACGAAAGCAATGTTTTAGGAAGAGGAAATCCAATCCTGACAACTGGAAAGCAAACAAACGAAAGAAAATGCGATCGTTAGGACTGGAATACACAAGCAAAACTGGAACGGAAATACCCTCTCGCAAGCTTAAACCAAAGGACTGCAGCAAATGTAGGTTTAAATGTTCAAGTAAAATCTTGGAGGAGAATAGAAATAAAATATTTAACCTCTATTGGAAACTTGGAGACTATGAGAAGCAAAGAGGTTTTATATGTTCAAACATCAAGTCACAGGAATCCAAAAGAATTCAGTCAGAATATCCGCGAAGGAAGAAATCCGTAGCATACTTTTTGAGAGTACATGATGAGCAGTTTCGGGTTTGTAAAGATTTCTTCCTCGCAACACTTGATATTGGTAGCAAAACTGTAGAATCAGCCATAAAGAAAATGGTACATGGAGTTTTCGCTGGTAAAGATATGAGGGGAAAGAAAGCTCCTGCAAACAAAACCCCTACAGCTGATGAAAACTTTGTCCATGAACACATTGCATCTTTCCCTGTGATTGAGAGCCATTATACCAGAAAAGATACCAAGAGACAATATTTGGCCCAAGACCTGAATATTAAAAAGATGTACGAGTTATATAAGGCTAAATGCACAGAAACAGGAAGGAAACCAGTAAAGCAGACATACTATCGAAACATTTTCAATACACACTTCAACTTCTCTTTTTTTCAACCGAAAAAAGATCAATGTTCCACTTGTGTGCTTCATGATCAAAATGTAAAAGATGGTACTTTAACAGATGAAATGAAGAATAACTATGATAATCACCAAAAAAGAAAGGAGGATGCAAGAGATGAGAAGACCCGAGATAAGCAAAAAGCCGCATCTGATAAAAGTGTACAAGTTGCAACTTTTGATTTACAGGCTGTACTATCGGTGCCCTGCAGTCTTGTTGGAGACTTGTATTATAAACGGAAACTGTCATGCTACAACTTGTCATTTTATAATCTTGGAAACAGAAATGGGCATTGCTTCCTTTGGGATGAAACCCATTGTGGTAGGGGTTCGTGTGAAATAGGTACATGCATATATTTGTACCTTAACTCAATTGCTAGTACTCCGACTGTACATGAAGTCACTCTGTACTCTGACACATGTGGAGGCCAAAACAGAAACCAGTACACAGCGGCAGCACTGCACTACACAGCTACCAGCCTGTCACATTTAGAAACCGTAAACCACAAATTTTTTGAAAGTGGACATTCTCAGATGGAGAGTGATTCCATACACTCGTCAATAGAACTGAAGAAAAAGAAAACCAGAGTATTTGAGCCATGCCAGTGGGAAAATGTAATAAACCTGGCTAGACCAAACCAGCCATACATGGTCATTCCAATGAAATATAGTGATTTCAGAGATTTTAAAATTATCACCAAAAACCAATACAAGAACATGAAGACCACTACCCAAGGAACAAAGATATCATGGCACAAAATTAAATGGATTCAAATAAGAAAATCGGAGCCAGAGAGTATATTTTTCAATTACAGTACCGACACAGAGTCCTTTATGCAAGTCAACTTTAAAGCCAGAAGACGTGGGAAAGCTTCAAAGCAACTTACTGATCTTCCATACAGATATGATGACAAATTGCCTATATCTGATGCCAAAAAATCAGATCTTCTATCACTTTGTGCCAGTGGCATTATTCCAAGCTGTCACCATGAATACTACAGCAAGCTCAAAACAGACAAGAAGGCACGTGACAAACTGCCGATGCCTGATGTAGAAGAGAGTGACTGTGAAACAGACGAAAACTGACGACTGTTTACTGATCTATTGGATATATGTGAACTATCATGGGTTACATACTAGTATATAAACATGTTTAATTTCTGTAAAATACCTTGAACTTATTTTAAGTCTTGTTTATCTTTTGAGTGTTAGTATTCAAGTTAATTACTTTTATTCTATGTTACTTTACTTGAACAGTAAAAAAAATTTCATCCAAAAATATTTTTTCTTAATTTTGTTAAATTATAATTATGTACAAAAATTTAAGTTCTAGTAAAATACTTATCATATTTTTTCAAAGTACATTTACAATAAATATGATAAACATATTTATAACCTATATAATAATTTAAAACAGTTGTTGAAGTGTATTCTTTAATCTTAATACAGAGAAATATAATCACATCTTGCATGACAAATATTAGGTCTCTATATTACATTTTACTTCATCTTTAAAATATGAAATGGTAGTAATGTAGTAAATGCATACTCATTGTAGTTAGTTTCATTATTCAATATAGAATATAAAATGTACTTGTTTATTTTTTACTTAAATCAAGGTAATAACAAAACTTCCAAACTTGAAGGATCAATCACAAATGTCCAATGGAAAGGACGAAACAAGACAGATGCACTAGATAAATGGAAGATCGTAATGGTCTTGACTTGGTACAGGTATTTCAAAAGAAACGAGTTGAACTAAGTTTTATGGAGCCAAACCTCCCTCTTCCATTGCGATCTTAGGATCTGTAGTTACAAAAACACATCAAAATGATAGTAAATAGCTTAGGAAAAGTGTATAGTAAAATAGTATATAGCAATATCTTGTTGGTTTATATCAATACAAAATTCAAATACCAAAACATGTTGTCCTTAATGATGTGTGGGGTATTATGGTCTATTGTTTTTTCCTGTATAGTAAAATCTGAAGTAATCATTGTGTTTTGATAATACCAAAACGGGTATGAAACAGTTGTTTTGTTTTGCTGTATATGCATATTTCAAAGAAACCTCTCATCAGGAAGGTCAAAAAACCAAAAGTATTAATCGAAAAGTACTAAGTACTCAAAATTAAAAAGTTCAAACAGGGAAACCCCAAATTTAAGATTGATGATTATAGATGGGTCACATTAACATAACTGCATGAACACAACATACAACACACTATTTGGAGTATATTTTATCATCGACATTAAAGCAGATCATTTAAGTACAAAACCTGTAACACAATATTTTAATCAACAAGAGTACTCCCATATAGAACCTTTTATATTCTTTTTATAGAGAGAAATATTTCCCTACATAACAGGTAAAAGGGTATACATGTCATATAGTACCTTATCATATGACTACTAAAGCGTTGTCTGAAAAAGGTAAAAGGTGATATTTGACTATTTGCCCATTTTTGGGCATATGTTGGTTCCAAGCTTTTCCATTGTTTGAGTGATAAAAAATTATCACATTGCCCGTCATATAATGTACTTATGATAGCTTTAAGTGTAAAGACCAATTTTACAAAAACATTCAAATATAAAATATCTCCTCCTGAAAAATCGTCAAAAATGCAGATAGGCCCTTGTTCCTCTAACCCCTTTGTGGATTTGACGACTTTATAAAGGGGATTACGCCCACACCGTAAACATAACCATTTGATACTGCCGGAACTAATATTGGCAATAACGTAACAGCGATTTCGAAGCATTCTTAATCCCTCAACTGACGGGACAATATTGGGACGATTCCCAGTACTTGTACTTAAAATCTTATATATATCTTATAAAATGACCTTATGTCACTTCTTTTGATCATTTTTAAGGTATTTAGAATAGAGAGACCTTATTGGATTTCTCCTTTTTATTAATGTCCTTCTCATTTGCAATAGAAATACCCGAGTGCGTTTCTTTTGAATTTTATTTACATCTTTCCAATTGAATGAAGTTATTGCTTTTGCTTTTATTTGTTTTCCGACACTTCTGAAACCTTTAAAAATACGCGACATATGATTTGGTTTTTTAAAATATATATATATGGTACATAAACTCTACTCCAAATTTACACTGTGAAACTGTAACATTTTTATTATGATGTTATCTCCGTAAACACCAAAACCTTTTTATCGTATAAAGGTCTCTCAAAAACCAGATTTGTAGTAAATGTTAAAGACTTGATCGATAGGCAACTTGATCCAAAATATTGTGTAAGCGATAACCTTTAGAAAATTCAACAAATCCTTTCATGGTCAAAACATGCAAACCCGAAGTCATAAACACAACGGATTTTGATCATTGGTTATTCTGAGACATGACTTTGAAAAAATTGTCCCTTTATCAAGGTTACACAGTCACCGTGACCATTTTTGTCACGAAAAGACTCAATCCTATTGTGTTTTTACCAATCATAATTGAGAAGTCCTTGAGGGGCATAATTCCTATGGACTAAAACGTTAAAAATGTAAACACTGAAACAACTTGAGGTCATCAGCACTAGTAATCTTTATAAATGACCTTGCAGATTGTCTCAAGTTAAAAGTTAAAAGTTTAGAAGTTACTTTTGCTGTTGATCTTGAACACTGATATCACTTAAACTCACAAAACAATAAAGAAAAGAAGAAAATTGAAATAATCACAAATGTTTAAGACGTGAAGACGCAACTTTGTTTTATTTTGAATGAAGAGATTTGGCTACTCCTTAAAGGGATATGCTTATATGGACTGTTATGAGCAAACCTTTAAAACCATTATGTTATAGATATAGTCTTCAACTTGAAATATGACCTGAAATCTGTTTAAAGGTCAAAGTTAATTAGTTATCTTGAACATGGTTATGATATAAAACCCATAGAGTGAAAGTCAAATCACGAAAAATGTTTGTAGTGATTTGACGACTTGTTAAGAGCATAACTCTTATTTACAATTACCACAACACCTTAATGGGTCAAAACATTAAAACTCTAAATGGTAATGACATTGAACTTTACCACTGTAAGCTTGAGATTTATCCTCGAAAGTATTGTTAAGGTCGAAATAATATCAAACCAGAAGTGTCATATTATCGACAAAAAGTGAGCAGCACAGAAATAATGTCAAAAGAAATAAAAATCACTTTTGATCTATGGAAACTCTTTGATACTATAAAAGAAGAAATATTTCTTTATGGCTCAGAGATATGGGTGGAAAATTAAAAAAAAATAACCTGAATAGATACTTCAAAGCTTCTGTATAAGGATATTTAAAGATAGATCGACAACTTTGAGCTCAATGTTTTTGTGGAAATTGAGAAAATTTCCATTAGAAATTAAAGTGAAGTTCAGGATGGTAACATTTTTGAAATAATGTGACTGCAAAACAATACATTAATTAGCTGTGTTTAAAAAACAATTATTTAGCACTAAAAGTATTTAGCATTTTAAAATAAATGACCGAATTAAATTGAAGCAATATTTATTGACCCATGTCAAGACACACGTGCATTTTTAAAAACATAATTTTATTTAATGAAAAACAGTTGATTGCACAAATACTTAAAGATCAGTTCATACAGTAATGGTTCACGTATACCCATGTATTACCAAGAAAAACATATAATATTAAGTACTTTTCAAAGGTATTTTGACTTAGACACATATATTTTATTTAATTGCCTGAGCAAAACCGCGTTTGGATTTGTAAAAAGCAGACTTTGAACCTCCCAATACCTACTGAATCTGTATGATGGTTTAATATTTCAAAAGAAGCCAGAATGTGTACATAATGTGCTATTAATGATGTAATGTTGATTGATACCATCTATCGTTGTGAATAAAATAGTTGATTATTATAAAAACAATGTAATGATTATGTGTATATGTTATGTAACACGTTGTATCTATTCATTTCCTCACTTCCTTTTTGTGTTGTTTGTGTGATCTTATTTAACACGTATTTGTATCTGAACATGAATATAATCTTGAAATCTGGTATTTATTAAAATAACAAACAGCCCAATAACGAATGTCCAAGCGTGTAAATGGCACGTGTCAGATATGTTTAATTTTACTGTAAAAACCCAAACTGTTATAATGTGTCGTGTTAAGCGCTATTTAGTTTAATATATATTCATCTAAACATGTTTAGAAACAAAATACAAATTTGTCACTGTTTTTGCCAACATGTGATTAAAGTTTCATCCATACGTATTCATGAAGTTAAACTTCTACCTAAATATAAATTAATATTCATAAACTTCCGCGACAATAGTGCAAAATTAATTTACATTAAACATTTAAAACTCCGCAAACAATAATATTGGCAAATGTGTCTGCTGGATAGATGTCGTAAAATGCAATCAGCGAACAACATACAGTACCTTAATAATTTTATAGTATGGTTGATTTACGCAACACTGACAGGTTTAGCAAAGTCGAAACGCGTATCTGAAGTAGGACATTTTATAACTTTGGTATATTTGATTACATTGGATTTACATACGACATTAAAGACTGTCGGAAAATACAATTTTATTTGTACAGGCTTTATAAACAGGTGGGAAGAAATGAGATTAAAAAAAATTATTATTGGATAATATACTTTAATTGTTTTTATTATTTAAATGCCACAACTTGTAAATTTTTCTACATGGACGCAAACAAATTTACTTTATTTTTCCATTGCACAATATTTTTGAAATGTGTACATAAAACGATGAATAAAAGAGCACACCGCGGACTCACAATTCGAAATAAAAAAACAATTAACAATCAAAACAATAACTAAACCAACCATGAACAAATAGTATTAGTGAGGAGTCTTCCAAGTTACACAACTTATTAGGCGTTCCCATTTATGCAACATTTTACAAATGTTAATAAGTTTTTGTGAAAACCCAAAGTCTAAATTCAATAGATTTAATTAAAAATTCTAAAGTATTAAGCAACAAAACAAAATCGTCATGAAAATATACACTAATGAAATGTTGCCTCATTAACATGTTTTTGTAAAAATCAGCTACCAAAAACCACACACCACTTTTAAAACCCTAAACAATAATTTCTGGGCACTGAATTACAACACTCTATGCAGCTTTAAATGTTTTGAAGGCTGTTTATTCTACTTCTATCAGCGCATTTTGGAACACTGTTTAGAAACTTCGTCATCCTGGGTAAGAAACAAAAGATGACCGTTGGAATAACTATACTTCTATTGGAATACACCCCCCTTTACCAAATAAAAAAACCCTAACTCTTATTGATGATGATTATCGTGTTTTTAATTTATATTTCATCATTTCTGTGTTGCGGAAATTTAATATGCTTTTTATGTATTAAGGTGTTGCATTCTCGTAGTTTATTTAACAAGGTTTATTTTTATTAAGTTTTTAACAACACAAAACATCAATTTTTATGCATCAAACAATAGCAGTTTAGTACGAAGTTCACCGTGTTATCTTTGTTCTGTTCTTTAATCCATATCGAACATGGTTCGTCTGAAAAAATGATGTGTATTGATGCATAAAAATGATAAAATAATGACCAGAGAAATTCTCGTTATGTTATGCAACCATGCCAGAAACATTATCTCATTTGAGATCATTTAATATCCTCTTTGCTTTGACAAAATTATGTATTTCTTCTGTTTTTCGAACTAAAACATAGTTAAAATATTGATCGGTTGTAGCAGTTTAATATATTGAATTATAAAATTGTAACACAATTCTTGCACTTACATTTGCCATTAGACAGTAGTTCATTCGTGCAATTTTTTTGGCATTTCCTACCTTAGGATGGTATGTATTTAAACTTATTTACAACTTTAAATGTTTTGTTTAACAAAAGAATTTACCTTTGAGTTTTATACATTTGCGTTGTTATTTCAAGCATGCTGTTAACTGACTCTTTTGTTGGAACATCTGCAGCTAGTTTCTTTGCAGCTTCCCTAATACCTTTAGAAACCTTGTTCGGGTTTTTCTTGTGAACATCGATGGCAGAATCAACTAGTGTATAAATATCAATTGGCATAAGCAGTATTCCTGTCACACCACTTACAACATGGAGAGCTTGTCCAGCTGTTCCCAGGGTTCTAAATGCAGTTGCAGCAGTTTGTGCTCCTAATTTAGCGGCATCATCAGCATAAGTTACAAACCGGAGTCCAGTCAAAACATTTCTTGCTACTATATCCCAACAAACTTGTTTCGTGCAAGAGGCTGCATCTAAAACAAGTTTTGCCCAGAACCGGACCCACTCTGAAAAGCAATTATCCATATTCCCGTATTTTTCCAAATGTTTGGAAATTTTCCCACACTCTGATCTCAATTTGTGTACTTGATCATTATATCTTTGAAGAACTTCTTCAGTCGATTTTCTTTTTTGTTTGGATATAACTGCATCTGCAATCATAGATCCACCAGCAGTGGTACCTCCCACTCCAGCAATAACGCCGCCTTTCAATAATAATTATATATGTGAAAGTAAAATATTTATGAGAAATGACTACTAATTATAATAACAAAATAATAATTGATAATTAATTACGCCTGTAATACTATGCGACATCAATAATATCTAGAAATAATTCTCTGTAAAAATCATGAAAAATTAGTGCCTTGCTTCCGTCGAATTTCTACTAAAATGAGGTTTTAAAAACGACGTTTACCTGCAATTGTAAGTCCAAGAGATGCACCAAATGTAACAAATGATAATCCAAAACCAACGGCGGCCAATATCCCTCCACCAACAGCAGCTGCGGATCCACCAACTTTTACTTTGCTGATTCGACTAAAATGCATGTCTAAGTTGTCAGCTAGATCATTCAGTTCTTTAACAGCTTCACCAGTGTCTTCAATCCATTGATACAAAAGATTTCTAATCTGGTTTAATTCATCTGTAATTTCTATTGTTTCCTCTGAATTGCCCTATGTGTCAAACAAGAAATTTTTTTTAAACAAATCTTATACGCACACACGCATCATTGACACAAAAAAACTGATAAGAGTTTTTAAATTTTTGTGCGATTTGGCGATTTAGATTAAAAAAATATATAATATTTAAACGTAAATTGCATGAGGTATTAAAAATGGAATTTTCAACATGAATGAAAACAGTGAGGTTAAGATTAAAAAACATTAAATAAGTGAACACAGATAATCGCAAAAGTAGATTGCAGTAAGCAGGGCAACATATCCACGCGAAAAGATATTCTTTGTTGTAGTTTGTTGCAAACCACATCAACTTGTAAAAACAATATGGACGTCTGTGACTATTTGTACGCTCTTGTCTATTGTAAAAATACAAAATATAGTTTACGTTTTTCTATAACTTCGTGTCTTTTAAATTTCACATGGAAATAAATACACTTGATGTTGTTTTTGTTTACTAAAGATGTATATAATTCATCATTTATCCCAAAAGGTATACAAAATCTGTGGAATTCCAATAACACGTCCTATTATTGTAGACAAATATATTACCTTGATACATCCACCTTTAAGGCATGCTGAAATAGTCCCAATATTTAATTTTTAAAATTAAAATTTGGTTTCGAAAAATAAATACTTTCTATCACAAATTTAGATTTATAATACAGAGCTAGGTTGGCCCAAACAAATATTCAAGAAGACATTTAAATGGACAGATATTCTTATCACCTACCTGTGAAGATAAAGCTGAAATGGTGATCGCGCCAGAGACCTTTTCTGCAAGTTAATCTCTGCTAGACAAAAGAAGGATCCGTCAACAAGGTAATAAAGTTCACTTTTCTGTCCAGGAGCTAGTGCAAGTAATAAGATAAAATGTATAAGATAAAAGTTGAAATGTAACACAGGACAAGATTCTCTTATTGCGACGTTATAGTAAAAATTTTCAGATATTTTAACAACGTCACGATCAAATTTGACAAATCCTGCACCACAATACGTTGTTAAAAAAGTTTAATATGTATGTCGTATTAGAATCGAAGTAACTTATTGTGGGCAAGAATATATACAGAATTTACCCATGTTTGCCCTTTATGCTAACATTTTTAAATATTGGACATAAAGGGCCAACTATTGGTAAAATCAGTATATATTTGTGAACCGATGATTTAAATATTGGACATAAATGTTACATTAAGTTTATATTTATAAATGTATCTTTCAGTAATAAATATAAATAAATTGAATAGCGGTTTACAATTTACAAAACAAAAAAATATAAATACCTTCGTTGTCAAAAATTAATTGCTGAGGTTTATTCTAAGACTATTAATAACACTTTCCCAAACTGATTACTTATAATTAGTTATAGTACATTCATAAAATGAATGTTCAATTGTTTCTTCATTTTCTGTACAAAACAGCGCAATTGTGCATTTTCCCGTTTTATTTTGTACAGAAAATTGTTTGTTGTGATGATTCTATGCAAGACTTTTTGCTGATAGTTATATAAATATGAACTTTAACATGATTTTTTTTAAAGTTACAAAATATTAAGAAAAGTAAGTTGTTTCTATTTATTATTTATTTAGGGAAAAAAAATTCCGTATTTGATCATTTCTGTTTTCGTTGTTTCAAATATATATATATATATATATTAATTGAATAATTATGTTTATTACATGCAGCATTGTATCATACTAATATTTATTTTTCTATGTTATAATAAACTGTAATCAGGTAGCTAGCAATATATGGTAACTTTGGTGACTGCTGGATCACCAAAGTGATTGTTAACAGCAATGTGCAATATGTTGTTGAATAAAAAAAAAAAAAAGGATGTAGATTTGGTAACGGGAAACATTATTTCTGTCCTTGTACATAATTGTTTCACTCATATTGTAGTACCACTTATGTCTTATTTAAAATTGGGGCATGATGACTATCGAGAAAAATTATTATTAAAAATAAAGTTAGTTTGAAAACAGAAAAAAAAAAGTTGTTTCTATTTATACAATTTCTTCCCAATTGAAAAACCTTTGTGATGGCAATTGCACAGTCTGACGAACAAGATCATCATAGATACGTTTTGGCTGTTATCATTATAATTTGTTATGACCCTGCGACGACATGTCGGGGCATTAAGTATTACTCATGTCCGTCCGTCCTTCTGTCCGTCCGTCAATCAAGCTTTTCTTAGAAACCGTACATGAGAACAATTTGAAATTTTACAGGTTGGTTCAGTATCACAACTTGCACGTCCTAAGCGACTTTCAGACCTGTCGGACAACTACTACCTGTTTGGGACTTCATTTAGCGTGGGCATCTGTGGCCCATGGACACATTCTTTGATTTTTAGATAAAATTTTCTCCATCAGTAAAGTTCATACTATCTGTTTTACTGTTTATGTTTAGAAAAAGTTTTAACATCTTTTGGAATATTGGCAATGCAATATGTTAAAAATTGTTAGTCTAAATCTTCTTTCTCAGTTAAGAAAAAGTACAAAAGTCTGGTTAATAATACCCATAAAAATTGTAATATATAAAGGACATCCGGACAAAAGTGAAAAATTAAAAATATCTTATGATAAAGTACCCTCTATTGTTATTTTTGCTTAAGATTTTGCTATATTTAGACAACGGCAAATATCTTTCGAAATGAGTTATTTAATTCTAGAGGGATCTCTTTTTTGACAGATTCCGTCTAATTTGTACAGGAGCCGTCTTATCCAACTTAATTTTAGATGAATATTAAAAGACTAGATATTTGTCATACGTAAACACGCTTAAGGTATATCCCAACTAATGACGTTATTAAATGATTTGTTATGGGGAGTGCTATCGACTTTATAACTGTAAATGTGACAAGTATTGCAAGTTTTCTATTGTCAACTTTTAAATATTCCTGAAACCTCGTTTTAACAGAAATTAGGTTATGTTATATTATCTACATTTAAGACGTCTGTCTCTCAACAGTTTATGTTTAAGTGTCCAGTGAAGTTTTTCTTCTGGGCAGAGACTATGATTTAAGTATTTGTTATTTCCAACCCACACTGCTCTAGTTTTGACTAAATTCATTTTTAAACCACAAATTTTATGACAATGCTGAAAACAATGGAGAGACTCGTTAAGAGAAATTTCACTTCCATTTTACATGATAAATGAATTATGAGCTGATTGGGTAACTAATGTTTCATTATATTGCATGAGGACCCCGCTAATGTTTGGATTTGATTTAGGTTAAATTGATAGCAATTCAACTCCAATAATGAATATATGCGGAAATTAGTGGATTCATATGTTAAGATTAAAAGATGTCTGACAGGTGCTCCCTGTTTATTATACAGCTTCATTCATTACTATAAAGTGAGTCAAACCATTTACAAATAGATGGCTCAAAAATTAAAATTGTCAATGCTTTAAAAAGAACCCCCATTCTACAGAATCAAAATCTTTTTCAAATAGTATGAATAACAAAAGACCAGTTATTGATGTGTCGTAAGTTATACATGAACCATATAACAAGTCAGTGTTCTTACCAATAATTCTATCTCAATGAAACCTTTTGATCAATGGTAACACTTCTTTCATTCTGGTTTCAGTTACTGCTAAGTCTTTTTTAATATAGATTTTAGTATACGAATTAAAGGACTTATATAGCAATTCCGTTTCAAAAATTGTGTTGTGTTGAAAAAAAATATTTTGGTAATTAAAATGGAAATATCTTATGGTTTACTAATGCTACTCATTTACACACAGGTGTGGAACTTTATATTCGTATTCATATTTTCTCGAAGCGGTTTGTGTAGAGCGTGAAATGACACTACCCTGTGTTATATCGTATGACATGTTCAAACATTAATAAAACTATTTCTTATAATTTATTTCTAAAAAACACTGCTTGAAATTCGTTCGTTAAATTGATAAACAGAATCATTTTGCGCAGAGTAACCTCGTTTACAATGCCCCTTAATTGATAAAATCAAACTATATTATAGCGTTGACAATTAATAGTACAATGGGTCGGTAAATATTTCTGTTTATTGACCCAAGGTATTAATACTCTTTCATTCAGCATTTGAAATTTAAGAAATCTTAAAGTTCCTAGAAACGGCTCATGTAAATGTACACAATTACCATCATAGGGAGCGTCTACGCGTAGATGGGTACTTGACCAATTGCCAAACAGGCGACAGAATTTTTGTCTGCGACCCTCCGTCTGTAGACATACCAAAATTTGTGAAAAATGAAAAATATCGAGCACAAATTAGCTACAAAGGCCAACCCACTCATAATCCACATTTAAAAGTGTTTTGATATTGGTCACAAGATGGAAAACTATAACAATGATTCGAGGTGTCTCAGTTATAATGAATCTGGACACAAATCAGCCAACTGTCCAATCTCTGACATACTGAACTCAAGATCAAAACATTGAACAGATTCATCAGTTTTAAACCAAGTAGAAAAACAATCAGAAATGGATAAGGCAACTACAGAAGGAGACAAAACACTGAGAACATTGCTCCTTCACATCCTATCACTCAGTCTCCAACCCATGTAAAAGAGAGTCATCAACAACAAAACAAAATGAATAATGCTAAAGCACCTAAAAATCAAAAACTACTAAGTGTAGACACTCGAAAAGCTGTCAAGACTGATAACAAGGAAAAAAGTAAAACCAAGGACAAAGTGAAAGGAACCCTTGACAAATATGTAGACACAGGAAAAAATGAAACACCCGAAAAGCAGAAAGCATTAAAAAGGACCCGGTCAACTCCTACAGATGTGATCCATGACCAAGAGAAAGAAATAACCAAACAAAGGGCTACATATTAGTTGTATAACGTAATATACATGTAATCTGACATTCATACGAGTATGGACTGTATATTATGTATATTATTTCTAGTTGGTTAAGCATGTTTTAAATATTTTTTTATCTAAATAGTAAAACATGAAAAAATAAGTCGGTTTGTGATATAAAAAGTTACATACAAACTGAAGTAAAAAAGATACATAGAAACATTTTGATAATGTATATATTAGTTGTAGATAAAGAAACGTTTGCTGATGTAAACCGCAATAGAAATAGTTATACAAACGAAAGTAGTTGGGAAAACAAATATCAGATTTTCATAACCATGTGTATAGTTTTGAAACTGAAAATAACAAACAGTTTTACCTATTAATTGCAACAGCATATCATGCTGCTTTAACTATAATCTGTGTAGAGATATGCTTAAATATAGTACATATATGTATAGAAATAAGGTGTATAAAGTATAAAAGTACATACGCAATAAGTCAACCAAAATATATCATGGATATTAATAGGATAGTAAAACATGTTTTCCTAATTTCAACAACATCTAACCACGTGTCTGCAATTTTTGTAAACATAAAACACGTGACTGCAATATTTGTAAAAAAAACACGACCTACAATCATACTTGATACACGCCGATAAATTTTATTTTGGTAAACACGTGTATCGAGTACATCACACCACTTAAAGTCGTTAACGAGAAAACCTTCAGTCTCAAAACACAACGCAACGCCATGTGTTTTTATGTCAGGATAAAAATATTCTATCACTAAATTAGCAAAAATGGATATAAATTGATCAAAATCAAGAACAAAACGAAATAAACTGATAAATAGCTTACCGATAACTTTCTCGAGATTGGATCTTTTCTTCCGGAATCCAACAAACAATGAAATCCTTCTTTAATCTTTAGCGCGTATAGTTCAAGATCCTTTATCCAAAACGACTGTACTGTTCTATTTTTATAAACGGGTAAATCCCTGACAAGCTCGCACTACAATGTAACCAAATAGTAGAAATTTTGCTATACTGTACCATATGTACTATAGAAGGTTTTATGTAAACTATAGTGTGTATAGTTCAAACTCCTTTTTCCAATACAATTGTACTGTCCAATTTATAGAAACGGATGAAAACCTGGAAAATTTACACTATAATGTAACCACAGCAATAGTGAATATTGTGTGTCATTTTGTAATGAATAATGTAAAGATTGTATGTACTATAGACAGGTGTTATGTCGTTATGATTGGTATTATTGAAATGTATTATTGTATTGATTTATATTTATGAATTGCCAAATACATGTTTGTTCATTGAACTGTCAGGGATTAGGTAAAGCTGATTAAAGAGAAAGATTATTTCAGTGGACAAAATATCAAAAATGTCACATTTTATATACTCAAGAAAAACATTTTTTAAGAAATCAGATATCTGTGATCAATAAAGATTACTTTGCGGATTCTTACCATAGTTTTGGAACATCAAATTCAAAAGGAGTCAATATCTTTGTTAAACAAGGAGTAAACTACAAACTAATAGATAAGTATAAAGGTAAGGATGGTAGGGTAATAATACTAAATATAGAACTAGAAGATAACAGTTTTACCTTGATTAATATATATGCCCCAAATAATAAGCATGAAAGAAAAAAGTTCTATAAAATATAGCTAAATTAATGGAAGAAGACCGACTTGGAATAGTCATACTAGGAGGTGACATGAATGAACCCTGACAGATAAAGATAGGAAAAATAAAAGCAATAAAATATGAAAAAAATGTAAACACTATTAAAGATTTATTTTAAAAGTTTGATTTAATAGACATATTGAGAACACTGAATCCCAATAAATGTCAATTCACATGGCGAAGAAAGAATAATATAGATATAGCAGGCAGAATAGATTATTTTTAATAAGTAGTAATATAAGACCAAAAATTCTCCATGCTGATATTAGACCAGCAGCGATTAAATATCCATTAAAGGTAGTGGGACTTTTCAAATAATAAAATGTAATTGCTTGTTAATTAAATTTATTTATTGCAATGAAACATAATTACTAATTTTTACACAATACCCTTTACAATTTTATATAACATAAAACATTTAAAAGATTATATTTAAAGCGCCTCGTGGACTTGAGATGTATATAAGTCGAAACTCCCGCTCAAATCATTCTCGTGCAGCTTTAAAAATCGAACACCCACCCTCCCTCCCTTATTTTACATATTCTTGCTCTCCTAGTTTATTTTTCAGATTGTGTCAATGGCTTAATGATGACTTATATACACTTGGCCAAAAGTTAGGGACCACCAGGTTTTGCTTCAAAGAAATAAAAAAAATAATTGTTTCTGGTTCTTTGTACATATGTTATCAACAAAAGCTAGGTTTGTAGTATCTATTGTTAAAATTTTTAAATCGATCGATTCACGACACAATAACAATAGAGATTTAAAAAACACTACCCTCAGCTTTTGAAAAACCAAGTTTGGCGCCTTTTTTCATTTCATCATGTGCACGTGCGTAACAATTTCAACATGGTACGTCGAAAACTAGCAGATGCAGAGAGATGGCAAGCAGTTGGTATAATAATGGCTGAAATGAAACAGCGGCAGGTTTCAGATGGGTTCAATGTTAGCCATTCTGTCATCAGTAGGCTAATGAGACGATATAATGAAACTGGTATTGTTGGGAAAAGGCCAAGAACAGGGCGACCGAAGAAGACAAAAGAGAGAGAAGATAGACTATTTCGAAGACTTGCTAGGCAACAACCTTTTACCACTGCAAACAGGTTGCGTAGTCGATGGAATGTCCATGTTAGAATCAGTAGACGGACAGTAAACAGAAGGCTAAACTGCCGCGGAGACCAATAAAGCGACTAGCAATTACACAAAGACATAAGGATGCCCGGCTGCAGTGGGCGCGTGACCATATCGGGTGGAATATTAGCTCTTAGAAAAGAATTCATTGGTCTGACGAAAGTCGTTTTCTTCTGAAACGAGTTGATGGTAGGATGCGGGTATGGTCAACGCACCAAACTTTTGGTCCTGCACATGTTCTGGGAACTACAACTTTTGGTGGTTGCAGAGTGACAGTTTGGGGCTGCTTCTCTTTGACTGTAATTTAGACTTGTATCCATTAGATGGCACACTTACTGTTTTAAAATACAGAGATCAGATTCTGGACCCCCGTATTGTGCCCCATGTTGATGCGCATCCACTTGGAAACAGATCCGTGTTCATGGACGACAACGCAAGACCTTATAGAGCACGCATCGTCAAAGATAATCTGCAAATGAGGCAATTGAGACATTACCATGGCCTGCCGTGTCTCCGGATATGAATCCGATAGAGCATATTTCTCGGCCGGAAAGTGAATGAACGTGACCCTCCATGTCAAAACGTTCAAGAATTGCGTGATACTTTAATTCAGGAGGTGCGGCAATTCCCTCAACGTAGACTTCAGAGACTTGTCCAGAGCATGAGGAGAAGAGTTCAAGAATTGCACCGGAAGCGTGGTGGATACACACGATACTGACTCTTTTATTGTGAATAAATGTTTAAAAATGATTTCTTCTTACATCTTAATAACCCTCAACCTGCCAACTCTTTCTATGTAACATTACCAGCGGTTCTAACTGAAACTTTTTTGGAGTTATGATTTTGCAGTTTTATTGCATATTTTTACAAACGACATCTTGTTGGTCTTTTCTATACATTTTGAATAGTAAAATCATAAACTTCTTTAAAATAGTCGACTATTTTAAACGAAAGATGAAATGGACAAATGATGGTTATATATTGATAAAATATTGGTTTTAAAAAAATCACCTCCGCTAAAATCCTGGTGGTCCCTAACTTATCGCCAAGTGTATAGATTGCCGTTACAGTATTGATAATAGAACATTGATGAATATCGTTTGAACATTGGACCACGAATTGTAAAATACCGTTTTATGGACTTTGATAATCATCGCTTGAACATTGGACCATGAAGTGTAATATAATAGTACCCGTTTTACAGACTTTGATGAATATTACTTGAACATTGGACCACGAACTGTAACATACCGTTTTAACATCGCTTGAACATTGGACCTCGAACTGTAATATACCTGCTATATGGACTTGAAATTTTATAATTGGATTATGCAGCCCATAGTCAAGTCGTCATGGCATTTGGATCGGAATTACTATATAAGTGGTTGGCAGTGATTTATTTGATTAAGCTGTTATGGATAAGCCCAGAAGCCAAGGAACAATAATTTTCACTGTTGGTTTTACCTTCAGTGACCATTTTGCCAACATGTTTTACTGTTGGCCAGTTTGTTGATTATGTTGGTGTATATGTTGAATAAATTCCATGACAAATTTTCAGGCAAACTACATTGTAGTTTTTTATTTAATCCTTACACAATTAAATCAAAATCAGTACACGGTTAAATCATTAGTTTATTTCATAGACATATCTCAATACATCTGTTTTGCATATTATGGTGTTGCAACAGTGGAAATATGCAATAAACAGCAATATTTTATAAGAAGAAAATTATAAAAGCTTAGTAATAAACTTAATAAGTAAATATAAATAACTGGAAAAAACTAAAGATATAACCATAATCTGGGACCTATTCAAATCAGATGTTAGGGACCAACGATAAGTTACTGTAAAATAAGATCTAAAAGAAAGAAAAATGAAATTACACAGTTGGAGCTAGAACTAAAAAATATTAACATGCAAATTGATAGTAATTGATAGTAATAAAAAAGCACATGAGCTTAGGGAACTACAAGATGAGGCAACAAAAATAGCAACATAACTAAACTCTATAATGATAAAATTAAAGGGGTCCAAATCAGATCAAGGTTATATGGATAGAGAGAAGGGAAAAAACACTAAGTACTTTCTAGGTTTGGAACAAATGAATTCTACAGAACTTTTTGGGAACAGTTAAAAGAAATGGTAGTCAAAGTATTTAACAAATGAAATGAAATACACTTTGCCACACAGAATCAAACAAATACTTCATAAAATTATTCAAAATGATCACATTGCCTATGTTAAAAATAGATACATTGGATTTAACATAAGACAAATCCAAATATTATAGATTATGCAGAAAATTATAATATCGATGGAGCAATTTTGTTCTAAGACTTTTCTAAAGCTTTCGACTCACTTGAATGGGACTTTATGTACAGTGCAATAAAACAATTGGGTTTTAAAGAATCCATGATTCAATGGATTCCAATATTATATACAAATTTAAAGGATGTTTACTAAATTATGGGTGGGTCTCTGCTCCCTTCACCCTTAATCAAGGCATAAGACAAGGATGTCCTGTCAGTGCTCTGATTTTTGTTATGACCGTAGAAATATAAGCAAGCCAAATAAGAGAAAAGAAACATATTAAAGTATCCACATTAAACTGGACACCAAAACACACAGTCTTAAATTAACTCAACTTGCAGATGACACAACACTATTTGTTAGTTCAAAACAAGAAATAACCAAAGCTTTAAATATCTTGGAGGAGTTCGGTACCCTGTCTGGGCTTAAATTAAATAGAAATAAAACGGAGGGAATATGGTTAGAGAAACTAAAACACTGTAGAGATAAATACGAAAACATAAATTGGTCAAATAAGGTAAAATGTTTAGGAGTCTACTTGGTCATAACAAAGAAGAACGCATAAAATTAAACATAGAAAAACAACTATTAAAATCGGAAAACACTTTAAAGGCTGGGAAAAACGAAATTTAACTATGTTGGGTAAAATTACTGTAGTCAAGGCACTTATTATTCCTATGTAGCTTCAGTCACAAATAATGATAAAGAAAGTCAAACAAATTCAAGACATTAATTTTTTATTTTATCTGGAATAAAAAAATGAAAAAGTAAAACGTTCTGTGATATGTCAAGATTTCAATGACGGAGGCTTAATAATGATTGACATAGAAAAATATATTGAGACTTTACAACTTAATTGGATAAATAGATTGTTAAATAAAAAAGATGCAAACTGGAAAATTATACCAAAATATTACTTTGATAAATTTGGACCAAACTTCCTACTGTTTAAAATGAACATAAAGTCTTTAAATGATATACAAGATATTAAGAATATCATGCCTTCCTTTTATTTCAAAATAATAGAGACATGGATTGCCATAAACAACAAAAACAAAACTTAACCAAAACCTTTTAGAGAAATAAGACAACAAATAATATGGGGAAATCAATTTATTAAATTTAATGGAAAAAGCTTGATCTATAATAACTGGATAGAAGGTGAAATCATTTTTCTTAATGATTTAATGTATCCAAATGGGAAAATTTCACAAAATTATATTTTATCCAAGTTAACTTTAAAATATAACTGGTGTTCAGAATACTCAAAACTAATTAAAGCGATCCCAAAACACTGGGTTAATACCAGTTTAGAGGAAACCTCAAAGCATACATAAGTTAAATGCTTAATGAATTTAGAGATAAGAGACTCTTACGGAATAAACTATCAGCTTTCAATTTTATCATCCAAAGAAATGTACAACATTTCACTATGCAAAAAAAAAAATCCAATCGGTTTTTTAAAGTGGAAAAATGACTACCCCCATATAAGAAAGTAGCAAAGAAAACCGACCGAGCCAAAAACCAAGGGACAGTTACAAATCCGGATATAGACAAACACAACATAAAAATCAAAAACATAAAACACAGAAAGAGAGTAACCCGAACCCAATAAAAACCATGGGTGCACTCAGGTGCTCCGGACGAGTAAGCAGTGCCTGCCTCTAATTATATGCCCCATATAAATTTTGAAGCTGTCTCTTTTTTAATTTCAAAAGTATCGATGAAAATAAACTAAAATTGTTCAAATGGAAACTCTTCCAATATTATTTTGGCATGCAAAAAATTACTAGCAATCTGGAAAATTTCTAATAACCCTTTATGCAATATGTGTGAAGTAGTAGAAGATTATGAACACATGTTTATCACATGTGAATATTTAAGGGAATTCTGGGAGGAAGTAAAGGAACTTTTGAAAAAAACTAAAAATTGGAAATCCTGTTATAAACCTAAAACATCTTGTCTTTGGATATAAGATTCAGGTTGAGAAACTTTTCTGGTTGAACTTTCTTTTACTTATCATTTTGTTTAGTATAAATAAGATATATTACCTATCAGAAAAAAAACTTTGAATTTGTACATTATCGAAGAAATTCTCCTACACTCATAGTTCGTAATATAATGTGCATGTGCTCCGTGGTATGTGCTCCAACCAAAGGTGCTGCCCCATCAGCTCAATATCAAAAAAGGGAATTTAATTTCTGTATTCAAAATGTTGAATTGTCTTTTCTTTTATATTTAATTGCCCATGCATTGTATTCAAACATATTAAATTGTTAAAAATATTAACTAACATGGTGCGCATTAAATAAATATTGGAAATATTGAATAAACTAAACATCAGAATTAGTGTCATTTTTAATAAAGTTGTTCAATCTGGTAACCTAGAATAATTAAACTGTAAGATTTAATAACTCTCAAAAAGACAAAACAAGCTAGTAACAAGACTTACTATCATTTGAACACGTCAAATTTGAAAATCAAAATTATATTTTATCATTTCTCAATTGTTTTTCAGTTGATTGAGTTCCATTACACTGATTTTAATTGAATTATTTTTAACGTCTTTGCCATTTCTAATGGGAAGACCTTACTGCTTATGTTTTTCTTTACCGCTACTTTTTCAAAACAAAAGTGTAAAAACGTACATCATAGATTTTTCAGAAGGACAAAGACTATTCTGGAAACAGAGAAAAACTGATGGGTGGTACATGTTAAGAAACTGATGTGATAACTCTGTTACATTTTGGTCAAACAAAGTTTAGGGAAAGCGTAAGAGAGTTATCTACCTTAAAAAATTTAATGACTCCGTCAAGCCGTAAGTCATAAATTAATAGGGTCTTCACCATTAATTGTCATGAGACATGACCTTGAAAATCGCCTAATGGTAAAAGTTTGTTTGTGATCTTGACCTTTGACCTCGAACGTAGTTATCAAAATAACTAAAAACTATACAATCAAAGTCAAATCATGAACTAAATATGTCGGGTAAAGACCTTACGGATTTGACCACTTCTTTAGGAGCATATCCCCATGTATTACGCTAAATTCATTATTGGCCATAACATTAAAACTAGAAGACATAAAATTGTATAGTCCTCAACATTGGTCATCTTGAGACATACCTTTGAAAATGGTCTGTTGGTCAGTGTATTGGTGACCTTGACATTTGATTTTGAACATTTTTGTCGAAATAACTCATATAACATAAACGATAGTCATATGATGAAATATGTTTGTCACGAACAGATGCAACTTCATGATGTTTTGACCAAACAGATTTTACGACTTTCTAAATAAAATAAGCATAAACATTTGATACTGCCGAAACTAATGTAGCAATAAGGAAACAGCGATCCTGATAAATTATCAATATTCGAATGATGGGATCATATTGGGACGGTTCCCAGTACTAATAATAATCTGATAAAAAGACCATATTGCATTTAGTTTTATCATTATTAAGGTCTTTAAAATAGAGAGACCTTACTGGATTGCTTCTTATTATTAATGTCCTTACAATTTGCAATAGAAATACCTGATTGCATTTCTTCTGAATTTTATTAATGTTTTTTCAATTGGAAAACGTCATTGTTTCTGCTTTTATTATCTGTTTTTCGCTACTTGTCAACACTTTTCAAAATACATGTTTTTGTTGTTTTACGAAAGGTATTGAGTATATAAACTCTGTTGTGAATTTCCACTGTGAAACCGTAATTTTTTTTTTATTATGAAGTTATCTCCATAAACACCGAAATCTTTTAATCGTATACATATATCGAACCATATTATACAGAGAAAACCTGATTGGTAGTAAAGAACCAAATCTATGGTGCAACTCTGGTACAATTAATTTGTAATTTAATTTAATTCTTTATAAGCGATTTACCTTGGAAAATTCAATGAATCCGTTCTTTGTCAAAAACAGTCAACGTGACCTTCAATATTTGTCACACAAAGAAGCAATTGTATCGTGTTTTCACCATATTTGAAGGGGATAATTTCTATGGACTGTTACGTTTAAAATTTTATGCGCTAAAACGATGAAATATATTGAAGTCTACAGTACTAGTAATCTTGATACATGACCTTGCAGATTGTCTCAAGTTCAAAGTTCATTAGTGACCTTGGACTTTGACACTGTCATCACCACAACTCACAAAACAATAAAAATACAAGAAAATTCAAATGATCGAAAATGTTTAAGACGTAAAGACGCAACTTTGTTTTATTTTGAGTAAACAGATTTGACGACTTCTTAAAAGGAAATAACTCATTTTGACTGTTTTAGACAAAACATTTAAAACCAATAAGTCATAATCATATAATCTTCAACATTGGTTATCTTGAAATATGACCTTGCAAACTGTCTAAAGGTCAAAGTTTATTGGTCATCTGGAACCTTGTTATGATAAAAACTCGAAAACCGTAGACTGAAAGTCAAATTACGAAAAATTGTTTGTCGCTTTCAGTCGCAACTTTGACGTGATTTTTCGACGTTTTAAGGGACATAACTCATATGGAGATTTACACAACGTCGTAATAGGCCAAAACATTGAAACTTTAAATGGTTATAACATTAGTCTTTACCATTATCAGCTACAGATTTGGCCTCTAAAATATTGTTAAAGTCAAAATCGTGTCAAACCGGAAGTGACAAAAATGAGCAGATCAGAAATCAGGTTAAAAGAAATTAAAAAAAACCACTGATCTATGGAAACTATAGAACAGATGTTTCTTTATGGATCAGAGATATGGGGTTTTCTGATAACTTAAAACGTTGAACCGGTACATCAAAGCTTCTGTATAAGAAAGTAAGATAAACAACTATCGGCTATATGTTTTATGGGGAATTGAGAAAATTTCCAGTAGAAATTAAAGTGAAGTTCAGAATGGTTTCATTTTGAAATAAAATAGTACTTAAAAAACTGCATCTCTCGGGTTCAGCTTTGAAAACCAAATTAAACAGTAATAGTTCACGGATACCCATATTTTATCTAGATGAACATTATATAGTACTTTCCAAAAGAATTTGGCTTAGACAAATATTTGATTAAATTGCATGAGCAAAACTGCGTTTGGATTTGGAAATTACGGACTTCAAACCTCCTAATACTTATTAAAACTGGTAGATGGTTCAATGGCTCAAAAGAAGCCAGAATATGTACATGATAAAAAAGTTCCTTATTATAAAAACAATGCAATGAATGTATACGTATATGTAATGCAATATATCTATTCATTTCGTCACTCATTTTTTGTATTGTTTTGTTTGTATGGTCTCATGTTACACATTTTTGCGTGTGAGCATTGATGAATAAAATCTTGAAATCTAATATTTTGCACACTTTATATAACATTTGCCCAAGAATCAATGTGCCCTAGTGTGCAAATGAGAGATGTCATATATGTTCAGTTTTACAGTAAACCCGCAATTGGTATGATATATCGTGTTAATGGCGGTTTTTATATACATCCAAACATCCATAGAAACAAAACGACAAGACACGACAAAGAAGTTAATTATACTCGTGTATATATTTTGTAACAAAAACATTTTAACGCAATATAAACAAGTTATATTTATTTTTTTTAACAATTATTTACACACTGTATATTTATACAAGTTTATAGCTTGTTTTCGATAAGTTTCTAATAACCAGTATGTAAAACAAAAATGCGACATCAATGTACTATTTCGTAGCAATATTTATAGAATATTCACATAATACATCACACTATTGCAAATTGGTATAATATTGACTAAGCTTACTACGCTAAGTTCTGTATAGTTAATTCCATATCGAACATGGATAGTATAAAAAAGGAAAAAGAGATTGATTTGGAGAGATGCATAAAAGGGTAATATAATAACTAGTAAAATGATCTTACAGCAAAAAACATTCAAACTGTATCAATATTATGCAGGCATGCCAGCATTATGAGAATTTAAATTACTTGAAATCATTTTTGCTTTGTAATAATTATGTGTTTCATTTATTTCTTGAACTAAACCAGTAGTTAAACTGGTCGGCCACCGCTGTTTTATGGATTGATTTATTCAGTTATTAAAATATCATTTACGGTTTTGTTCCTTTTTATTTCTTCCTCATTGTTGACTGTCTGTCATAAAACTAATTATTTGAAATCTTCAACAAACGAATTTACCTCCTAGTTGTATATATTTTCGTTGTTGTGTCAAGCATGTTGTTAACTAAGTCTTTTGTAGGAGCCCCTGCAGCTAGTTTCCTTGCAGCTTCCCTAGTACCCTCAGAAACCTTGTTTGGGTTTTCTTATGAACATCGAAGGCAGAATCAACGAGGGTGTAAATATCAACTGGCATAAGGAGTATTCCTGACGCTCCACCTACAACAAGGAGAGTTCTTACAGCTGCACCTAATGTCTTAAATGCAGTTGCAGCAGTCTGTGCTCATATTCTGGCAGAATCATCAGCGTACGTTACAAATCGGAGCCTGTTCAAGACATTTTTCGCTACCATATTCCAACACACGTTTTTCGAGCAAACGGCTTTCCCCAAGACAGGTTTTGTCCAAACGCGACCCACTCTGAAAAGAATTTATCCGTTTTCCCGTATTTTTTCCAATGTTCGTTTTATGTTTGGAAATGTCCCCACATTTTGATTTCAATTTCTCTACTTCAGCATTATATCTTTTGAGAATTTCTTCAGATGATTTTCGTTTTTGTTTTTTTGATTTTACTGCATCTGCTATCATAGATCCACTAGCAGTGGTACCACCCACTCCAGCAATAATGCCGCCTTTTGAAAACATTAAAATGTATAAAATTAAAGGTCTTGTTAGAAATCACTCAAAACTAAAATAACAAAATAATTATTGATCATAATTACACCTGTAGTACTATTCGATATCAATAATACATTGAAATAACTCTCTGCTAAAATCAGGACGAATTATTGCCTCACTTACGTTGAATATCAATCGACATCGACATTGAAAAAGGCGACGTTAAATGTCACGACTACAGGCAATTGAGAGTTGAAGATATGCACCAAATGTAGCAAATGACAATCCAAAACTAACGGCAGCCAATATCAGTCCACCAATAGCAGCTGCGTATCCGCCAACTTTCCCTTTGCTGATTCTCTTAAAATGTCTGCCTAATTTGTCTGCTAGATCATTCAGTTCTTTAAAAGCTTTATCAGTGTCTTCAAACCATTGATACAAAAGATCTCTTAGCTGGTTTAATTCTTCTGTAATTTCTTTTTTTAAATTTGATTTGTCCTGACATAAACAAACACATAAAAACATTGGGGTAGTGAAAATAATCTTATGTTATTAACCCACGCACACACCCACATTCTTTTCATACAGACAGAGTTCTTAATTCTTTAGATTGCATTTTAATTTTAGTTAAATTTATAAAAATGAATTTATATTAATCAATATTGAAAGGCAAATTTATCGTAATTAGCACTAGGTTTTAAAAATATGACGTGACTTCGTTTCAGAAGTTTCTATAAAAAAGCAGTCAACCTAACAATCTCTAAATAAATCACCGTGAGTTCGGCAACCTGTCTCGAAACACGAAAACAAGTAATTTGGAAATTAAGTAAGTTTACTGGTTTTATATAAAATAAATTATATATTACATATTCTTACACACAAAACAGCTTTATAACCTTTATCTATGGTTGTTCCAATTAGTTACGAATCACAGACACCAAAATATAAATATTATTTGTTGGGGCACTTATGCTCTAGTTTATTATAAATATATTTCCGAAAAATTACTCATCGTTTGAAATAACATGGTTCTAACATGTTTTAATCAGATAACAAACTAGGTTTTTTTCAAGTTACAGTGACAATTATATTTAAAGATATCATATATATACATTTTCATGGAATCTTATTTTATAACTTTGCCTAAAAAGGTTGAAATAAAAATAAATGGTTTACGTTTTGAATTTCCAATTGGCATAAAAATATACACTTAATAATGGACTATCCCATGAATACTTGTGTTGTTTTGATTCTATTGTTTAATAGGTTAGAGAAAAGGCCTATTTAAACTCGTATCCTTTTCATGTATATTTCTAATGTTAAGTCCTGAGATGGCGGCCATTTTGACTTTCCATTAGGATAAAAAAATATCAACTTTACTGAGGACCATCCAAATAATTTTGCTAGTAAGTTTTGTTTCTATTGCTTAGCTTATTTGTAACCCTTTTATAATGATGTAACTTAAATGTAACCAATTAAAATATATAGTTTGTTCTTTAAACAAATGTAACTTATTTGTAACTCTTTTACAATAATGTAACATAAATGTAACCATTGAAAAAATTGTCCTCCTAAAATTTAATATTTTGTCTACAAATTTGTAACTCTTTGATAATGATGAAACCTTAATGTAGCCACTGTAGAAATTGTCACACTACAATATATAATGTTTGCCTACAAATTATGTTGTAACTTGTTTGGTTACTCTATTATAATAATGTAACTTAATGTAACAATTGAAGAAAATGACTCCCTAAAAATATAATTTTTTTCTATAGACAACTTATTTGTGACTCTTTTATAATGATGTTAAAAAATGTAAACCTTTCAGAGAATGTGAACCTAAAAATAAAAAAAAAATTGACGAAAATTAACGAAAAAAGTATGTGGAACAAAAACTTATTTGATTTTAAACATAAGATATTTAATATAACTTTCTCAGGTACTGTTATTACAATATTGCTTATTAGTTTTAATTGTATGTTGTTTTATGTAAAGTGATAAATAGTTTCACTATTATACTTCCGGAAACACGTTTAAATTAAAAAAAACCCACATATTATTCAGATGTGAAGCAAAATTAGATCATTTGTGTAGAATCAAGAGCTGACAAATATATAGTCAATGTTAGGACTATATTAAGTGTTCATGCTGTCTGTCGACTTTGTCAATCAGCACGGTTGACTCGGTGGCCGAGTGGTTAAGGCAGTCATCTACTATTGATCACTGAAGTTGGTGTTTCGACTCTAAACAAGGATTACCGGGGATTCCTTCTGGTACCCAGGCTTCCTCTCCAAAATCTGGATGCCACGTTAAACACCATA